>JADDOH010024540.1:0-326836 GCA_016648135.1 Agrypnia vestita | reverse complement strand
AAAAATCAACCGCCAGTTGATTTATAAGCATGCCACTGTCATTCACCATAGAGAAGGGGTATCTTTGGAGCATGTGTGAACAGACTTGCTTATTTATGAGCATGCTTATGTCATTCGCGGGCTCCGCGGCTAGTATTATCAATGCGATCTTCTCAGTCGGGCGACAAATGAAACAAATATGGCGCGTTGGGGAGATGATAAAACATTACTTTTCGTGACTTATTATAGGAATTACGAATGTCTATGGAATACTCGGTCACCGTTGTGTTAAAATAATATAGTGAGAAATAATGTTTACGAAACTTTATTAATAGGCAAACTAAAATCAAAAATGTGCGGATGGAAACTGGGGAACTTTTTTGATTTATTGGTTCACTTGAATTTTCTATTTCAGTTTGCAAAGTTTCCATTTTGAACAAGAGCGTCTCTATTCTATGACAAGAGCATGCCGCTAATAAGCATGTGTGTTTGATTGTTAGCTTTGGGCATGCTTATTTATGAGCATGCCACTAATATGCAAGCCAGTAATGAGCAAGTGTATACAGTTGTTAGGGCATGCTTATTAGTGGCATGCTCATTAGCATGCCAGTAAAGAAGCATGTGTATCTGTACCTTAAGCGATACATTGGGATATCAAAGGCAGTTCGCCCCTGGGTCTCAAGACGCGCGGTAGCGCTACTCGTCAGCCTTCACTCGCTTTTCACCTCGAGCCACGCTCCTTCGACACAACCAGAGCCCGCACTATCATCATCATCAACAACACCTACATAACACCAGCTGTTCACCGTGACGTCACACGTCGCGTCGCCGTTCCGCTGACGTCAGGCCTTGTCAGCTGAGGCACGGAGAAAACTGCATACGCAACTGCTTCATTGTAATCTAGTCCAAAATTAAAACTGACTAAAACCGATTGCGCCTTTTCCGTGAAAATATTTTTCCCGAGGTAAAATTCGGCAGTGGCGACCCCTTCATTATAACATCTTTCTACACAACATACATAAACAGTGGGAGCCGGATAAAGGCCACCCCACATGACTATCAAAAAGTAGAGAGACGATATAGGAATGTACCTATTGTTTGTTCCATATTTTTGTATAAGAAAAAATATTTTGACAAAATAGTGTTTTTAAAGAACTCTCACTTTATGGGTGACCTGTGGATTGAGTATCATAGTCTGTTTTTATACTTTCATCCATTCTTCGCGATCCTAGGCCTTGTTTAAAGCAACGAGGAGCGAGGCTCCATCCTCAGACTTTTTGTCCATCTTGTTAGAGATCGACCTCTCGCCCCCCATCTTGTATACATTAAATTTCTCCAGGATTTCAAGAACACACGGAGAAAATTTATTTAAATGTTGCATGTTGAGACTCGCTTTGAATAAATTGCTTGTGATTACATGATTTGATTATTGATTTGATGATTAATGATGATATACATGATTGAAAAAATATTTGACTGTAGGATGTTGAGACTAGTTTTGAATAAATAATATGTGATGATCTGAATTGATTGATGAAAATTTATTTGATTGTTGAATTTTGAGACTTGTTTTGAATAAGCGATTTGTGACGACTTGACGATGAAAAATGGTTGATTTTTGAGGTGGTTTTTGAAACTTCATATTTTTAAATGACCTGATTTTTCTCGGCAAAAATTTTTGTCAAAAATTTATGCAAGGTGACAGAAAATAAGTCAAACTGTGAAAAAAATGCAAGCTTCGATGTCGCTCCATAACTATTGACATTATTGTTCGAACATTTTTGACTCACATTTCGGCAAGAATCTATCTGTAAGGTATTAAATCTATTACACCCTGCATATGCCTTTACAAGAATTGAAAGCATGGAAGAAACCGGATAATAAAACTAATTAATATCTAGTTCATAAAAAGTATAGTCAATTAGTGTATATTATAGATATCTCACAGAGACGAAACTGTATTAATTATGGGAAAGTAGGTATAGAAGTCATTTGGGTGTAACAGGACTTATGACCTGTCTTTTTATGGTTGGCTTAAGTGATCACTTTACACAATTGTAACATTCGCCATTTCCACCCATGATAGAATATACCATGCTTATTCATTTTTTGGAAGTTGTATATATGTTCAAATTGCGTGAAGCTTTCATATATGAGTTGTAAGCGCCTTTTCCATGCGGCCTGTACAAAGCCATATTCATTCCCCTAAATCCCCACAGATGTCGCTAATGAGAAAATCTACAATTGATTTACGGAATTTTGGGAGCAATATGCTTTATTGTGTGTAATGAAATTCATCCGAATACTTGCATTACACTAGGATACGCCAGGAAATATTATTTCCAATTTTTGTTAAATTCCTTTTTTACCAGTATTTACAATTCAGAATATTTTGAGTTTGTTCAAATCTTTCAGAACAGTGCTGGATTTATGTCACAGAGACATTATTAATCAATATACACTAATTGATTAATAATGTCTCTGTGACATAAATCCAGCACTGTTCTGAAAGATTTGAACAAACTCAAAATATTCTGAAAAGTATAGTCGATTATTTCAAATTTGGTTCATATTAGGACAGGTTTATTTAAGATAAAGGCCTGTATTACTGTTATCAGACTGTGAAGTAGGTATTTAATTAAATACCAGTAAAGGATAATCATTTTTTGTGATATCATTTTTGCAATATGTTCAGATAGATAACTCGGTGACATCAGGGCCGGGCTCCGGGCCCCTCAGATAAATCTCAGTGGAGTCAATAGATTTAATAATTTGACTTTATCGATGTTTCGCGTATTGTCACATCCGCACGACTCGCTCTTTTACCATCCGTGTCCGCAAATGAGATTTTTATCTAGTTTAAGCTATTCCTCCCCCATGTGTACAATGACTCGAAAAATACCACATCCTACATCTCATCATTCGAGGCCGAATTGCTTAAAGACATCCTGACTCAAACATATGAAAAAATGTTTTGAGGAATCCACAGACAATACAATTTCCATCTGCTGAAAAAAAATATTTGTATTAAAGAACACATTTTTATTGTGAAGTCGCAATTTCAGAACAAAGTTCTGTGTATTTTAAAATCTAATTTATTAATTTATTAGAAAGAAATGGAAAAAAATGTATTTCTCGTGTTGTCGAATTTTCCCATTTGATTTTCAAAAATCTTCAAATGGATATTGAAGGTGACATAGTTAATCGTGTATTAGCTAAATCGGCGAAACGGCGCGATAAGTTAGCTAATTAATCAAAAGAAAATAAAAATACAACGATTCGCCGAAACCTTGTAGTAATTATTATACAGGTGTGATAGAGCTAGTCCACGTTACTTTACAGGTAGATTCCTGCCTATATATTGAATATAAAATATTCAAGCAACAATGTCCTAATCCCATCAACAGAGTTATGGAGATAAGCGACTTCAAAGTTTGCATTTTTTCTCTTATATTTTTGACTTATTTTCTGTAAAACGTTGAACTTTAATTAATTTAACTTATAGCGAATATTAAAAATTAATTCGCTCTAATACAAGTAATTTAAAATGATTAAAACCTAATGAAAAAATTCAGCAAGGTTATAATTAAAAAAATTTACTTGTACTACAGCGTGTGAATTTTTAATATTCAACGTATGTTACGTTTTTGAGATTCCATCGTTTTATAGAAGATCTATAGGAAATATTGAGAAAAAATGCAAACTTTGAAGTAGGTTATTTCCAATGATAATAGAATATTGTTGCTTGAACATTTTCGACTCACTATTTAGACAGGTAGACAGGTAGACCTGTAAAGTACTGTGGACTCTGTTATACCTTGTATGTATATCTGAATCAAAAATCTTAAACCGTAAATTACTTAACACCGTGGAAAAGAAAACATTCAAAATATTTTTTAATTTTAAAATTATTCAGGAAATTTAACACATATCTCATAACTTCTCATTACAGCTCGTTGCGTAAGTCGCTGCAAAAAAAAAACGAAATAAAGTTTTTGTGAGTGTAATTGTATTTAAAAAATAAAGTTTAAAGTGGCCTAAAATAAGGCACTAAAATGTACACTTTGGGGGATTGAAAACAAAACTGTACCTCTTCCGAAAAGATTTTCCGATGTAAGATTCTAATAAAATATATTATATTATATAAATTATATTATCGACAATACGCATGATGACAGATTTTGAAATAACCTTCTATAATGTAGGCACACGTCTACTTTTACCGAAAATAACATTATTTCAGTAATAAACTACGGTTGTTGCGGCTTTTAACAGGGCCATCCTCAAATACTTGTAGTACCTGATCGTGCCAGGTCTTTCGCGGACGCCCTCTATTCCTGTTGCCTTAAACATTCGCCTCATATATTTTCTTAACCATCCTTTCCTCGTTCATACGTTCCACATGACCAAACCATCTCAGCACTCCTTTCTTTAGTCTATCTACCACACTACAGCTAGCATTGCATTCACTTCTAATTTGTTCATTCCTCACTCTATCGACCAAAGATTTTCCACACAAGCGTCTTAGTGACCGCATTTCCACCGCAGTCAGTCTACTTTCATTCCTCTTTTGCCAATTCCAGGCTTCACTTCCATACATAAGGGTTGGCACTAGAACGCCATTATGTACCGCTAGTCTTGCTTCTTTTGACAGATTCTTATTGGCCATAATTGCATTTAGTGCACCATTAACTTTGTTTCCCGCAGTTACTCTCCTTTCGATATCATTCTCAGCCTTGCCGTCTCTACTAAACATACTTCCCAAATACACAAACTCGTTCACTTGTTCTAAGCATTCGTTGTTTATAATTACATCACACTTAGTCACTCTTTCGTCTCTCTCGAATACCATCACCTTCGATTTGCTGACATTCATCAAAAGTTCACTCTGCATGCATACATCGGACATCCTGGATACCAAGCACTGCAGATCAGCTTCACTGTTAGCCACTAATACTGCATCGTCTGCGTATAGCAGACAGGATATGGTGAGTCCGTCCATTTTCGCTCCAACTTCTAGATCCTTCAGTTCTTTCATACAATTATCCATATACAGGTTGAAAATCCATGGTGACATTACGCATCCCTGTTTGACACCTTTTGTAATATCAAACCATGATGTGAATGTCCCATTAATTCTCACGCAAGCACTACTTCCTTCGTACAGGGATGCAATTGCCTGTATGAGTTTACTCTTCACCCCATATTCAGACAAAACCTTCCATAACTTTCGTCTTATCACTCTGTCAAGCCGCAACAACCGTAGAACGTGTATGAGAAGATGTATGAATGTGGCCGAAGCAAAAGTGGTGTGCCAGGATAGAAGAGTGTGGCGTTCAATCCTCTCTGTCTACCCCTGCAGTGAAACGGCGTGATGGTTAGTTAGTTAGTTAGTCAGTAATAAACTAAAAGAATATTCAGTAATAAAGTTTTAACGCAAATAATTGCATTTGCGTCTACCTATTTTTAATTTCGCGCGAAAATGCCCGCATGTGTCATGGCGTCTACGTGACGTCAAGCCTAAGTAAACATTGCATTGTGCCTATGACAACAGTTCAACAGACACGGTGATGGTTACTTAGGCGTGAAGTCATTCGCTCTGTCGGTGTTTCAAAATGTTTTTAAAATGTTTCAGTTAGAAGTAGCATTGAACATCGCACATTGTACATGATTTAGTAATGCGTGTACGTACGTACAGATACGACGTCCGACACGATCCGGATTTGTTCGGAAATTTTTGCGATTTCGTACGATGGATATCGAAAAAATCTTCAATTTGGTACATGGCCACAAATGTTTGTGGGACCAAAGTGACTCAACCTATCATTATCTATAGACGTACCACTATAACTTGGCGTGCGAGGGAGGGCGTCCCTGTCGCGTAACAGAAGTTGTCAGGGTGTATATTTATTACACAATACATAATGTACAGAATGTCCGGTGACCGGTGTCGTATTAAATACATGAATTTGGTCGGGCAGCACTAAAGAAACCATGCAGTAATGGCGGCCGTTCTATCTGTCAAACTGTCAGACGGTAATATCGGTCCATTATTCGCTTTTTCAGCTTCGCAAAACTTTAATACTTCATTGGCAATTGTTCTTGCACCATCCCGGACTGTTTAGGATGTTTCGGACATAATAATTCAGTGTATATTGGTAATCAATATGTCATAGCTCCCGACCAAATACAAAATTGAACTAAATGACACAGCGAAGGGTTACCGCCGGGTGCGGGCGGGGCGGGTTTTAGTTCCAAATTCGCCGCACGCCAAGTTACGTTGGGCAAGCAATACTATATATTGCGAAAATGACTGAATTTGGTCAGATCAGTCCGCGCAGCATTTAAAATATATTCAAATGTTTCTTTGTTCATACGCAGATAATCTTGAAATTTATCATTATTTAAGGTGGTATTCTAGTGTAGAAATTTGAAAAAATCAATTTTTTTCTTCATATTTTCAAAGCTTACAATATGTCCTTAAGAGGATATGTAAAAATTGTAATTATTTCCGAAGACATAACTATTTTAGTGACACCACATCCAAACCGGCTGGGCCGGAACGAATCGAACAAAAGACATTAGTGACCATCCGTCTACCTGCGATCCCATTCTCTTGTAAACCCTTATATACTCTTGTATTATATATTGAAATATAATAATCCAAGGTCACCCGCAGAAAATGCTTTTTTTGAAAGGAAAGAGAAAGGCCCGATGTATGGAGCAGGAATCACAGCTTAATTAAATGTAAGTATAAAATGTCATTTTATGGAGCGTTTTTCTCGAAACTGCTTTTTTCAAAAAGTTTGTCATGATTTCTCAAGTTCTACTTAATCGATTTACTTGAAATTTGGTGTTAGTCTTCTCTACGTATATGTCTCTATCGTACTAATTTAGATTATAACAAATTTAAAAAAATACTATTTTTTAAAATTTCAGAAAAGTCAAAAAAATAGTAAAAAAAATATTATTTTTTCAAACATCCGCAATTTAGCGAAAAAAAAAACAGTTTTTTTAGTTAGTACGAGAGTAGCATTTATCTAGATAAAATATCTTTTTTATTTTTTTGTATCAGATCATTTGGAGGGTTGCAATCGTGACAAACTTGGCGCGCCATTTTTTTCCAACCCCCCACTTTAACAGCTTATAACATTTTTTCATACATAATTTTTTCACTTTATTTATTTTTTTTATGTATTGTTAAAACATGAATAAAATATCTTGTTAATAATGGATGGGAAAAATATTTTTTGTTTTTTATTTATAGCACCCGAAAAAACACCTCAAATTCATGCCTCTAGACTAGAATACCCCCTTAAGTATGTCATAATATGATGGAATTCACCAAATTCATCCCTTTTAGTATATATTTCGTTCGCCCATTCGGTTCTACGATGACAACGATGCCGTAGCAGCCTACGTGTCAGAAGAGAGTTTTCCAGAAGATATAGATTATTTATTTGGCACAAACGTTATTGCAGAAATGCGAAAAGTAACTGATCGTGACCAACGCAAGACGCAATCAATGTTCGCGCATAATACGTACGAAAATAATCGTACGATACGTGCGATAATAATTCGTATCCAAAGTGCGACCGGCCCAAGAATGAAGTTTTCTGTAACAATTATTGACTTGAATATAACATAAATAAATAATTATAAATATAAAAACAGTAGATGATATTAGCTTCGCGACTCTGCATTAGCAAAATCAAGTATAACGTCATCAACCATATTAAATCATTTTCAGTTAATTATTTTGATTGATAGTGCTAGGGATGGAATTTCGGTTTGTTCTATCGTTAAACGCAGATAAATTTTATCAGATCAATAATATTCATTATATTTTAGGTATTTTTATTATATTTTATGTTTTTGTATGAAAAATTTTCAAATCACAGAATGATAATTAAATTACACGCATCTCAATGCACCAGCAGTCTAGATCGCAGAAACAAAACAACACAGTGAGTCAGTGGTGCCACTAAAAAGTTATAAGCAGAGTGTTCGCGACGTTTGTTTTATAAACTGATGGGGCTACGAACGCAATATTATGCAAAAATGTCTAAAGACGGTCCTGAGGTAGGTACTTACCTTCTGAAATTACCTAACTTTGGTATGATCGTCTCACCCGTTTTCTTCTTTTTATAGGAAAAATAAATCATTGTTTTAGGGTGATTTTATAAGAATTTTACAGAACTTTTATTACAGAAGCGTACTATTAAAAAATCATTTAGGTACTCGTTCTGTATATAAGTACCTAATTATATAAGTAACTATTTAAATACCTTAATCAAACTTCAAAAACGTACGTATGTACCTGCAGTAGTGTTACTAATTATATTCCTAATCTATATGGCTTAGAGCAGCGTAAAGAGTTAATAATAAAAATAAAACGTGATGGATAAAACATCTCAAAAATTGCGCGCAACACAACTGCGACAACAAAATGCAAGGCAGTTACGCGCCGACAATCGTGCGCAATATAAAAGTCTTACGTAGAGCTGAAAAGTAAATTCTTAATAATAACTAAATGTAACACTTTGTGAATTTAACGGACATAAAATTCAAGATTGTTCACCATGGATTGTTTCACCAAATTTCTACCATTACTAGAGGACTGTCGGTTAGGTTAGGTTAAGCTTTTTTCCATTATTTATAATTTTATAGTTTTGTTCTGAGTGCTATTGTCTCGCGCACAATTGTTGATGTGCCGACAAAATTAGAACAAAACAGAGAAATTTGACAAAACAGAACTCACCAATTGTCGTTTTAGTCCTAACATTCCTAGAGTACCCCATGGGATGAAGAATGGCCCAGTAGCGGTCCACCGAGACGGCCACCAGGCAGAAGATGCTGATGGTGCACAAGACCACCAGCAGCGATACCGTGAAGAGGCACGCGTGCAGGTCGGTGGGCAGGCCCACGGAGGCCAGCACCGCGAAGGGGATGCCCAGCAGGCCCACCAGCAGATCGGCGACAGCCAAGGACACGATGTAATAATTCGTCCTCCGGCGCAGTCGCTTTTCTTTCCTGAACACGATAATCACCATGCCGTTGCCGATCACGGCAACCACGGCCACCAGTATCTCCAGGAACGTGTAGGCGAACTGCAGCTCCAGGGGGACCATGATGTCCGACATGTTGGCAGAGTACAGGGCCAGTTCAGGCGGCAGGTCCGAACTCGGCTCTTCGGACATTTTGAGTGATTGTAGGCGATAAAGGATTAATTAGATTTGTTACGAACCGGTTTCATTATTGGACGCATTTTGATCACATTGTCCATATTTAAATCACGCTTTCTACGCAATCAACTACACACGGTAAAAGTCTTTTTTAAATTAAATCTACCCACTTTTTTGCCACTTCGAAGTTATCACTAGGTACTAGGTAGTTGTACCTGTAAAACAATGAGAAACAGTTACTGACATTGGTGAACGATTAGCGGTATTAACATACATTAGATTTATGGCTCACGCATCCGCATTGGTGCACTTTCCATCTTAATAGACAATAACTGCGCACCGTGGAAGTGCCGCGATGATTGCGCTGAACTGTGAATTGTATATTAATTGGTCGTAGCAGCCGCGCAGAAAATCGTTCCCAAAGACCTTATCCGTATCTCACTCGGCCCGCAGCGCTATCAAACGTGACCAGTCGTTTCGAGAAATCCGTAACGCAAAAATACAATAAAATATGTTTTTATATTTTTTGCACAACTGCACATATATTAAGATTCTGCAATAATTGATTATTATTCACAAAATATCACCTGGTTATTAGATAAAAAAAATATTTACTATTTTTTGTTTTAATGTTTCGTTCAATTAAAGAAATGAATTGAAGGAGAATAAAATTATCAATATATTGAGAGATACAATTTTATTAAAAATCTGAATAAGTACGTAACTAAATTTTATATTATTTAATCATTAAAATATGTAAATTTATCATTTATCACTGACACAATTCGAAATTCAAATTTCAAATCCGGGATGCCGGTCAAAAAATGTAATCTTCTTCTAGTTTGTTGATCGTTTCGCGCGCTGCATCCACGCGTACTGCTAAACTTGGCGTTCAGATGACAGGCGTCAACTTGATTCGCGCAATTAACATTTTCGTGGTAGGTAACGATAACGGCCGGAGCGCGCGCGATCGCGAGGATGAACGTAGCCGCCGTGTGGACCCCGCGGGTGGCTGGCGGCGCGGCAGGGTCCGCGGTAATACTGAAAGAAAAGCCCGCCAACTGCGACGGGCGCTCGGGAAAGCGCCCCTAGCGACAGCTCGCGGAAAACCCTATGGAAATTCAAGGACAACAATATAATATTTGAAAGAATACAATAACTCGGACACAGTGTAATTGTGCCAACTTCCTTCCTAGACGTAATGACATAATTCCGACGTACAAATTGAAGATTATTCTCGTAACCCACGCAGTATTCGTCGGACAAATCTTACCGCGTTGTGTAAAATTATGCGGTTGAATGCGTAAACACGTTGCGATTCTGGAATTTCGAGACTTCAGAAAATGCTCATTTGCCCATTAATTTTGCATTCATAAAAAAGTCCAGCAAGAACATGCACAACTCATGTAAGATATTTAATTATGTAAGGTATCTTTGAACAAAAAAATACTTAAAAAATAAATAATATGAATATTTTTTTTAATACACTTATTTTTATTTTTTAAAACTCAATGTCTGTCTGTCTGTCTGTCTGTCTGTCTGTCTGTCTGTCTGTCTGTCTGTCTGTCTGTCTGTCTGTCTGTCTGTCTGTCTGTCTGTCTGTCTGTCTGTCTGTCTGTCTGTCTGTTCTCTATACAAATCCACACCGTTTATCCGATTCGATTCAAATTTTGCATACTTATGCTTTAGGACTCGGCGGATAACATAGGTAACATTTCCTCCCTATTCCCATACCCCTTCCCCTCCCCTGACATATGTTCGTTGCAAATCTGTACCGTTTGACAGATCGGACTCAAAATTTGGAAAATTATTCTTTAGGACTCGGTGGGTAACATAGGCAATATTTCCTCCCTATTCTCATACCCCTTCTCCTCCCCCTGACATATTTTCATTGAAAATCTGTACCGTTTGACCGATCGGACTCAAAATTTTGAAAATTATTCTTTACGACTCGGCGGGTAACATAGGCAACATTTTCTTCCTATTATCATACCCCTTCCCCTCCCCCTGACATTTTTCGATGCAAATCTTTACCGTTTGAGTGATCGGAATCAAAATTAGGAAACTTATCCCTTAGGACCCGGCGGGTAATACATGCGACATTTCCCCCCAATTATTATACCCCTTCCCTTCTCCCTGACATATTTTAGATGCAAATCTGTACCGTTTGACCGATCGGGCTCAAAATTTGGAAACTTATTCTTTAAGACTCGGCGGGTAATATATGCGACATTTCCCTCCTATCCTTTTAACCCTTCCCCTCCCCTGATATATTTTCTAGGTAAATCTGAACCTTTCGGCCGATCGGACCTAAAAATTTGGAAACGTATTCGTTAGGACTCGGCGGGTAACATATGCGACATTTCCCCCCTATTCTTTTAACCTTTCCCCTCCGCTTATATATTTTTGATGCCTTTGTTTACCCTCACAAATTTATTTTAAACTTTATCCTTAACCCGTGCAACGCCGGGTAAGGACAACTAGTTACTTAATATTTTTAATACACTCATTACAGTCCATGAAGCCCGATTAATGTAGCGAAATCCTTCACAAAAACACACATGCTTAAGAAAATCTCATAGATATAATGTGACCTTTTTTTGGAGAGTTTAAACTAATGCATAATTTGTTTACGATGTTCCCCCATTATTAACGATGTTCCCTCCATCGCCCCTCCCACCACGCCGATTCATCCCCACCACCTAAAAACTCTCTATATAGGTACTTGCACATTTTAGTTTAGTTTAAATAACGCTCGTTAATGACACGGACGTGTCGAAACAGGTAGCGTAGTAATCATAAATTACTAACAAATTATACACAAGTTTAAACTCTCCAAAAAATGTCTGAAAGAAATTGTTACACAGTAGGTGCCCAACAAATACATAATAATAATAATGTGACCTCACCAGGAATCGAACTTTCAACCTCCGGTATGAATACCCGTGTCATCAATAATACAAAATTGAAAATAAAAATTGGAATGTGATATAATTTAATTGTAATTAATTATATGCCCGGAGCAATAATAAAGAAATCGTTTCATTAACATCTTTCATTAATAAATGCTTTCATTTTGTTAAAGCAAGCGGTAATTTACTTAGCGCTAGCTAGTATTTATATTTTGACGTTCGAAGGATAACCTCACGTACTTATTTCTCACTCTCTTTCTCTCAAGAAGAAACTGAAAGAAATAAACCCCGACATATACGTACGTCTCGTTTATTTTTTATTTTTTATTCTCGTCTATTAAGTGTTGGGATAACAATCTTAAGATCCCAATATGAATGTTATATGCCTATTGATAAACCAGTTTCTTGCTATGAATATCCGAGAGGTGTATTTTCAAACATTACGTTATCAATTTTCAGAAGGATTTTTTTTCAGTACAAATCAATATTTTCCCGTTTTTACGAAAAGATTTATGTATGTATTAACATCCTTCAATATTTGAGTGAGTGGAAACGAAATTAGTTGTAAGTCTCGTCTTAAAAGAGTATGAATTACGCGTAGAATATCTCGAAATACAAAAGGAAAAAATAAAGTCCTCCCTTGTGTAGGGTAACTACGAACACTTAAGCGGGAATGCGAATAAAAGAAAACCAGTTTAAGAAATTAATCATATTTATTGATTATCATTAAGTGTAACTAATCAGTCACAAACCCTCATTAATTATTTTTTTATAAATCTTATTATAAAGTCAAAATATAGGGAACGAATAACGAATTAAATGCTAATTTTAATAATTAAGTGCAAAAATCACAGATAAATCCTCTAGATGAGCTTTCACCACTGGTGCACTTCTCATGCGCCCAGGACTTACAGCTCAGCAAAATTGTAAGCAATTTTTCGCACCATTTCAATTGTCCGCCCGTAAAAAACCTAGCTAGATTTGACAATATGTTCTTACAACTCTTTGTCTTGTGCAGCTGAAAATATACATTTTCTTCCACATTTCGGTTGTGTTATGACTTCTTTCTTGAGGTAGTCAAATAAAGTGGGTTTGGGCACAGAATAAGCAATAGTTGCTTTCGTCAATGTCAATGTTTTATTTTTTACCTCTTCGATAGCCTTTTGTAAGTGCCCACTAAGATCGTTCGTTATTACCCCGCGGGCCCAAATGAATGAAATAAAATTATCTTTTGAGTTCATATTGACATTTATTTTTAACGAAATTTAAAATAAATTAAATTTTAATAAATATTATTATTAATTTCTACGGTTTAAGTATTTTTATGTGTTACAGCTGTTTCGGCTTGTAAGGCCATTATCAAACAGTGGATATACCACGTACAAACGACTTATTTATACAATTTTAAGTTACCCCTTCCCCTTTAGAGTAATTAGATATTTGTGGTGAAGCCCTGTAGTAATGTACGTTTTTTCCGGGCACTTATCATTAAAGGTGCCTCGGTTAACGTTATGTTTAATTATCAAAATTCCCCGTTTTCTGCAAGTGTTATTTATAAATATTATTTTAATTTATGTCCTTGATTATTGGTTTTTTAAAAATATTTAGAAGTGGAGAGAAGATCATTTTTTGTTGATTATTTAAAAGTTTAATATTTGGATCCTTTTTATATTTATTTATTTCTAGTTGCTCAAGTAAATTCATCCTAAAACCTTTTGTTTCTATATGTAAAGGTTTTGGTTCGTTATCACCTTGCGGGACGTGGTTTTCATTTAATAAATGGGCCGCAAATTTTGACTCTGAATTTTTATTTTTATAGCAGCGCATGTGTTCCGCGAATCTAGTTAAAAAAGACCTTCCCGTTTGTCCTATATATTAGGTCCTTACATATGAAATTGGCGTTTAGTATGGGAGGAACATAAAGCCGATTTTTTTTTATTATAATATTTTTATTTAATCAAAGTATGTACCATTGCTATCTATGCACTTTTGCCATCTCATAGGTAGTTCATCGATCCCTTTACTAAAAAAACCATTCGGACGGGAATCAATAAAATCTTTGAAGGCGGTTTGGACTGCCCCATCGGAGTTGAATTTTTTCCTTTGCAAGAAGTTATCCAAATTTCGAAAAAAATGGTAATCTGTTGGGGCAAGGTCCGGAGAGTACGGTGGATGTCTTAGACATTCCAATTGAAGCTCCTCTTATTTGGTAGCCGTCTGTTGTGCAGTGTGTGGTCTAGCGTTATCATGAAGCAGCAGTGGCCTAGAGCGATTAACCAGCCTCGGTTATTTAGCAGCTAGCTTTTCCATCATGGTTTGCAGTTGCTGACAATAGACATCTGCCGTAATCGTCTGGCCAGATTTAAGAAAGCCGTAGTGAACGACACCAGCACTAGTCCACCAAACGCTCACAAGTAACTTTTTTGGAGTCAATTTTCGCTTGGGGCATGGTTTGGTTGGTTCGGCAGGGTTCAGCCATTGCGATGAGCGCTTCCGATTATCATACAGGATCCACTTTTCATCACAGGTAATGATTCGATTTAAAATACCTTCATTATTGTGCCGGTTGAGTAATGCAACGCAGCAGTCAACGCGCGTTTGTTGATTGCTTCACTCAATTCGTGAGGTACCCACCTTTCAAGCTTTTTCACCTTACCAATTTGCTTCAAGTGGATTAAAACAGTTTTATCACTAACACCGCAGCCTGCAGCTAACTCGGATGTGGTTTGCGATGGATCCGCTTCCACAATAGCCTTCAATTCTTCATTACCAACTTTGGTCTCCGGCCGTCCACGGGGCTTGTTCTGCAGGTCGAAATTTCCAGAACGAAAACATTGGAACCAAAAACGCACTGTGTTTTCTTTTGCGGCACCGTCGCCATGCACATCATTAATCCTTCGAGCCGTTTCTGCAGCACTGGTGCCACGGTGGAACTCGTACTCGTAAATCACGCGATATTTCAAGTTTTCATTTTGTAAACTGAGTGACGCAAAGAAAAAAACAATTGAGTAAAAAACAAATGAATTATAATTTTCAAAACACAAATACATGAGTAAATAGCTGTATAAATTTGGATTTGGAATTCCTAACCAAAGAGAAGATATTTGAGATCAAATTCGCCAGTACGGCAAAACGCCAATTTCATATGTAAGGACCTAATATTATATGTGGCATTGCAATCTTTATGATTACATGTTAATTTGTATATTTGTATATTACATGTTAATTTGTATATGTAATCATAAAGATTGCAATGCCACATATATAGGACAAACGGGAAGGTCTTTTTTAACTAGATTCGCGGAACACGTGCGCTGCTATAAAAATAAAAATTTAGAGTCAAAATTTGCGGCCCATTTATTAAATGAAAACCACGTCCCGCAAGGTGATAACGAACCAAAACCTTTACATATAGAAACAAAAGGTTTTAGGATGAATTTACTTGAGCAACTAGAAATAAATAAATATAAAAAGGATCCAAATATTAAACTTTTAAATAATCAACAAAAAATGATCTTCTCTCCACTTCTAAATATTTTTAAAAACCAATAATCAAGGACATAAATTAAAATAATATTTATAAATAACACTTGCAGAAAACGGTGAATTTTGATAATTAAACATAACGTTAACCGAGACACCTTTAATGATAAGTGGCCCGGGAAAAAAAAAACGGACGTACTACAGGCTTTCCCACCAAATATCTAATTCCTCTAAAGGGGAAGGGGGGTAACTTAAAATTGTATAAATAAGTCGTTTGTACGTGGTATATCCACTGTTTGATAATGGCCTTACAAGCCGAAACAGCTGTAACACATAAAAATACTTAAACCGTAGAACTTAATAATAATATTTATTAAAATTTAATTTATTTTAAATTTCGTTAAAAATAAATATGGAGTTCTACAAATTAAACACAAAAACCATAAATAAAAAAAAATCATATTGACATGTACAAAATATAATATATGTTTAAAGCTCCTCGATTACGATACATTGCAATAAAAAATACAAAGGAATGGTCTTATATGCATACTAGCTACTACATGAATCTTTCTCAAAGCAAAAAATTGCATGAAATTATGACAAAAAGTTAGAATCAACCTACTGTGAAAAGCGAGCGCGACTTCACTACACAATTGCACGCCTGGCACTGAGTACGGGCTCCCTTCTCAGCCGACAGAAAGAGATTACCAACTAACCTTTTCTATCATGCCGTAACAGCCTCGTTCGGAGTTACCCCGCGTTCGCCATTACCCCACCCTCCCCTAAATTTTCATGCAATTTTCGGCATAATTCCATAAAAAATTTAATAAATGAAATATGAATTATATTTAAAATACATTTTTGGCATAGCCCGTTTATTATATTCGTTTTCTATGTATTTCCAACATTAATGGCTCAATCCATCATCTAAACCTGTCTGTCCGCTTGTCTGTCTGTTCTGTATACAAAGTTGTACCGTTTGACAGATCCGATCCAAATGTTGCATCCTTAAAACCCGGCAGAATACATAAGCCACATTTCCCACCTCCCTTCACCCCACCCCCTCGCCATGATATATTCTCTATATAAATCTATAAACGTTGGATAGGTCTAACCTAAATTTTGCAGAACTATTATTTAGGACCCGGTGAAAAAACAAAAATCACACTTCCCCCGATGTATTCTTAATACAAATCTATACCGTTGGACAGATCTGACCCAAATTTTCTTTATTACCCGGTGGAAAATATTGGCCAAATTTCCCCCCTCCCCCTTTACACCACCTCCTCCCGCCGATATATTTTCTATACAAATCTATATCGTTGGCAAGTCTTGCCCAAATCTCGCGTACTTAATTTTTAAGACCCTACGTAAAACAAAAACACCGGGTAACGCCGGGCCGGACAGTTTAAGAAAGAAGTCAAATCCTTGATTTTGGACAATGATGTACTGTAACATTGCCCACTTGTGTCAAATGGTTTTTGTATAATAAAAATTACTACTTCTAAATTATTTCTGCTTTTGTACTTTAATTTGGCTTGTAAATACTTCTCCCATAAGCTCGAACTATTGGCTCATATTATGGGGAGTATAATGTCATTGAAATGTAATAACGTAGATTTAATTTATTATAAAAAACATTATTATGTATCTGCTGTAAAAATAAATAAATAAATAAATAAAATATTGATTCTAGTGTAAACAGTAAAGTTTTGTAGAAAGAAATTCTATATCCTTTATCCAAACCACGTCAATCCAAAATATACACAATAAGTTTAGTGAAGCATCGTTACCGTTCTACTTTCAATAATAATAAGTTTGTTCGAGTTCACTAATAATACCTAATCTACTTATACCTTTAATCCAAGTTTATTTCAGGATATTTCATTTTAATCGTGCTGACCAATAAGAGAGAGTAAAAGAAAAATCTTTGACCATAAGAAGTGTGTGTTCTTGGGATTTGGGGACTATTTTTGCTTTCGCGTGTAGTAATAATGCTTTGGGTTTCATTTCTATTCGGTATATGTTTGTGTACGAAAGAAAGGATAGTTCAAGACTGTATTTGTCTAACATTAATAGACTTAATATTTCTGTAAAATTATCTATTCTCAAATTGACAGCCCTGATATTTTCTCTAAATTATGTCTCAGAATTCCATTGTCAACGCGTTCAAGATATATTTTATTACGATAATAGGTAAGTACGCAAATACATACACACATCACTGCCTAGACTATACAGACTGGCTAATGAGTACAGTGAATTTGTAGGCGCATTCCGTGACAACTAGATTTTAGAGATAGTGTATAGTTTTTATTCACACAATTGTTTTTCCTATAATTTATTTATTAGAAAGTTATTTTAAAATGATTTTATTATAATTTATTTTAATTGGCGATTGTTATTTTGATTGCTTGCTTGTGTACTTTTCTCAATAATGTTTAAAAAGTGTATGTTTGTAAAGTCTTCTGTTTTTCTTTCACTTATTTTTTCAATTGTGCTATGCACCGCATGCATACATAAATAAATAAATCTGTCCTCGCAGTCATTGGGGTTTTAATTGCTTTCGAAATAGTTTTCTGAGCCGTTATCAATGAGTTTATTGTAGTCATAGTCACTTCTCCCCATGCAATTATACCGTGATCAACGAGAGATTGTCAGATTACGTGATTGGTCGTTTTTAAAAGATTAACATGTGGAAAGTTTCATTAAATATTACGGATACGTTTTCTTACTCTCGCATTTTTTTTGACTTAATAGTAATTTTACGAAATGTTGGACATAATCCCGGTAATCCTGCTAAGGCCCGGTTGTTTCAAGTTCGATCAAAGTAAGCGTTCTTTTAAAGCATAGATTTTTACGTTCTCCACCAATCAGACGATCCGTTTTCGTAAAAATCTATGCTTTGATCGACCGCTTACTTTGATCCAACTTGAAACAACCGGCCCTAAATAGGATATCTCGAGCGGGCGAGGACGCCGTACTTGGTGAAATATAAGTAAACGGCGAATATTCCACGACGCTTACTTAAAACGTCGCTGATAGTGCGGCCATCCTAATTTACTATTCTAATTACGTTATTTACGATGGACGTTAGTTTTCCAAACTCTCACTCCACAATAGTGTTCATTTACCAACAAAATGACAAGCACACCTGCCTCTTGTTTCGTCGCTCTTGTTTATTTTTTCATACATATTATATTACGGGATTAATATTATTACCTGGATTAAGGAGTTTCTGAGATTAACGTGATATACGAGAGTATGGTAATGTACGGCTTTTATGCATGAAGCCATGTATTCACTAGGGGACAAATTGTCCCTCAACAGCACGCGCGGCATAGAGTCTACGTGACGTTGCAACGTCGTGCACTGTTCCGCGACCTCGCGCACAACATAGCGCGGCATTTCTACGTGCCGTGGCAACGTTGCCATGCGCACGATACCCGAGCGTACTCACTGCAACATTCCGCGGAGCGTCAGTACCACGTGGTATGTAAACAAGTGAATACGCATGCGCTGCATCTGTCAAGATGACAATGCGGGGAAACGAAATCGTTCTTGAACTCATCGAGCTGTATCGATCGAAGATCGCATAGAATGTCCGTCCTTCTTTCTCTTTGCAGTAAATAATTTCGCATTCTCCTCTTTTTTCTCCTCTTACTTTTCGATAAACTCATTAACATAAACAGATACGCGGCTATAATCATAACCTCATAGGGCGATATATTTCCGCGACGTCTGGAAAACAATAATTATTTGCAAAAAGGACCTTGTTTTTAATAATATTCAATTTACTACAGTAAAACCTCGTTAATTTGAAATTGCGACCCAAAAAAACATTTCGAATTGCGCGGAACCCCGTTTTCGCCAAATGAGATACCGCAGCTGTCATCCATAACCTCATCGGATGACATTTCCGCGACAAGATATGTGAGTCCCGGTGTGTACACGTCAAATGACCGCGTCATTGTCCCCGAAACATGAGCGTAGATGTTGATGCGACATGTCGAGCGGAATGTTTCGCGATTTGTCCCCTAGTGAATACATGGCTTGACACCGCAAAAGTTCCAGGCGACAAAATATCCACGAGATCCAAAAGGCCCAAGAGACCATGATCATATAATAATGAGACGTAGTGACTACACTCGAGGCATAACGAAAATAACAAAATTTCAAAATGTTTTTCTTTTTACTCCCTTTCTTTTAACTCGTAGCGTCTGCTTAGATGCTTATCTGCTTGTTGGCTTGTCTGCTTATCTGCCGAAAAAACTTTGGGTCGATTTTATGGTATAATTTTGCATTTTTCGAAATTTTAACGATTTATATATTGTTTCATTTTCGAGCCCGACGCGTGGAATAGGCGCGAAACCTGTTTCAATGAGAAAGGTAGTATAATAAAAGCTTGGTATTTATGGGTTAGTTTTTTTAAAGCCAGGCAAGGAGGGGTTAAACAAAAATACCTTTAATTTAGCACAATCTTTACGTCAGTCGGATTTATCATCATCATCTTAACTCTTGATTCTTCAATTGTGGTCAATAATCAAGTTAATATTTAATTTTGGAAGCAAAAATAACAACGATTCGCACTGATTACACATTTTAAGATCTCTTCTGTAGTAGGTTTTGGCGTGCGGGGGTCGGCGCGGCGTCTCTGTCGCGAAACGGAAATTTTTTTTGTTTTGTTTCATATTTATTTATTTTTTTGATACTTATTACATAGATACATATGCCAAACTGCACAGCAGTTACAGTTGCCAGGGTGTAAATTTTAATATAAAAATATATTATTTATTTTTCTTAAAAAAGTTTATTACACAATGCATAATATATAGTGTCCGTTGACCGGTGTCGGAGCCTTTATTAGCATAAAATATTATCAATTTCATTGACTAAAATCTACCTAAAAAAAAATAAAATTACGTCAACGAACTTTATTTTTTATAGCTAATAAACTAAAAAAACTTTTTTACATATTTTTATAATTATTTTTGATCTCCTTTTTCAAAAAATGGTAAAATAGTTAACATATTATTAATTCCTATTGTTTTACCTTTCAAATAAGACCTCTTTGATGTTTATAGGATATCTACATGGGTAAAATAAACATGAAGGAAAATGACATATATGGGGGTGTTTTCTAGATGAAATTGTACATATTTTATGCTATTAAAGGTTCGACACCGGTTATCGGACACACTGTATATGTAAAAATCGTAAGTATTTTTCAATTTGTATTTATTCGTGAACATTCATGTTATTGTATGCTATTATGATACGAAAGTGTACCATGCAATAAAATAATATAAAGTAAATATTATAACACAACATGCACTCATATCCACAATACCTTTCTTTGAGGTAGAGTGCAAGGCGCGTTTTTTTACATGGTATCTCCCGTACGCCTAATCCACAATTTTACGAAAATTTTAAAAATCCATAAAACTTAATAAAAATAAATGGCATAAATAAAATCAATAAACCATAAAAAACGGACCACATAGTAACGGACGATAAATAACGTGTCATCTTCAAAAAAAATGATTGGGCTAAAAAATATATACACAAATGTACAAACACAAAAAACGAGTCATATAAAATAACGAAGATGTTTCATGCAAAACCAAACATTAAAGGTGGCGGACAATAAGAAATAGTAAATATAGGAAAAAACAGTAAATACTACAAATCATAGAAAATGAATCATTCAAACAGATATAAAAGAGAAAATTTTCGCAGTGCCCAGAGGCAGTCAAGGTCGTTAAAAGGGCGCGAACTTCAGGTGTATTTCGATCGATCGATATATATATATATATATAGATTTTATAAATACGATATATTTAAATAATTAGTTCAAAAAAACATGTCGGACCTGGTTAATCAATTGATTCTTTTAATGCTTTAAGCAATGTTTTTATTGTAGGCACTTCTTTCCTCACAACATAAAATTCTTAAATCAATTAACGAATCGTGCACTCAAGAATATTTTTATTTTTTTTCCGGTGTAGAAAGCCGAATAGATGTAAGAACATCGAAAAATTATTTCTTTATCCTAGATAAAGTTCTTTTTGACAAACCTAGTAAATAATAGTAAACATAAAACTTAAGTTCATATTTTTTACATTAAAAAAAATTTATTTCAAGTATTACAATTCCATAAAGCTGTTCAATAATGCCCACACAACTTTATTACACTAGAAAAACAAAAAATAATAATTCACGTTACTCTATCCTTCTTTATTCTGAAAAAAGCTTATTGAAACAAACCTAGTAAATAAAACAAAAAACTTAACTTTTTAACATTTGTATTTGCTTATACGTCAATCTGTGCGGGCGGCTATGACGCACGATGACGACTGCTTCGCGGCCAATCGTAATACGTATGATAATAATGATATACGAGTACTTCACCTCGCTCTGAGCGTCACCTCACCCATCACCAGAAACTTTCATAAATTTAATCGCCCTTCAACTCGCTGAGAAAAACTGAAAACAAAGACGATGACCATCAGAAACTTTCAAAACCGAAATCGCGCTTCGACTCATTGGGGGAAACCGCAAAAGCAGAATGACGCGTTTGAAGACGTAACAAACCAAACGTAACCCTGTAAAAAAGGAATTCAATGTAACAAACTTAATTTCAAATTTTTCGACATCAATTTGTTTTTTAAATATTATACTTCTATAAATTTCTTCAAAAAATTCTCATAAAACTTTATAACACGAGAAAAGCAAAAATTTCTTTACACTATTCTATCTTTATTTATCCTGGAAAAAGTTTTTTGAAAACTTTTACATCAACAAAACAAAAAACTTTACATCAAATTTTCCTCCATCAAAAAATAAAATTTTAAATATATTTTTACAAATATGTTCAAAAATGCCCTTACAACTTTATTACAAGAGAAAAGCAAACATTTATATGCACTATTCTATCTTTCTTTGTCCTGGAAAAAGTTCTTTGAAACAAACCTAGAAAATAAAACAAAACAAAAATTATCTTTACGTGATAGAAATTTGATCGGGCAACACTAAATTTCAGTTGAATAAAAAAAACAGCGATGGCTGCCGCTCTGTGTAGAGACCTGTCAAAGGGTAATATTGGTCCAATATTTGCTTTTTCAGCTTCACAAAACTTTAATACTACATTGGCAATTGTTCTTGCAGTACCACGGACTGTTTTGGACATAATAATTTAGTGTTTATTGGAAATTAAGATATCAGAGCTCACACTATCACTAGAAGCGCCGCCGTTCCATTTTCGTCCCATCCGCAAGTTTGATCGTCTATAACTTTTTGTTTTTTTATTCAGTGAAACTTTTAGACTTTTAGTAATTTTATGTATTTATATAATTCAAAATGTTTTCAATTTTATAACAAGAATAGTTAATTAAAAGAAATAAGATATAGCTATAAGTGCTGCTTGTCCCTTTTTTGTCCCATCATTGTTTCGACGTAGACGAAGATGAAAATTATGTAATAAATGCGTTTCCTTACCTTGGAAAGGATGATAATAGACCAAATAATGAGCGTTTAGATGATTGGGTTGTGAAGAAATTGATGGAGCCGTACATCAATAAGGGCAGAAATGTTACTTGTGACAACTTTTTCACTTCACTTTTGTTAGCGGAATATTTGAAGTCCAAAAATACTAGTATCGTAGGCACAATCAATACATCTCGCAGAGAAATATGAAGAAACGAAAAATAAAAGGAAGAAGAAGAAACGTGAAGACCGCAAAAGAAGAATTATACGGTACGTTTGTGCTAAAAACCGGTGACACATCATTGACTGTTTATCAGGCTAAATCGAATAAAAATGTTCTAATGCTCAGCACTACGCATTCCAATATAACAATAGGCTCTAGTTCAAAGAAAAAACCTAAACAATATTATTCTACAACAACTCAAAATATGAAGTAGATGTCGTAGATCAAATGACTCGTAAATATACAGTAAAGGCAGCTTCAAGACGTTGGCTAGTTCATAAATTTTATAATTTGTTAGATTTAGCGGGTATAAATGCGTGGTTGTTGCATAAAATAATCAACAATAGCAAAATTAAACTTAGAGACTTTTTATTGCATTTGGGAGAAGAATTGGGAGAAAATTATATGCCTAGTAGAAAAACAACCATTCCGAAAGATTCCATACGAGAGAGAAAAGATAAACGAACAAGGTGTCAGGTCAAGTCAAAATGCTCAAATAATAAGTCCTACGAGAAGTGCCACCTGTGAAAAAAAACTATGTGCAATAAATGCACAAGTAAAGAACATTATTTAAGCGTTAATTGCTCTACACATAATGATAACTAGTTAATAAATATTCGATAATTTATTACAGTTACAATTACTATGCGAATAGCGGTGATTTTGATACTAAACCAAAAAACATTAATATAATAATAATAATAATAAGTTTTTTATTCTTTTTTTTATCTTGTGTTACCTCAACTGCCTAGCCAGTAAAGTATAACTTTTGCATAAAAGTATAACAAAAAAACTTTTAATTCATAATTTGTTACTTTTTTGTTTTTCAGACAATAAGGATTTGATTTAAGTTAATTAATAAACGTGTTTTAAATACATTTTTTAATTTTTTTTAATTATATTTTGATTATCACAAATTTATGTAACACATTTTTTATAAGCTTATAATGCCCCACTTAGTGAAACCTGTTCTGGGGCAGTTATAATTAACAAATCACTGTAATAACAATATTATTGAATAACAAATTATTGTTATAATATTCTTGTTATTATTATCGAAAAATCTATACATATATAATAATTCTATATAATAATTATATATATAATATAAAATATTTATATAAAATAAAAGTAGTTTTAATCATAACTTTCATGCCTTATACCAATACCATTATAATAAATAGAATGGGACAAATATGTCCCCGACGGCGGTTCTAGGGGGGTCTTAATCTTCGTCGCTTCTAGTGTTATTTCACGCTCGTAGGTACATACACGATCGAACTGAATGACAGGGCAAGGGGTTACCGCCGCACAGTTTGTCGAAACCGTAATTTGAGGGACTTAGGGACCAACTTTCTTTTTTACTTTTTTCTTTATGCGGATGGATAGAGTATTATTAAGTGTTCATTTAGTTAGTTTTTAGTCGAATTTTGTTGGTTTTTTTGTTGATTATTTGAGTTATTTTGTACTTTTATTCACTATTTCAAATTTAGTTTGACATAAAAGAAATTACGAAAATAAAAAATAATATTTAAAATATATACGTTTTTTTATTTTTTCGATCCATTTATCTGGTAGAGTTGTAAGTTTATGTACACGTTCATAGCATCAAACGATGGTAGACTAGACAAGGTATGAGAAAAAAAAGGTGTCAAAGCAAGGTCAGTCACCGCTTAGCAGAAATTTTATTTTATTTGATCCGCTCCATACAAAAAATTAAAAACTTTTTTTTTGCCCAAAATATAAAGTTTAGGAAAAAGTTTTATAGGACAACTATTGATAAGGTTAATGAGCTCTATCCATCCGCATAAAGAAAAAAGTAAAAAAAGAAAGTTGGTCCCTAAGTCCCTCAAATTACGGTTTCGACCCACTGTGCGCCGCGCCGGGTGCGGGTAGCTCGGTTTAAGTTAACAAAAGATTAAAAAAAAAATTCTTCTACTTTTTATTTAACATAATTTCAATTAATTTTTTGTCATAAGAATTGTGTATAACTATATCTGTTTATGTATCTTTACGAAATATGTTAAAATCAATTTTATTATTATCAATTGAAATGTTCAAATCCAAAAAATTTATGCTAGAATTTTGTATTTCTATGGTAAATTGAATCCTTTTATGCGGTTTATTTAAGAAATTAAGAAAATTTTTTAGTTGTCTTTCAGTACCAGTCCATATACATAAAATGTCATCAACATATCTTTTCCAAAAAAATACATATTTTAATAATAAAGCAGAACTATTAGAAATTATTTTCTCTAAATTATTTAAAAATATATCAGCCACTAAAGGACTTTTACTAGAACCCATTGCTAAATTGCTATATTTGAAGAAGAAGAAAAAAAAATATTGTTATTCATTTAGTTTTATCATGTAAGAAAAAAAAATTGTTGTTATCTTTGTTGAACAATGCATGTGTGCATGTTTGCATGTAGGTTATTCTAAAAATGTATCGATATAAAATATAAAGTTTTACTACTTCGTCGTGGTCGAATAATGTTTTTTTACTACCAATCAAACACTATCAGAATGAAGTTAACAGTCAAGTAAAATAAAGTATTATTATTTTCACTCAATAATGTAAACAACCTAGTTGTTTCGAACAGGATCCACGGCGATCAGCTTGACTCCGTACATCCAACTGCGCCACGGAAACTGCGAAATTTTATATATTTTATGTTTTTCTATGAATGCTTTTTTATGTTATATGAGTAAAATTAAGAAAATGAAAATAAAAATATTATGTTTTGGTAGCCCTGAAAAGGGCCGGTTTTTTAATATTTTATGTGAATCTGACCCAGCGTCTGTCACGTTCGACCGAGCGCCGGGCGCAGCGGAAATGAGAGACGCGCTGGTTGGCTGACACACGCGGGGTCTAATGTACTAAATTGAATAAATGCACTGGACTCGGAGAGCAAAGGCAGTATTTTCGTCGTAATGTGTCTTCGCTGTTCGATCTAGTCTGCAAGTTTTAAAGTGGTTTTTAATAGAATCAGCCAGAAAGTGGAATAGGCGATCCACACCTGGTAAATATACAGTCTTTGTCCTGTGCAAGAAAAAGCGGTCCTTCGTGAGCAGGATTGCCAATCTTCACTTCATTCATTCATTCGACATTCCATTGATAAGGTCGCTTTACACATTGCGTCGCATAATCTACGCCTCACGCGGATTATTCGAGCTTTAAACACCCTATTATGAGTTTGTTTCCCGACCGAGACGCACCGTTCTCTTCCGTTCTTACACCCCCTCCCTCATTTGATTATTTCAAGTCATGAGGTAGAATGGAGCTGTTTATGGGTTAATAAATTCTGTGGTTAATAAGTACCTATAATACAATAAGTTCTGGGTTATTTCATAATACATAATATTATGTGTATGCAATTGTGCATCGTATCTGACCTCATTTTATGACATTTAGGATCTCACGAAATACCTCCGTTACAACATCACGACGTAACAGAAGTGTGCAAGCACTAGTCTGTCTAGTCACACAGTCACACAATATTTTCGATTTCGTTTAACCATAGAAAAAATTCGTCAAAAATTACTTCTGACAGTTGTCAGTTAGTATTGTTTTCGGCGCGGTCGGCTAGGTAAACGCGGTTATATCGGTAAGATGTGGCCTGTGTGATTAAACTTGTCAATTGAAGAATTTCCGTAAGCATCCGGAATGGCTAAAGGAATTATCAGTTTAATGCTGTCAACCGATAGAAAATTGTGTCATGAGAAAATGCCCTACGCCTTTCACCCATTTGCAGTAGAAAGGATCACCAGCAGGTCCGGACGGATCCCCAGGGCGCGAAGCGGACACCGAATCGTCTGCAACAATGGCAATCTCTTCTGCTTCGGAGGTTACAATCCCACGACTCCTCCAGATCTGGAGCCCGCGGAACCTGGGACATGGTCAGAGGCAAATCCACTCTTCAAAGAATTATGGAGTTTTTGCCTAGCTAGGCGCGTCTGGAGATTACTTCCCGTTCAGCAAACCATTCCAGAAGAACTGGCTTCTAATGCTGTATGTTTGGAAGGCAGAACATTAATGGTGGGTGTTTTAAAGCTACATATCGTTTCATTTTTGTTTATTTCCTGATGGTTATTGTTTAATATGGACTATACTTAATAAACTATTTAATATAATAGATAACTGATAGCATAAGTCCTCGGGTACGATACGAGCGGCAGGGCTGGGGCATTGACGCTCTGCCGCTTGCCGCTCGTATTGTACCCGAGGCCTAAAACTGATCTGAGTGTCCTTTGTTATGTGTTTAATGCACTTACTATTTCAGTTTTTTAAAAACAGATAACAGATAACTGATATAGAAATTATATATGAAGTAAAATTATATATGAAATTAAATGTGAGTAGCTTGTTGGTGTAGTGTCATGACGCTCACCTAGTGATCTGGTGATTGGTGGTTCAAAGCCCATTCCAGGACACCAGCAAGTTAGTCATATTTTCGTAGCACAGACTTTTGGCTTACTTTGAGAATTAAGAATATTGATGCGACACATGTTCTGTGTTTGCATCTCTTTTTAAAAAAATGCTTAGATGAAAAATAAAATGAACAGCGAGCATTTGTCCTAAAGTGGATCTCGCTTGCATAATTAAGATATTATTATTTGATACAGTTTAAATAAATGACCGTACAATAATTATTGTCAATGCGTGCTATAGTAGATTGATATTAACACAAAATATATGAGTACAGTCTGTTCAAAACTTTGATTTAGATGATTTATGTGTGGGTGCCCATCTGAGAACCTGATGTACATACACGCTTTGATTGTGTTAGTTCACGCAATAGGGCCAATAGCGCGGGCGAAACAGAAACCAGATGTCAGTGTTGCATTGGACGTCAGAGTGTGAACACGTCTCTTAATATTGTAAAAGTATAGGATGGTTTGAATATTTTTTAATGTGGTGCGGAAATGTATGAATGGCTTCTAATAATATTTATCATGCGTTATTTTATAATTGTATGGAACGAAAGCACTAATATAATAACATTTTTGCAAACAGTTTAATTATTATTACAGTAGCAAATATTGATTACGAATAATTTCGTTATAATAACACTTTCGTACAAGTCGAATAAAATGATAAAAACCTTGAAAAAATTTAAAATTGAATTTATTACAAAGTTTTTATTACTTTATTTGAGTTGTATTGAAGCAAATGAATTTTTCATAATCGACATAAGTTACCATAATCAGGGGCATGCAGTGAGAACAAGAAGGATTACTTTTTCCTAAGCATATATTTTGAAAAGAAACTGAATTAAGAAATGTATCTCGTAATATTCCTATCACAATAATTAATGTATTATTCAGATTTTAATATTTCATAATAATACTTTGCCAGATAAATATTTAATTTCAATATTTTTTTCCTAAAATACAGGGTTATTTGTAAAAAAATTATAACCTCGCAGAACTATATTCCTGCCTAGATTATAAGTCGAAAATTTGCAATCAACCATGACCTAATATCAATAGTTATGGAGATATGCGACAACAAAGTTTGCATTTTTTTCAATATTTCTGACTTATTTTTTGTAAGACGTTGGACTTTCATTATAGTAACTTATATCGATTAAGAAAAATTCATTTGTTTCAATACAAGTTAAATAAAATGATAAAAACTCTGCAATAATTCCAATTCGAATGTTTTCCAATAGGAATTTAAAGGTTTTTATTATTTTATTGGACTTGTTTTAAAGACAATAAAATTTTCACATTCAATATAAGTTGCTGTAATGATAGTCCAACGTTTTACAAAAAATAATTCATTAATATTGAAAAAAAATGTAAATTCTGATGTTGTATATCTCCATTACAATTGATATTAGGTCATAGTTGCTTAACATTTTCGACTCATAATCAAGGCGAGGCAGAAATCTAGTCCTGCGAGGTTATTATTTTTTTACAAATAACCCTGTATATTTCAATAAAAATCATGCTTATTGTTCTCACTGAATGCCCTTCCCGTAATGATAGTTCACCTTTTTGTAAAAAATAATTCAGAAATATTCCGAAAAAAATGCAAACTGTGATATTACATATCTCCATAACTATTGATACTGGGGTTGCTTGAACATTTTCGACTCATTATCAAGGCAGGAATGTACGTATGTTGTTTCGTATGTTTTAAATGTTGTCTCATAAATAGATACCTAATTATTATTTAGAAAATATAATTTATTAAAAAATATTTCTTTGTAAACATCCTGTTACTCAAACATAAATCGTCTCTGTTAAAGGTTTGTACAGACTGTACTCAACTATTTAAAATATTTCAGATTTACGGTGGTACAGGATCCCCGTTCGGCCATCGGTGCAGTAACAATTTATACACTTACCACATCAGCGGAGAAAATGGTGGCCTCCAGTTGATGTCCACCAGGGGTCAAAAACCCAGTCCTCAGTATGGCCAAGCTATAATGTGTGACGATGGCTTCCTCTACACGGTCGGAGGCACTAATGGGTACAACTATACATGTGACATTCACAGGTATATTGTAATTATTAAATTACCTACTTATTCTTATTTTATGTTCAACTATTAACCGGTCTTGTGCCAAACCACAGATCTGTGCTCCCTAAACAGCAAATATGCAAATTCGCCTTTTTTACCTGCGTTTATGAGTTTTTAAAGCTTATTCTTTGTTGTATCTCAAGTTTTTGAATGATTGAACGAGTTCTATTTGTCGCACAAACCGGACAAAAAATTCCAAATGTTGTCTTCGAACTGCGCATTAATTGTGTTATTTATGTGTTAAAAAACGTTGTTTTTTTTTAATTAAAAAAGTGTTAAAATTAGGTATTTTTACATTCTTTGATATATTTAGAACGAAAATATTGAAATACAATATCTTTAGTGTTATTGCTTCCATGGTTTTATTTGATAAACATGTGCGTACATTTCTGAAAGTAAATTCCGTTACTTATTTTCATAATTAATGAATAAGTAATTATTGTACAAGTAATTATTGAATTATATAATTAATTATTGAAGTCTGTAACGTCTGTCTGTAAGAAACCAGAAACTGCAACTTTTTACCGATTATTGTTGATTTTTCATGAATATAACCATCACAAAACAGGGTCTAAAAAACAGCAATCGAAATTTCGCGGCGGACAGGGTATATATACCGCGTTACGTACGGCCGACACATGACCAGTTAAAGTTTTCAGCTTTCATATATTTGGATGGCTGCACCACTGGTGATTAAGTAAAACAAGATGTGGATGTTGTGAACATTTCATTGTGGATATTATTTATTGAATTGGCGTTAACTTTGTGGAATGACATTATAATTATATATAAATAAATAGATTACTTGTCTAAGACCACTAATGAGTTCTCATTAGTGGTCTTAGACAAGTAATCTATTTATTTATATATAATTTCATTGTGGACATTTTGCATAGTAATTTAAGCTTTACAACAACAACAAAAATTTATGGAGTGGAAGCATGGACGCTTATCGAAAAATTTATAAGCCGACTTGAGGCATTCGAGATTTGGATACACAGAAGAATACTCAAAATAAGCTGGATGGACAGAGTTACGAATGAAGATGTTATGGTTCCGATGAATAAAGAAAAATAAGTTATTAAAACAATAAAAATCCGAAAACTTCAATATTTAGGACATGTGATGAGACATCCAGAGAAGTACGAGATCTTGTATCTCAAATGCAGGGAAAGATTGCCGGAAGTTGGGGCCCTGGAAGAAGGAGAACATCATGGCTGAAAAACCTGAGACAGTGGTTTGGCCAGTCTACTATAGAGCTGTACCGGGCCGCAGTAAACTAAGTCTTCATAACCAACGTCCATTAAAAAAATAAAGCCAATAAAAAAAGGCTGGTTGTCAGATTTCCAGATTTCAACAGTAAAGAAGAGAACAAATGAGATTGTATTGTTGAGTGAAAGTAGACAAAAATGAGGGCATGTATTAATTAATATTTGTATTGCTCACCGAGTACATTGTATAACTGTACACAGATGAACTAAACTCCTTTAAGCGAGGGGACTGGGACACAGCGAAAGTATGGCCCCCTTGTGTATATTTAAGATAATGCATTTATGTGGGACAATAATTTAAAAAAGAAAAAGAAAAATAATAACAGTGTACAGTATAATAATATTAAATTTAAAACTATCTATTATTAAAGAAATATTCTAAAGAATTATATGATAAAGAGTTAACACAATTAAGTAAAATGTAAGTAGATAACTTAATATGAAATCAAAATTTAATTAATTTTGAGGGTTTTTTTTTAATATTGCATAGTTTTTTTCAATTCTCATTTTAACAGGTAATTCGTTGAACCATTTCACATCTCTAAATGTATGATGCTGGGCAGTTGTAGTAAATACGGTAAAATGCAATTTACCAAGATTTATATTTCTGCTACTTGCTACTATTGCTTGCCCAACGTAACTTGGCGTGCGGCGAATTTTGAACTAAAACCCGCCCCGCCCGCACCCGGCGGTAACCCCTCGCCCTGTCATTCAGTTCATTCTCGTCTTTGAGTGCGAGTTGTGTCATCTTGATTACCAATATACACTGAATTATTATATCCAAAACATCCTAAACAGTCCGGCATGGCGCAAGAACAATTGCCAATGAAGTATTAAAGTTTTGCAAAGCTGAAAAAGCGAATAATGGACCGATATTACCGTCTGACAGTTTGACAGATAGAACGGCAGCCATTACTGCATGGTTTCTTTAGTGCTGCCCGACTAAATTTCTGTATTTAATACGACACGGGTCACCGGACATTCTGTACATTATGTATTGTGTAATAAATTTACACCCTGACAACTTCTGTTACGCGACAGCAACGCCCTCCCTCGCACGCCTAGTTATAGTGGTACGTCTATACTTGGGTCAGTTCGTTATTATTTTGAAAATTTTTATAAAGTTGTTAAATGCAATTTCGTTGGTAGATAGTTTGTAGTGTGGGGACTTGTAATTTATTGTAAAGCAAAGTCGGATAATCATTGGATAAACATTTAAGAATGATCTTTAAAATTAATTTTTGGGCAACTTCTGAAGGTTTCAATGTAGTTTTATAATAATATAATATAAAACTTTATTAATATAATATAGTTTTATGATAAGATAATTTATAATGTATTATAATTTATTATAATTATTTATAATTTATTTATTCTTACATAGATAAATCCCCTAGTAAGCAAAGCATATTTTTTACAATAGGCGTTTTTTTTTAATTTTTTAAAAATTCATACCAAACCGAGACCCTTTAAATATGTCTTAAATAAGTCACGCTTTATTACAAAAATGTATTTTTGTAATAAAGCGTGAATTATTTAAGACATTATATTTTTTAAGAGTACATTTTTAGTTTGACCTTTGACCAATTGGAACCACAGCATGTACCAAGAAATTTCTGTTAGTTCGTGCCTATATATTTTAGTGATCTGTTGTATTGATGTTGTATAATGTTTTGCGTTATGTTAAAATGGAAAGGAAATTAACAATTTTTTTTTTGACTATTTTATTTTTCATATATAGTCATATTTATTCATTGTTTATGACTTTGAGCTCTCAAATTTACATATTTTATAACGACATTTACATAATATAAAGTAAAATAAAAATGAAGGGCTAACATAGCTATTATGAAAGTTAAAGATAAAATTTAAAGTAGATTAAAATTTAAAAATGTTAGGGTAAATGTTTCATAACTTATTCATAGATTCATATAAAGTCCTTAATTAGCCTTTAACAATCGCAGGATCGCCACTACCTGCTGCGGCACAACATAAGCCACCTACTATACAAGCTTTAAATTACTATAACTTAGTCAATTTTTGAATAAGTGGTAACTCAAATTATTCTTATTACTTCAAGCACGAACCTGCAGAAGTTGTTTTAAATTTCAGTACCATTAGCTTTCTGTTTTCTTGCACTCTAGTGTGCTTTGAATGTAAAATATGTGAACGTACAATTATCCAATAATTTCTGTTGAAATATTATTCTGACCTCATAAAATAAATGTAAATCCATTTTCATTGCAGCTTAATTATTGTTAAATTTTTAAAACATTAATTTTTATTTCAGATTAGATCTTCGAACGTCTACTTGGGAATCAATTTATACCTGCTGTGGAAATAGATCTGACGAGCCCGCTGGCCGTTACAGACATGAAATGGCATATGACGGAATGAATCTGTATATTCTAGCTGGTGGTACGGCAGAATGGGCTTTCGATTTCAGTAATATTCCTATATTTAATATAGAAACATCAACATGGAAATTTAAACCTTCGTTGCCTGATCCCCGGTTTCCCCAGGCTGGTTACCCTCTTCCCAGAATGTGCCATAGTGCTGTTCAAATCAACAATGCCGATAACATCCACGTTTTTATCATTGGTGGAACTGGAGGAGATACTATATTCAGCGACATATGGCGATTGGAAATTCCCTCTCTTCAGTGGACCCTTATGACTAAGACAGTTCTGCCTAAAAAAATTCACTTCCATTCCTCCACCATCACACCAGCCGGATGTGTCTATACATTTGGTGGAGTACAGTTAAAAAGAAACACGTATATTCGGACAAATACTATGTATAAAGTATGGATATGTATACCCAAACTCAGTGAAATGAGTTGGGAATCAATTTTACATTATTTCCCTACAATAGTTAATATGGACAGATCAAAGCTGTTGTCTGCCGGAGTACCATTAGATTTTGTAGAACGACTTGAACCATAATTTATTATTTAATGTAAGTTCATGCCCTACTTTGAACTATGAGAAATATTATTCTCAAGAAATGTGCTGAAATCAATATTGATTTTTAGTTTAACACTTCACATGTGATTTTTTTTCAAAATAATGTACATACATACATACTAACTAACCTGAATGGTCCATTTTTTAAACCTTTCCTTTATTGATGTAAACTGAGTTGCCTTTAATTTTGTGAATATCTCTGTAAATATATACACTGAATGCACAGTTCATATTTTGGGTATTCCTCCTTGGGTAACAGAGCTAGTCCACAATACTTTACTTTACATTTGGAATAGCGTTTGTAGATTAGGTCAATTGTTACATAGAAAAGAGATATAAAATAGTTAGCAGACAACTCTTTAATAGCGGCCGGATCTCTGCATAGCGCAGCTTTGACAGCCGTTTCCGGCTGTCGGCCCGGTGTTGCCATGTGGGTATAAGGTATTCATAATTCGCAATTATTTTTCAATATTTCTGACTTATTATCTGTAAAACATTGATCTATAATTAAAGTAACTTTATTGTATATTCAAAATACTTTCACTTTAATTCGAGTCAAATTAAATGATTAAGGGCCGGTTTTTTCAAGTTGGATTGAAGTAAGCATTCTTTTAAAGCATAGATTTTTACGTTCTCCACCAATCAGACCATCCGTTTTCGTAAAAATCTATGCTTTAATCGACCGCTTACTTTGATCGAACTTGTAACAACCGGGCCTTAGACTGATTGTAAATGATTAAATGATGCAGAAATTTGAACCAAAAATTTATGCAAGGTTTTAATCACTTTATGTGACTTGTATTAAAGCAAATTAATTTTTAATATGTATTCGATAGAATAATTCGATAGTCCATAAAGCATAAGTAAGTATAAAAATATGGAACAAATAAGCAAGACTTTTTTATATTGAGAGGTTATCTTGCGATAGAGAAGGAATCTGGCTTCCGGCGCATTTAAGAGGATTACTATGAGTCGCACCAGAAGTCAGGTATACAATACCGGCTATTCAACGTGACATAAGATTCAGGGTTAGGTTCTCGTGGACTCGATCAGAATTTTAGGCGTAGTGACTCAATAAGCTAGAATATGGCACAAAATAATTAGGGTGATGAGATTACTAGACTTGATCTTGGATTTACAAAGGGAACTGAAAGCAAGTTGAATTATTGACACAGTTTATTTATGAATAATACATTGAACAATTTAAATTCATCACATCCTGACTATTTCTATACCTAACTGATTATTCAATAATATGAAGCTCGGCCGTTAACTATTTCTATACTAAACTTTCATTTATAATACTCAGTAACAACATTTAAAAGACCTATCACAAATGAGATTACGAGATTTACTATACAATCTTTTGTAACATGGATACACAAATCATGACGTCACAGCGAAGGGAGAAATCGAACACCACTTGACTCAAATTCTGAGCGTTTTTATCTTAATTATTCGAGTTAACCGGCACTCTCCTGGTCGGCCATTCACGGAGATGCCAGCTGTTCGTGCAATTGGATCACCGCATCTGCTCCTCCAGGTTCGCACCTCATTCCCTGCGTTCACCCTCCGTCACAGCGACATCCTTGTGTTGGTTTAAGTTTAGATATTAGGTTTTAGTTTATTTTCCACTGGTTGCTTTATATTATAGTTCGTTATGATGAAACATCAGTTATAGAATTATTAACGCTGTGATCTTACTCAGTAGTATTTAATCTCGGGAGAATTTAAATCTTCCACTCCACGTACTCCACGATTCAAATGATGATGACTCATAGTTTATTGCATTATGTTATATTAGAATTTGTGATGGATTTAACTCTCCGCATGCGCGAGGGTTTTAGTTAAAGTATATTTGATTTACTATATTAAATATTAGAATTATTTATTAGTTTTATCACTGGATATTTAAAAATAACGGATCACATTCCATGGTAGAAGGTTACATATTATTTACACAATGACGTTGAGTGGCACTCCGCATTAAAGATTCTTACATTACTACATTTTGGTATATTATTTTATTTTATTACACATATTAAAATTTTAAAGTTTAGATTAATTATGGTATTTAGTCAGGCAGAAACTCATTAAAAAGGGCTACAGTTGTACAGGGCCATAGCTGCACAGGGCCATAGCGGTACAGGGGTTCTGCAAAAATATACAACAATATTAGATAAAATACCTTCAAGGTCTGCTGAACCGAAGTCGAGGTGCACTGATGGTATATTACCAATTAGCAGGTAGGCTAGCCGTCCGATCCTCCTGAACACCTGTATGTAGATGGTTAGGTGGTCTTAATAACAAAGAGATCTTTTGTTCCCATGCGCGAGTTTAAATAACATACCTAGGCCTAGTGACGGGACACATTTAGTAATGGGCAGTACTGAAATCTATCGCGATTCTTTTTTTTTTTAATTAGTGCGTAATTATTTCATCACAATATATTCACAACACTCTCACAGATTTTTAACTTGTTTGTTATTTTATTTATTTATTTATTTAATGTTTATGGGAGACCAACAGCACAAAAAAAAGCATAGAAAACATTGATACAATATAGATGGCCAATTACAGGTCTCCACATTTAGACATAGACAAATGTCTCAGTTAATTATATTATGTTACTTTGTCTCGCTCTGGATTGTTTGAATCAATCCATTCACTGATAAATATATAGACAATTATTGAGATAGGGACAGTTGTGGTACAATGGAACGAAAAAGTAATTTCTATTTTTAAAAAAATCAGTGTTTTATATTTAAATATTTTTTATTTTAAACAACCAAGAAAGGTTCTTAAACTATCGATTGACTACAAAAACGAGATCAAAAATTTACCTTAAACCTAAAAAAAAAAGATTTTTCGCATAACACCTCCCTTGTTCCAGTGTGCCAGGGTCTGAGGTAAATGAAACGGTATCTGGGGTACATTGGAACAAGACCAATAAATCGTGAAATGTATATGAAAATTATAATAGTAACCAAGCTTATACTTGCTTAATACCGTTTCGGAAAAAGAATAGATATTACTTTAGTGCTTTATCTTGCCTGTCAAGCTTGGACTTGGCAGAACCAGTTCTATATCCATAATTGAACCAGATATGCCATATCTGTTTCCAGTGGAAAATAGAAGCTGTTGTCAATTTTCGCACTCCGGCGCATAAAATTAATATCATATTCGTTATTTTCGTCAATATCTGTCTATTCACACTTAACTATATTTAATAGCAATCCACTTTTTCCAGTAGCAGCCAAATATTTTTTTGTAGATTTGATCTTTCTGTATGACTTTCTAATTGATTAATTAATTTGGCTTTAAATTTCACAGAACTTTGTTCTGAAAAAATTGCAACTTCACAATAAGAATGTGTTCTTGAATATAATATATGCAGTTGTATCAAATGTGTCCAAAAATAAAAATGAATTAAATGGTTCATTCTGGCGTCCTCTAGCGGCAGGAGCACAAAGTACTTTGTACCTGCCGTATCAGAAAAAGTGGATTGCTCTAAAAATGGATAATAAATGAGACTTACAGATAAGGTCGACGGAAATATACAAGACTTCTATAGCGTAATTGGATAACGCGCCTGCCACAGAAAGGAGGAGATCCGTGGTTCGAATCCCGGTAGCTGCCAAATATGTTTTTGTGGTTTCGATTTTTCTATATGTCTTTCTAATTGATTAATTAATTTGGTTTTAAATTTCACAGAACTTTGTTCTGAAAAATTGCAACTTCGCAATAAGAATGTGTTCTTGAATATAATTTCTTAATTATTTTAGTACAGATTTATTTTCAAAATGTCAGCTTTCCCTTTGTAAGAAAAACGTATTCTGCGTACACAACCACAGCCTGTTGAATATTGCTTACATTTTCTTAATATATGATCTTAATAATTGTAAGTAATATTCAGTTTATCACTTTTAAACAAGAACAAAGGTTCTGTCTAAGTTATCATGCTAAAAAGATTGTAGTCTAGCATATACATTCTGATATTACTTGCCCAACGTAAATTGGTGTGCGGCGACTTTGGAACTAAAACCCGCCCCGCCCGCACCTAGCGGTAACCCCTCGCCCTGTCATTCAGTTTAATTTCGTATTTGCTCGGGAGCTGACATCTTGATTACCAATATACACTGAATTATTATGTCCAAAACAGCCAGGGATGATGCAAGAACAATTGACAATTAGTATTAAAGTTTTGTTAAGCTGAAAAAGCAAATAATGGACCGATATTACCGTTTGACAGGTTGACAGATAGAGTGGCCGCCATTACTGGTATGTTTCTTTAGTGTTGCCTGACCAAATTTCTATTAAAGGCTTCGACACCGGTCACTCTGTACGTTATGTATTGTGTAATAAATTTACACCCAGGCAAATTCTGTTACACGACAGGGACGCCCTCCCTCGCACGCCAATTTATACTGGTACGTCCATATAAATGAATAATAAAAACCCACATTTGTGAGAAAACATTGAAAAATGCATTTACAGTGAATGTCCAGCCTTAATGAGCGTGGGGCCGCGTCGCACCTGTGCGATAGACAATGACAGGGGCCAGAGTGCCGCGTCGGATATGTGCGACAGGCACAAAATTAATTATTTCTCGACGGCCGCATATCGAATTTGAAAAACGTGATTTTTTCCTGGTAGAGAAATCCCGTGGTGACCTGTCGTTCCACTTTCAACTCAAAAACATCACGGATTATATTTTAAATCGACAATCAAAACAGAAGTTTTTCTGCCGTCAAAATCGTATAGAATAGTTGTAGATGTCGCCTCGAGCGCGTGTTGCGCAATCGAAATTCAAATATTCCGTCATTCAAGGTCACGCACAAAGTGTGCGGGAAATACAATTTATTATTTTCGATTTATTTGTACACGTATACACAAATATATACGATATGTTTTGCGATATTTGTCAGTTTTTGTTGGTTTATGATTCAATTGAATACTAACAGTGATTTATAACAAAATATACCACACAGAAGAAGATTATTAGGTAGGCATCAAATAATAATAGTAGTGTTGTCTGTAATAAACAAATAAAAATAAATTATTATTTTTCGTATAATGTTGCGCTGGCAACAGTATCGGAATTGAAAAAATATTTTTTTTTACTTAAACGATAAAAAAATCATTGCATTACAACAATTACGATAAAATAATATGAGAGTGTGTGTTTTTTTTTTTAATATACGCATGTTTTCATGTTTTTTTTTGTAAAAAGAAAAAATCACAAAAAATTCAGAAAATCTTTGGCCTTGGTGATTTACTTTTATCTATGTTTTTTTAGCCCTCAACAAGTTAATGCCTTCTGTCCAGTATACATATTCTCGATATATAGGTGGATATAAATTTATTTTTCATCGAAACCTGGTAGCCGTAGTCATATTTTTCATCAAATAATTAAATTAATTCAAAATAAAATATATATGGGCCTAGCCCTAGCATACATAAGGAGTTATAAATGCGAAGGCAACAATATCCCATAAAGGTGTTTCTGAGATAAATACAAAACAACTGTCACTGCTCAAAGAATCTGAAACGTGCATCTGACTGTAAACAAGTTTAAAACAATTACCACTTCAATTTTCCTCTTATATTGGTGTAGGTGTATATAAATATTTTAAATGTGGATATTGCTGCTTTTGCTAATTATATAATTGGATATTGTCTTATTACGTTTCATTCTAAAAACGACATCAAATCTCACTTTAATATGAAATGGCCATTTTGTCACGTGTTAAATTCTTGGGTGTTGATTGTTGGATATTGCTACCTTTGCTTTGAATAGTGATTTGGAAATATGATTTTGTATGTAACAGAAAGTATAGGTACCCAATAGATGACAAACCTACTTTTTCCCTTCGCCACCATGAGAAATTTGCAGTCGGCACAATAAACAAATGGCATATCTGTTATTATCACTGCTGATATCAAAATATTGCCAAATAGACGATCTTTGTTTCACTGTTCGACTTTTTTTTTTAATATCTTGTAATATGCAAGTTAAAATTATAACAATAACAAATGAGCACAGCAAATCAAGACGTCAACGTACACGTGTCAATCGCTCATTAATATGAAGTAACAAGGACATCTCATGTGGTGTACCTCGGATCCAAATATGTCGCGACAAGTCTGTGGCTATGGGCCGAACATTCGGCAGCAAGATATACGGCGTTGGGGCTCGCCGGATATCCGGCCAAATCACCATCCGTTTCATCTCTAGTCACATTGGTTTCAGCCTTGACTCATTAAAAACAATTTTAAAAATGAAATTTAAAAAAAAATTAAAACGAAATTTGAAGTAACTTATCTCCATAACTATTGATATTAGGACATAATTGTTTGAACATTTTTGACTCTTTGATAATTTAGGCAGGAATCTACCTGTAAAGTTTTGTGGACTAACTCATTTACATTCTGTACAAGTATTTCCTGGACACAACAAAAATAAATATTTTCCCATAGAACCTGATGAGTATTTCAATATCTGTAAGTATGGTAGAAGAAAGGCGCGAGGAGCCGGATGCCAAAAAAAATTGATATATGTATCGGGTTGATACAAAAAAAAGGTTTTTATGACATTTGCAAAAAAAACTACCGTTTCAAAACTATTCCATTCTATAAAAAAAGCTTTCTTTTCACTTTATATTCAGTTTTGGCCCAGCCAGCAACCCTTGTGATTTTTTCAAATGTCTATCGATAAATTGCACTTATGTCCCTGTTTACTTTACAAATTTCATAAAGGCAATACCGCAATTGCACGGAGAAAGTGTCAATAAAGTTCAATTAATGCAGAGGTGGTATTCAAAATTCCCATTCAAGGATTTTTCATTGGTAATAAGACCAAAAACTGGGCTTCTTTCGAAGTCTGATAATGACATGTTGATACTCATTACCGGAGATGTGCAAAATATATACATGTAGTTTATTTAAATGTGATGCATGGTTACTTTTCTATTTTAAATGTGAAATACTAAATAGTTTTAAACAATATTAAAATGCAAAATATATATTTTCAAAATATCATTATTTAAATAAAATACCTTTAGTTAGTTAAGTTTTTTCCAAGTCATTTATTCTGCTGATTTTAACACTACAAATAAAAAATTATGACGTGTGAAATAAAAACCCATTAGAAATTAATAATTTCCCAAATCTTCCAAATACAAGCAGAATTCTGAGAAGCCAATCAATAAGCATAAACTGCAATCTAATTTTATGAATTAAATTTAATTTGCCCTGAACTGTCGGGGTTAACTGACGTTTTTTAACCGGGTTTTCACGATCGTATAAGAGTGACACTTCAGTGACAAGTTACCCACCCTGAAGATGAGTAGTGTGATCTGCTTGAAACGTCAGGACCATTGCTAGTAGGTAATAAATGTAAAATATTCACATTTATCCAACATAAAAATCATAAAATGTTTCTGTTCACTCATCACTGGAATGCACATTTTTATTTTAGCACGATAAGGGAAAGATTAAATAAATTGTTAAAACTCATCACTTATTTTTGCATAATCATTGCATATGCATTATACCCACTTAAGGGGCTACATGTAGTCAGGATTAAAAAAAAAAAAATGTATTTTCTTAAAGCAAAATGTTTCAAAAGTATTGTGTGAAAATATCAACTCGATCCGGTTATTAGTTTTAAAGATATCCAACGATAACTGTAGGGCCCTCTGCTGCTGCCCGCACTGACGCGCGGACGGTACTAGAGCCGGCCGGGCTGACAAACGGGGCGACTGCTATGGAACGCGGTTTTTACCTGATTAATTCTAAGAATAATGTACGAAATTTCTTTTATACTTCTACTTTTAGACTTAAGACTCATTAGGCTAACTGAGATTTGATTTAGTGTTAGTATTTCAGTGGCAGTGAAACCCAGCAGTCTATAGGTAATTGTGCGTGTATTATAATCATTTTCAAAAATTTATAATGAGTCGTCATGAAGGTATGCAAGGTATATTAATGATTGCCAATGCATAGGATTAAATTATGGACCTAATGCACACCGGTATGCTGAAAAACTCGATATAGAGCGCATAAAGATTGCTGACCAACGTGCAAATCAGGTCACTCAAGAAGGCAAAATGAGACGTAGACAAAAAAAATCGACATCTTGGAGGCTTACACATCAGCAGAAGATGTATTATATGTACCAGAAGTAGACGACTCTACGTAAGTAATTTTTTAAATTGTATTTTTATTAATTATTTATACATAAAACTTGAAACACGTTTTTTTCAAAATAACATTTTCAAAAACAGTGTCCACGATACTTTAAAAACTACTCGACAGATTTAAATGAAATTCAAACATCATATTTTAGGCATTAAAAACTTGTGCTTAATCAAATGATTTTTTTTTTACATAAACTTTTTTTTTTATAAATAATAAATTAGTGATTTTTTCCCTCAAAATTCATAATTAAGCTTTCAAAGACCGCCATTTTGCTAAATTTGAAAAAAAATAAAAAAGCTTCGATTAAGCACGAGATAAACTATTGAACTACTCATTTCTTTTTGTTTCATTTAATTTAGATAAACCACTAAGAAGCACTGATGGACACCGCGAGGCACTATTTGCAAAACAGGGGTCAAGAATTGAGATTCTATCGTGGTCCAGTACTAATAATTTTATTTGAAATTTTCAGTATAGTTACTTAAAATATAGCGTAAAACTTGGTATTATGTATTGAATCAAAACATTAAAGAACCATTCAAAAAAAATTTTTGAAAATGTCTATTTTTTTGCACCTCTGACTACACGTAACCCCTTAATGTACTGAATGTTTATATTTGGATATACTTTATTAAGATTATAAAAATTGTATTTGTTTTTCAATTATTCATATCTTTATCAGACAAACATTTATTTTACAAAGAACAAAATAAAGCCAAGGTGTCCGAAATATAGACTGAGTTATCCGCAGTTGTGTGTAAAAAATTTACAATAAAGTTGCCGTATTTATTCCGATATAAATCTTAGTCCTGGTCGCAGACATTTTGTATTCCGGCTCAGATTAGGGTTAAAAATAATTTAATAAAAACAATTTGTCATATAGAATTCAATGTATATACATTATTTGTGTAGGTACATGTAGAAATAAAATCCCTATTCAATCACATACCTTGCCCTGTAAAAATGGCTTTTTAGGTTCCGGGCAGTGGGGGCTAACACTTCCGTACCCGAGTCGTGCATTCAGAATGTGCTCCGTCGTTTATACACAGCCTGGAACAGGTTAACAGGAAAAGTGCACTCTTCGGAGCATTAACATTTTTTTACGTATCAATGCATGTGCTGCATTGCAGTCATTATATATCGGCATAACTGACAAGAACTTAGTCGTGATTAAATCACCTTTTGAAAATGTGTTATGAGAATAATATTAGATAGGAGACTGGAAATATAATAAAAACTGCATTTATTATTTATTTATTCATATGATACACCTATCTCAAAACACAATAGAACCTCAACATATGAGCATGATTCATCTAGTTAACATGCTTGTGTTTCAAAACACTCGTATGTCGAAGCAGATTTCCTCATAGTAAATAAAGGAAACTCGAGTAGTTCATTCCAATTTCCAAAAATATTCATATTGAAATATGTAATTAGTACAGTAACAATATGCATACATTTCTATATTTTTTTAATATTTCAATTCAAATTTATAATAAAATACATAATCAAATTTATTTATTATTCATTTCAGAATCATTGATATTAATCACCTATAACTCGAGCCATCGTAAGATGGCATTTTTGACAGATCGTAATAGTGTTGTGACACACTTAAAATCATTAACGAAAAAATTCACTCGAAAAAAAAATTCGTCGCACGGTGTGAGTTGAGAAAGTCTTTGTACATAAAAAAGGTTATAGAAGAATAATAAAACACATTTTTCTTAGATAAAAATTTTTACTTGAATGTTTCAATCTGATTCATCCCCATTACTATCACTCTCCATTGAACTATCGTCGCTGCTATCATTTCCTAAATTAATTATAATATCATTATCTAAAATATGATCGATTCTAATATCTCTTTCGTAATGTTCCTTTATTCGTCGCACGGTTCTATTCACTACATTAGCCCAGTCTGATTGAGTTGTACGTTAACAAGCTTCTTCTAATAATTTTAACATTTTTGATGTCGTAAATGGAGGTTCTGTATTATGCCTTGCTGCATATCCCTTGATTTGAGCCCATATCAATTCAATTGCGTTTTATTCGCATTACTTGGTGCCCATATTCCGATGCGATTTCATCAATGATGTACCGTGATTTTGCCGGCTTGTTTTGTTTTAATAATTGAAGTAACTCCGCTTTCAACATGTCCATATTTGCATCTATGCCATTTTTTTGAAGCCACGCAACGATATCAGCTTTCTTTTGGAACTGAGCAGGCGGCATATCGATCTTCATCGAGTGGTACGGGGCATTGTCCATTATTATTATAGATTCGGGAAGGCTACACAACATTGTGGTAAACCACTCCGTAAACTTTTCTCCGTTCATTTCTTCGTGATAATCTCCAGTGGTTTTTGATACAAAAGCCATCAAGGATCCTTCGACGAATCCATTAGCGGTCCCGGCGTGACAAATTATAAGTCTGCCTCCTTTTCCAATTGGAACTTTAGACGTAGATGCTGCGGTGTCATCGGTCCAAGAACGGCTAACTGTATGGTTGGCATTAAGCCACGTCTCATCCAAAAACACCACATTTTGCCAATCTTCTATTTGGTTCACATTTCGTAAAAAAGTACACCTTGTCATCACGATATCATTCCATTCCATTAATATTTTGCGTTTATTACACTGCCTGTACGCAAAACCTAACTTACTCAAAATTTTTGATAGTGAAGATTTTCCACCGAAAAATAAACCAGCTTCTTTCATTGATTTCAGTAACTTTTCCCTCGTTGGATATTCTTTGCGTAAATAAAAGTCATACACATGTCTTCGGATGGCATCACTATCAAAATTATCGATGCCTACGATTGGTTTTGGTCGTTTTCTCTTTTTTGGCGTGCGAAGAACATTATCATCCATACCAGTGTCGCCAAATTTATCCTTGCTAATTCATATGACAGTTCGCTTTCCAATGTCAAGCGCATCAGCTACGCGATCAAGCACTGACGTCACCGGTAATAATGGCCCACCATTTTGAGCTTCACGTTCGAAATAATCACGAAGTTTTACAACGAACCCACGTGCCTGACTGTTTAAAACAGTTTTCTTTGAGTGCTTCGGCATAATGACGACAATCAAACAAAAATCATTAACAAAGTCCAAATTAACGAGCAGGGGTCAAAATATATAAAGTATCAATGTCCGAAATCCAAAGCCAGGTAAAAAACAATATCGTAATCACAGCGTGCACACATTCGTTCTTTCCGTAACAACGTTAAAACAAAACTGTCAAAACCTTAGGTATAGAGTATATATATAGAGGGATAATAAAGCATTTTACCAAACCTTTATACGTGGTAAAATAGAGCTTACTCAGTTTAACTTGTCTAGTGCCTAAAAAATTCCAATTACCATATAGGCTAAGGCCGGAAATTTTCTGAATTTTTTGTGATTTTTCTTTTTACGAAAAAACCATGAAAACATGCGTATATTAAAAAAAACACACACATTCATATTATTTTATCGTAAGTGTCGAAATGCAATGATTTTTTTATCATTTAAGTAAAAAAAAAATCTTTTTTTGAATTTCGATAATGTTGCCAGCGCAACATTTTCTGAAAAATAATAATAATTTTTTATTTGTTTATTAGAGACAACACTACTATTAATAATAATAATCTTCTTCTGTGTGGTATATTTTGTTGCACGGCACGGCACACGACGGGACATCGCACTCATAACACATAAATATGATACACTTTCACACACACACATATTTCAAATAAACGCAACAAAATTGCGTGTATTTTTGTTAATAAATCACTATTAGTATTCAATTGAATCATAAACCAACAAAAACTGACAAATATCGCAAAACATATCGTATATATTTGTATATACGTGTACAAATAAATCGAAAATCGAAAAAAATAAATCGTATTTCCCGCGCACATTGCGCGTGACCTTGACGATGGAATATTTGAATTTCGATTGCACAACACGCGATCGGGGCGCCATCTATAACAATTCTATACGATTTTGACGGCAGAAAAACTTCTGTTTTGATTGTTGATTTAAAATATAATCCGTGATGTTTTTGAGTTGAAAATGGAACGACAGGTCACAACAGGATTTCTCTATTGGGAAAAAATTACGTTTTTCATATTCGATACGCGGCCGTCGATAAATAATTTATTTTGTGCCTGTCGCACATATGCGACGCGGCCTATGGGCCGGGTGATTGGTGGAGAATGCAAAAATCTATGTTTTTTTCAACTATTACTCTTACTTCTGACCAAACAACAGGCCCTTTGTGTACAAAATTTGTCTTCATGATATATTGTCATGAGTTTCAATTTACAGTCTCTATTGTCCCAAACTACAAGGCTCAGAGACTGCGTGAACTTTCTTACACCGTTCTGATTGGTTGAAAACCTTCATTCGTTCAGTTAGAATACACGCGAAGGGATTTTGAACTTTATTCCGTAATATTATGATAGATAAACGGAAAAAATGCGCGCGGACATAGAAGCGCGGATCCGCATCCAGCAGTTTACGGAGGTAGCGCGGATCCGCGTTCCGGCATACCGGTTAAATACTCGTTATTACAACAAACACGTGTCTCAGTTGAGGCCTTGTAATTTGTCATGAGTCGTATCTCGTTCATGTTTTGATCTCGAGATATTTTGGATCTCTATCTCAATCGTTAGCGCGAACTAGATTGAGTTGGAATTGGGATATGTGCCTCTAGTTCAGTGTAACTGACCGTTCATTTATACCCGTTGTTCTTCTACCAACTCTTGAATATTGTCCTCCACACAACGAACAAAATAAGAGTATAACTGATTTTTTATTATTTTTCAACTTAATTTGAAGCTTATTTTAGTGAATTATCCATTTAAAATATACCTATCATATTTACTTTACTTTTCGTAAGATATTTTTTATACATATTGTAGTCCTGATTAAAATGTGAATAAATTTTTAATCGACTTTACAAATATACTTTATTTTCACACTTCTGCAAAGGCGAATTATTAGTATGAAGTTTGAAATCATTAATAAAAATCAAATCAATATATTTCTTTGACTGTACATCTTCAATTTATTAAAAATATTAGTTAATACATATTTAATAACATTACACGTACCTAGTTGTATAATGGAAGTATGCCTGTAAATCTATACTTATAAGACTCCTTTCACATCTCAATTCACAAAAAGCACGTGTCCACTATCGGAGGCCCACGTGGCCGCGAAGGGCCCGCATCCCAAGCTGCGCGGCTCGCGGGGAGCACGTGGCGTCGGTTCCCCCCGGTCGCCGCTGGAGCCGAGCTGCAGGAAGGCGTCAGGCCTTCCTCGGGAGCCCGCCGTGGTGAAGCGGCCATCGCCTGGGTGGTACGAGGCGCTGCAGACCATTCTCTTCTCAAGACTTCTTCATGGCGCCGGCCCACGACTCAAAGAAAAGGCGGCCTGCGCCTGCCGCTGAGGGGGGTTGCCGCGGGTAGGGGCCCGGGCAGCACACCGCGCGGGCCGCTACACTCACCGCGGTCGGAACTCAACAAGCGGGCGTTCTTGGCCCTACGGCTTCAACTCTCTGTGTATGCGGGGGAGGGGGGTAGCCTCCCCGAACGCCCGTGCTGGCACTCCTACCAACCCCTGGCGGTGCAGGGTGGCAACCCATGGTGCCGCGCGAAATTTAAAATCACTTAAACATATTTTAAAATAAAACTTATCTTCTAATTTAAAAAGGACGCTATGCAGAACGTCACATGTAGGTCGTGGACGCATCAAACTCACTGATGTAACAATAACATAACATGTAGCTGAAAAGAAGGTAATGGAATTTAACACCTTTTTTTCATTGCTAGCGATTGTCAAACTGTTTTTAACCGGTTACACTTGGTACAGTTATTTGAGATTTGTATCTGATTGTATCGATGATTAGTAAAGTTCTTTTCATATAAGCTTGCAATTGAGTTAGTGTTGGTACAGTGCGTAATACGGTGCATTATTTTGTTGTATTAAGTTTACAGATACGCCCCTCTCGTATGCGTAAACTTAACGCAACGAAACAATGCGCGTATTACGCACTACCCACACTAACAAAATTACAAGCTTATATGAAAAGACCTATAGCTGCTGATAATTGGTTGCCCGTTGAATTGTGAAAAAGTTATCAATCAGATACACACCTCAAATAGCGCTTAGTGTATCACTGGTTAAAAGACCATCACTAATCATTGCTATACTAAGATCTTTCACCAGGGTTTCATTAAGAATGAAACATGATAGAATGAGTCTAAAACAGGCACACAAAATAATTTCTGCCGGAACGTTAACAGTTTTTGACGCCACATTTTGTTTTCACTTCACTGCCTTTTTTGGATGTAAATTAAATGTTCCGAGAGATCGAACATAAGGCCGGCCGCACTTTGGATACGAATTGTTACGTACGTATTCGTACGTTTTGGAGTGCGCACATTTTAATTGCGTCTTGCGTTGTCACGATCAGTTACTTTGCGCATTTCTCCAATGACGTTTGTGCCAAATGAATAATCTGTATCTTATGGAAAACTCTATTATGGCAGACTTAAATAATGACAAATTTCATGATTATCTATGTAATTGATTCACAAATGTTGGGGAGAATCAAAGTGCAACGAGAGCTCATAACATCGGAGAAATATTTAAAAGTTTTTTTTTACATAATTATACCTCACCTTCATTAAACCAAATTATTTAACTTACAGGTATTTTTTAGTTCTCTGAAAATTCTCCGCCATGATCTGCGCTGATGGTAACATTTAACAGATTTATATCATACTAAATTTAAAATATGTATTCATTGGAATATGTATACATCAATTTAAAAAGTTGTATATATATTTTTATTATCTTAAATTACAAAAACAAAAGTTTCAAATGATAATTTGAAGACCAGCAGAGAAAACAAGAATGTAGACACAAAATGCAACGAACTGGTATGTTGTACGCTTTACAAAGCAGAATCTCCTTTCATTAAAATAATTAATTCCATTATAAAACAAGTTTCTTTAAATAAATGACCTTTCACATATTATAAAACTAGCAAATTAAAACATAACAAAAACTCACACGCAGTCTCTGTAGAAAATTATATCAAAATATGTACTTATTTGCTGTTAAATTGCTCATTTAAAAAGAAAATAGGTAAGTATAGATTTAAAATATTATTATTTAGGCCATTTTTTATTTTTACGATATCATTTGTACCTATTCTATTTTTTTATTGGTTCTTACTGGAATTTCACATTTTAAAATTTTATAATAATAATAAAATTTAACTTGATTTAATTCTTTCACACCATGTAATGATAAACATTTCGACGGTCCCAACGTATACTGTCGAATCTGCAAAATTTCTTTTTTCGCCCTACTATCTTAAACATCCAATTTACTCTATATTTTTGGTGTTAAATAAAATTTCAGTTTTAGTTTTTAGAGAGCGAATTTTAAAGAAAAATTAAACATTTTTTAAACATTATCCGAAAATATAAGGCAAATCGGATACTTTAAGTTAGTAAACAGAAAATCGAATTTTTGTAGATTCGACCGTCGATTTATAATGTGAAATCTAACATTAAATTATTTATTATATTTCTGTGTTCATTACATTTAAGAAATGAGGTATCAATTTTGGCCAATATCAATACACGTTGATATGAACGCGAATCAATCTGATGTGATTGATCGCCGCGACGCTAAGCGTCCTCTTTATATCAATGAAAAATGCGTGTCAAGGGAGGGGAGCGGGAAATTTAAGAACAACACCATGAATCGTTAAATATTTACACAATTTATTTTCAATTACACAATTCTTACGTAATACTTATCCACTAAAAAAAAATATCACTAACCTAAAACTAACCTTAGCCTAAACGCAAGCAGTTCGAATTTACATCAGTTTATCGTGCCTTATCACTCGTTGCACCAAAAACACATTTCACTATTCGCGGCCCTCATAGCCGCGGTCGTGATTGCCGCGGGTGGCTTCTGCCACGTCGCGTCGCGTGGTAGAAGCCGAGTGCGGGTGGGGCCCTCCCAAGCCGCGCGCGTGTTGACGCGTCGGTCGCGGGATCTGCGTCATCGGGAAGCATCTGGCCTCCCTCTGGAACTCTCGCGAAGAACCGGTCACCACCGAGGCTCGGCGACCGTCGCTTCTCCGACTTCTTCCTCTGCTGTTGGTGGAGTCATGACAGACGCGGAAAATATCGCGGCCACGCAAACAAGCGGCGTCCTGGGGCGGGAGATTCGCTCCCGTGAGAAGGGTCGACACACACTCGACAGGAGATTGTGACGGACAACCCCGGGCGCGGCCTGCACCCGCTGTATATTCTCCCTGCACGGGAAGCCTCATCTTATTCTAAAATAATAATCTTATTCTAGGGCATCAATATAATTATTAAATAAAGCGGCAAAATCAGGAATGTGTGGTTTACGCACATCTGTTTTGCGGGTTCAGAAAAAAAGTCGGGCACATGTCGAACAGTCGGGAAAAGTCTTTAGGCGGGAACAAAGCCACAAAGCATTATATTCGTTGCGTAATGCGGCCCACTTTCATCTTCGTGTGGACATCCTCACTTCTTATTAGTAAAACAGTATTGTTGATATGAACGTCATGTATCGAAGAATTTGCGTCTGTCAAATGAAAATGACATGATGCCATGTGCAAAATTATTATTGAATTATTTCTTGTTTATTATTGATTGTTGAATGAATAATTATCATTGAAGTTTACACAATTGCAACACCCTTAATCCAATATTTGTCTGGTGAAACAATTGTTTTTGGCCTATTTCGCGTAACCTTGAGGTTAAACTCGAGTTTAACCAACACCTTGTTGAACCCGCGTCTTTTCCTCTGTAGGTGCGTTCACACATACACATTGAAATAGTCAAAGGAAGGCGGGAATTCAAATAAACATATTATAAAAATCCACGGTTACATATTTATTAACAAAACGGACACCAAAAGCCCTAATAATACCTTAAAATTACATGATTAACCCGCGTATTTGAGCCTTAACAATCACTAAACTATATCTTAAATTTACACCTTCACAGCCTCATTCTAGTCCGTATCTCCGTTCCTTCGAATCGTACCCGAACCGCACGGTTTCTCGCAAGCTCGCGATTCTGGCTGGCGTCCCTCACACTGGCACTGGTAGTCTCCTTTCTCAGGGGGGGAAGCAACCTTCCCCAATGCGTGCCGGGTACGTGGACTCGCACCACACACTAAGACTGTGGATTCGCACTACGCACTGCAACTGAATTCACGCCACGCACTGTAACTGGATTCGCGCCACGCACTATAACCGTTAATCAACTCTCGAGCAACTGCCGAGCCACAAGCCCCCGAGCGACTGCTGCTTTCGCAGCGACTGTTTCATTCACAGCAACTGCTGCCTTCGCAGCGACTCCCTCACTTTGCGCGACTACTGCCCTCGCAGCGACTTCCTCACTCTGCGCGACTGCTGCCCTCGCAGCGACTTCCTCACTCTGCGCGACTGCTGCCCTCGCAGCGACTTCCTCACTCTGCGCGACTGCTGCCCTCGCAGCGACTTCCTCACTCTGCGCGACTGCTGCCCTCGCAGCGACTTCCTCACTCTGCGCGACTGCTGCCCTCGCAGTGACTTCCTCACTCTGCCCGTCTGATTTTTTTTTCGATTCCTTAGAGTCTACGATACTCTGAGTAGGTACTTTACATGTGGCTAGACCGCCTAGTTCTACTTCTACAAGTGCGTCAGTTCTATAACTTTGACACTTTTACTAACTACTTAATGTAATAAACATGTATGTTTTATAATAATTTTAGATGAATTCGAAAGGGCAAAAAAATTTTAATAAAAAACCCACTAAACATTTTACGTGATATTTAAAAAGGTGAAATTAATTAGGCGCGACACTTTATGTACAGTGTCGCCTTATTATAAAATTAATATTAACTATAGTAAAATATACAACTACAACTTAAATAATACTTATTTATATACAGATCATAATTCCGGTGTACGGGTCGACGCTGTCAGCCTTGACGCGCTCGGTCCGGGGGATCGAGCGCATTTTGTTTCTTCATGAAGTATATGACGGGGATATCTGTACCTGTATCTGAAAGGCAGAATACTAATATCGTGTTCATAAGAATCGAGATTACGGATAAGTGGATTTTCTTGTAGTGGAAATGTGCATGATTTGTGGAAGTTGTCTGACAGTTTGTGAAAGCATTGTTTGATTGTGTCCACCTTGTGATGATGGTGCATTTTTTTAATATTTGTTCTGGGTGAAGTGTTGTATATGATTTTAAGTGATTTGTTTTGTATGACTTGAAGTTTGTCGTATTTTGTTACTTGAATATTGCTGAAGGCAGGTACCGCGTATGTGATGGTAGTATTATAGAGTTGTTTTTGATTGAGAGTGCGCCGGTTCTGTTAAAAATAGCACGAAGCGAGCCGATGGCTCGGTTCGCCTTAAGCCGGGTGTTTTTTATGTGTGTGTTCCATGTTAGGCGTGAATCGAGCGTCAGTCCGAGGTATTTAACCTCTTTTGACCACTCGATCTCGCTTTCGTTGACGATTATTTTTACTCGTGGTGGCGGTCTGGAGTATTACGGATTAGTGGATTGTGAACAGTGTGAGAAGAGTATGGTCTCCGTCTTGTCCTCGTTTAATTTGAGCTTCCATTGGCGGTAGTATGCCACCATTTGGGTAAGGGCACGCTGGAGCTGTCTGGAGGCCAGGTCAGGACTTCGTGATGTCGATAGTAGTGCTGTGTCGTCTGCGAAGATGGCTCACGATCAGTTCTGTAAAGAAGGAATGTCGTGATTAAAAATGTTAAATAAGTGTGGTCCTAGCAGGCTGCCTTGAGGCACGACCATGGGTATTTGTTTTGTTGATGAAAATTCACCTCTCACTGATACTGTGATCTTTCTGCCTGAAAGATATGATTTGATGATATCGATTAGGTACCGCGGCACGCCAATAGAAATCATTGTATAAATCAGTCCGTCAATCCAGACGGTGTCAAAGACCTTCGCAAGGTCAAGAAGTGCCATAGAGGTTCACTTCCTCCAATTGAAGCCCGTTGACACCTGCTCGATTACTCTGACCAGTTGCTGTGTCGTACTGTGCCTCATTCTGAAACCGAATTGGTCGTCGGGGAGTATGTTTTTTTTTATCAGTGTATGCTACCAAGCGAGTCAAGTTCCAATGTTCCAATGAGAATGTTTTGCATTGAAGTCACCGGCTATGACCACTGTAGGGCCGATTGCCATGAGTGTATAAATGTTAGCGGGCGAAAGAGTATGTGAATTGTATGCGGCGATCACTACGTGACCACGGCCGCCTATGTTTAGTTGTGTAATTGTGGCTTCAAGTGATTTTAAGGCTGAAGTGGGTAGCCGTGTGTGTGAAATAGTGTTTTTAATTAAAATTGCCGTTCCCCTGGCGGGGCCAAGTTCATCGTTCATCACCAGTTCACGATCATTTCGGTAAACATCAAAGCCAGGGACTTTGAAGGGTGGTTTGTTTGGTTTTAACCACGTTTCCGAAAGTATCACAATATCGACATCAGCTTGGTTGAGGCTGGCCACCAGACCTTATCACGGACAGTGTGAACGTTCCACGCGATAATATGTGCACCCGAATTTACAACCGCCATTATTGGTTAGAAAATATTAATACGCAGCACCGCTGGGGCGCTCGAGGGCATCCATGAGTTCGAGACAAATCATCGCGCGCGAGATTTTAGCACTGCATTGGTTAAAACGATCGCGTGAATTTAACATGAGTCGCATTAACATCGCGAAATCATTGAGGTCTGAGCCCCCAGCGGTGCTGGTAGGACCGATCGGTGGCATGGTGCTCCGGGCTCGTCGGTCGCGGCCCGGATGATACTTACGTGTTTATTGGAAAAGTGGCAGCGTGAGTGTCGTTCGATCCCTGAACGACGCTCGACCACTGCATTCCCTCGTTGACAGGTGCAGGCTGGGCCATGGTCGTCTGGGGTCGTGCTGCGCTGGTCTGATGTGTGGCTGGTCGGGGCGTTGGGAGGCGCGGATGTATTTTCGCGACGTACGCGACGCGATTCGGACACATTCGGTAATTCGCAGGGTGATCTCCCTAACAATTGCAGCATGCGGCTGGCTCGTCGCGTGTCTTTTTAGGGCAGTCCGCCGTCGCGTTCTGCTGCAGGCACTTAATGCATCTCGGTGCATGGTTGCAATTACGCGAGCTATGACCGAAGCTTTGGCAGGAATAACACTACGTTCTATGCTGTAGAAATTTTGATTTATACTTCTGGGGGTGATCCTGCAGTAGCAAACGACGGTGATCTGTGTTCTGAGTTTGCCCATATATACCTCCTGCCCGAAGTAAGCAAGGTAGAGCAGGTACTCGGATTTGGGAGTAGTCATTTTGACTACTCTGGTTGCGGAGAAGCCTTGAAGTGCCAAGTCCTCTTCGATTTCTTGGACTTCAATCAGGGGAAGGCCTCGGATGACCGTGCGTTTCATGAGTTCGGCATCCGATGTAAATAAATTGAATCCCATGATTCCATTGAAGGAAGTTGAACGCGCCTTTAACATGTTTTTTTTTATTTCAGTGTGGAGTTGTAGATGTGTCATGTTCTTCGTTGGCATGATGACCGGCGGTACTCGAGACGAGCGTGGCGTGTTTCGCGGTGTCGGGTGTTGGTGGTCGCGGCGGGTGGCCTGGCTGGGGACGAAATCGTCTTGGTCCTCGGGGAGGGCGGTGAATTGATTTGTGGTTGGTGTGGGTGAGATTGGATTAGGGCGAGTTCGCTTCGCAGACTGCCTAGGTGTTTGCCGCGATGAGGTGACGGAAATGGCCGGAGTTTTGAGCGCGGGAAATCCGGTAAATGGTGTGATATTAATTGCTGCGGCGGTGGTGATGTCCATTGATTGGGCGACGGCGTTTTCTGTTTGAGCGACTACGTGATGCTGCTTCGTAAAAAGTTGGAGATTGTAGGGGTACATATCGGTATGACCCGTCGGGTTCTTGCATTTGCGGTACGAAAAGCGAGGCCATGTTTATTTTTAAAAGTTACGCGAGTCTGTTTGATATGATCGGGGGGGGGGGGATATTGCGTGGTCCAGGCGCTCCGCGCTCGGACTTGTCGTTTTTTGCGTTTTGTTTGTCACGATCGCGGCGACGTGAATTTTGTTTTTTGAAATTTTGAAAATGCTAAATCGTAATAAATGGTGCCTTCCGCACGGTAGTATCCCCTTACGAGGTTGGCTCGGAGTTGCGCGCGCAGCGCGTCACGGCGCACGGTATCGAAGCGGTTTGAAAAATTACTGCATAATGATGCACGGTATCGTGAGAGCGGTCTGAAAAGAACGACAGGTCGGCTCAAGAGACGACAAGCGGATCATCCGATCATCATCCTGCCCGTCTGATCCGAACGTATGCTCTTTTATAGCCAGCGCCTCGCGGGCAGGCCCCCTCCATTCTCTGCCGCTCGTGGCGCCTCCCCGCCGGCGCGCTCATTGGTCGTTCGCTGTTCCTGTCTTTCACACCCCTTGATTACTCCACTTGGATATCTCCGCGGGACTATTTCCTGCATTGCTTCATCTCGTGCGGTTCGAAATTATATTTGCAAATATGGACACTTAAATTCTTCTTAAACAAAATTTACCTTCTTTATACAAACAAAACATGTCAGTATATCTGCTTACAACTTAACTACTTATTTTATTATAAAACTTTTATATCAGATATCGGGTATACAACAGACCCAAATTCAAATGACAACCAAAATACAATTAAAATATTTTGTAGACCCTACACGTTTAGCCTTGTTGCATTTTCATTTTTAGTTACTTGTTCAATTACATCGTTTATTCTTTATTACCATTATAAAAAGGGATATATTGCAACATAACTTCTAAAAACTATACTTCTCAATTATACAACGTATATATATTATACCATCTTCTAAATTTATACATACCATAGATGGTACTGTCAAATAAATAGATTATATACATTTTTTTTTGTTAAAAAGGACGATCAAAAAATACGATTTCCCAAATTTATAAAATGTCAAATAGACTGTAACAGATTGAATATATATAAGATGGATTAAAATAAGAAGAAACATATACATAAAAAAAACCTTACACATGAGGCCATTGTGTTATACAATATTATTACAGTGTAACATATTCATAGTATAAAATTTTTATAATTATAATTATAGCCTAAAAAAATCTATATTATGCGTTTGTACAATTGCATACAAAATCGTTCATAGCAGAACTTTCATTGTCTAGTTACGAATTTATTTTTATACCGAACTTATTCGACAAAAAAACTTTTTCATTTCCAGATAAATTAATTACAAAAAATTCAGATTATTAGGCTCAAACTTATTGCTATTTCTAATCTTTAGGTAGATCCGTATACAAAATAAAATCTAAAATGTGTAGAGCTCCACCTGCATCGCATTTTATTGGGCTATTCCCAGAAATCTATCGAAATTCGGCTCTACCTTCCATCGGTTAGTTATCGTGTGCACTCCACACATGTTCCTATATTACCGGAGACAAAGCCCATTATTTCGCTCTTGCTATTGTATAGTGATTTGGATTTGACAAAAGACCGCCTGGCTGCGCTTGCAGTATTCCTGGAATTTTGGGCGGCGAGCTCCAATTTAGGATAAAACCGGCTAATTGTTTAATGCGTTCTGTCCGCAGTTGCATTCTCAGGTACCCCTCGGTTTATCTGAAGTTTTTCCATAATTCCCCGTTCCTTTTGTAATACAAAAGATACTCTGTTTATTTTCAAACAATGCGGCCTGCAAAGTAAATTGGGCTATAAAATATTCCGCCCGGGCATTTGGGAAAAAACATTCAAGATGTTACTTTAGTGCACTTAACCCATTTGTTGACTTCGGAAGTTCCAAGAATTTGATTTTTTTTTTTAAATAGAGATGTGAACACGGAATACGTGTCACATCAATATTCTTACTATTTTCAAACTAAGCTAAACGCTTGTGCTGTGAAAATAGGACTAACTTGCTAGTCTGGAGTGAGGTTCGAACCCGCGACCTTTGGATCACGAGGCCAGTGTCCTAACCACAAGACCAACAAGCTACTCTTTTACCTTCGCGGTTTCGAATATACCTCTCTACCCCTGTATCTATGCGAGGTCGCGGTGCCTGGCGATATCCGATTTGCGTCATTCTCGTGTTGCCAAGCGGTCTAATTATCAACCTCCTAGACAGTTTAACCTAGGATTTACGCTTACTTTGATCCACCTTGAAACAACCGGCCTTAAGGTGGTCGTAAGACCTATGAAAACCTTAAAAAAGTCTTCTATACCTATTTTCCCACAAAAAAAATATAATTTCGTCTCTATGTGACACCTGTAATATATCTTGATTAATGATGTCCCCCTGTGATAAAATCCAGTACTGTGATCTTGAAAAATTTGGACAAACTCCAAATATTCTGAATGCCCCTTTTTCTTAACATTTTGAAAGCCATAAATGGGCTGTGAAGCATAGAAAAAAAACTACACTTCTCTACGATATTTAAAAAACTACGTTTGTCTATGATGTTTTTTGAAACGTATTTGAAAGCGTTAATTTTGAAATTAAAAATTATTACTTTAAACTTTTGCGTTCCTTAGCTTGATTGCAAAATTATTTATTTATTTGTTGATTTTTTTAATATTGTTTCTGGTGCAGATTTCTAACGATTTGTCGAGGTGAGTTGATATTTTCGCGCTGTATTGTCGGTTGGTGGTCGGTTGTAAGGACTGTATAGACGTCATTGTAATTGGTATTTTTCAACTACTATAATTTCAAACTATTATTTCAAAACACTATAATTTCAAAACTTGCAATTGGTATTTTTCAAAGCTGATGCTAAAACATATGTTTTTAGTAAACAGTTTCATTTTGTTTATTTTTCTGATACAGTTTCTTAAAACAATGATATTTTAAATTTTCAGCGTTCATTTACACGATCTTATTATCGAGATTTGTTTTTCTCATCAATATATAAAACAACACACTCATCTGACCTGAAGTTCAACGCTCATCAATTGTTATATTTGTAAAAAATGCATTGATACATCGTCATGATCGTAGAACAATGAGGGATGTGCAAAAAATACCATATTGAGTTTTTTGGATCGTTAAAAGTGAAAAAAGAAGCTATCTAAATATGAAAAGTGTATTTTTCTCATTAATTTAGAAAATACGAAGTCGGTATAACGACAGTTCTGATTTACAATCATAGAACAATGCAGCATGTGAGAAAATGTCGTTGTACTGCGCTGACTATATTTGAGGTTTGAAAGGTATCAATTTTAAATAACCAACCCAAGTTTCAATGGAAAATCTTTTGTAGTTATCGAGCTATGACATAAAGTGTCTAAATAAAACTTCAAACTGCTCTCCTGCAAACTTGAGAAAAATCACATGCATCGTTATTCTACGATTATGACGATATGGGCATGACCACAGTTGCATTGTTAGCTGCATTGTTGCATTCTTAGCTTCTGATTGTGTTACTTGAGTAACACAATCAGAAGCTAAGAATTAAATAGCTCATCGCCTATGGATTTGAACATTAATAATACTTATTAATAATTGGTCTTCACAGATGTCACTGAGGCAATCTACCAGGTCACCCAGTCGCGCCCTGACTCTGGCCGAAATGGGGATGACCTCCAGCCGAACGAAGCAAAAGCCCATACCAGCAGTCCCCTTGCGGCCAACCACACAAGCCAAGAGGCTTGTTGATATGTACGAAGACATATTCCCTCCATCTGTTAGACGACGTATGAACTTTTCAATGTATTCAAATGTCAATGTAATGCCTTATGGTTGTGTTTAGTGTATGGGAAAATATCATTTTTAAGGGGCCAGACCACCTTGAAATTTTAAAAAATCAAATTTTTATTTTTAGCTTTAAAGTTTTAAGAATAATTTAAGGCACCATTCATTAAAAAACTTCAAAATTGAGTTTTAGAAATTTGAAGCTCCATGATAGGTATCTAATATACCCCGGTGCTGTTAGCAACCTCGCCATTGTGAAACTCCAATAAGAGCCTTTTCTCCGGTCTATAAACAGGATTTTCGGTACAACAGAATTTTTAAAGTATGCTAGAGTGCATTTGTAGAACAGATTTGCACCTGTTCTACACCTTAAGTCTATGAAATCACTAAGTCTTTCGTACAAAACATATAAATGATACTTTTTTTTTTGCAGTTTTCTCAAAGCTGCTCTTTTCACATTACTAGTCAAACTCTTAAAAACTGTTTAGCAGATTTTATTCAAATTTTGCATGAATCTTATTAATAATTTTATGTTCAACGTAGCATAGGCTAATTTAATCAGATTTGCCATTTGTTTACTATAAATTTTATTTTGATATTTTCAATTGATTTAAGATAATTTTCATTTCTAATTTGTACAAAAAAAATGTAGCTATCCTGTAACATATGATAGATATTACATAACTTAGCACGAAAATAATTTAAGCAAATTCTGGCGATACATGAAATCCACGGTTTGCGCTTGTCACGGAGACGGAACTTTGCATGTCACCATGTGACAAACTAATTAAATGGTACATTGCTCAAGACACTCTTGTCTTATTCGTTTTATATTGCAAGTAATAACTGAAACTATCTTATCCCAAACAGACCGAGGAATTGGTGGACTGGCTTTTTAGACTGGAGTAAAAAATAAGGTTTGGGAACTGAAGAAAAATGACCAGGGATAGAAGTCAGTGAAGAGGAGACTAAATCTCGCCCTTATAAAAATAACTGACTGAAAAATATTTGTTTACAGTAAATCCATTTCAATATACTAAATTATTTTCAGAGAATACTACATCCGTAAAGAAAATATTGAAACCGGCGAATTCATTACAGAAAACATATTTGTCAACATCTAAGAAACAAATTCAAACAAGGAAAACTGATCACACTTTCGTTAGAAGAGCTCTTAATTTTATAGCGACCAATCAGGTATACTGAACAATTGTTTACCCTCAATACTATTTCATTGTATCAATGTATATTATTACACTTATAATTACACTTTATTTTCATTAGATTGAAGAAATACAAGTTCATGCAAAGTCAAAGAAGATAACGAGGCATACTATTGCCCCGGCAAGGCAGAATAATGAGAAATCCAACCCTAAAGGTATTAATGCACTTTTAAAGTCTAACAGTTATTTTAATATTAGTTAGAATTGTATCACTTTTTAAGTAGAATAGACATTGTATGTTAGAGCTAAATATCCCCTTAGACCTGTAGTCTCATCCTATAAAGATCCAAAAATTTGAATCGTTTATTACTAAAGCCAAAGGCTTGTGTGATTGTCTGTTGCTGCAATGTTAATAGCTATATAAAAAAAAACGTGTTTTTTTAGAGGCGGAGAATTTTAAATTGAAATAAAACACAGTAAAATGTTTTTAACATCCATGAAATTAGCTTTATTTGACAGACGATTTTATGGCATTAATATTTTAATATGATTTTATGGCCTCCGTGGCTGACGCGTACATGGCGTAATCTGGAGGTCCAATTTTCACAATCCAAATGTGTTTAGTGATGAAACACACTCTGATTAAATGGCTATGTCAATAAACATTTGGAGTGATGATAATCCATAAGCCATTGCCAAAACACCATTACAGAGAACGTACACCAGAAAGAGATCAATACAGAATGTTACAGTCAATGGTGAGCGGTACAGAGATTGATTACTAACTTTTTCGTGCCTCATTTGGAAGGCATTCATGTTACAGACATTTGGTTTCAGCACAACGGCGCCATACAGCGCACAATACAATTAATTTACTGAAAGAAACATTTAACGATCAATTAATTTCACAAAATGGACCTGTTAACTGGCCACTTCGTTCGTGCGATTTGACGCCATTAAGCCATGTATTCACTAGGGGACAAATTGTCCCTCAACAGCACGCGTGGCACAGAGTCTACGTGACGTTGCAATGTCGTGCACTGTTCCGCGACGGCGCGCACAACATAGCGCGGCATTTCTACGTGCCGTGGCAACGTTGCCATGCGCACGGTACCCGAGCGTACTCACTGCAACATTCCGCGGAGCGTCAGTACCACGTGGTATGTTTACAAGTGAATACGCATGCGCTGTATCTGTCAAGATGACAGTGTGGGGAAACGAAATTGTTCTTGAACTCATCGAGCTGTATCGATCGAAGATCGCATAGAATGTCCGTCCTTCTTTTTCTTTGCAGTAAAGAATTTCGCATTCTCCTCTTTTTTCTCCTCTTACGTTTCGATAAACTCATTAATATAAACAGATACGCAGTTGACATCATAACCTCCTAGGGCCACATTTCCGTGACGTGGAAAACAATAATTATTTGCAAAAAGGACCTTGTTTTTAATAATATTCAATTTACTACAATAAAACCTTGTTAATTTGAAATTGCGACCCAAAAAAACATTTCGAATTGCGCGGAACCCCGTTTTCGCCAAATGAGATACCGCAGCTGTCATCCATAACCTCATCACATGACATTTCCGCGACAAGATATGCGAGTCCCGGTGTGTACACGTCAAATGGCCGCGTCATTGTCCCCGAAACATGAGCGTAGATGTTGATGCGACATGCCGAGCGGAATGTTTCGCGATTTGTCCCCTAGTGAATACATGGCTTTAGATTTATATTCTCTGGGGGTATGTAAAGTCACATGTCTACGCCAATAAACCAGAAACAATTGAGCACTTGTAAATTAACATTTGACGCATTGTTGCCGAAATATAGCCTGATTTACTGCGAAGGAAATAAAATACAGAAAAATATTTTTCAGTATCCATGAAATTGGCTTTTTTTATTTATTCATAAAATCCTTGTTGTACAATTTATTTTAGGGCCGGTTGTTTCAAGTTGGATAAAAGTAAGCGTTCGTTTAAAGTATAGATATTTACGAAAACGGATCGTGTGGTTGCTGGAGAACCCAAAAATCTATGCTTTAAACGAACACTTACTTTGATCCAATTTGAAACAACCGGGCCTTATACGTGAATATGTGGATCATAATGATATAAATCATTTTATTTACAATATTACTTATATCTAAATACACATATTTTAACCCCCCCTGGGCCGCGTCGGATATATCCGACAGGCACAAAATAATTTATTTATCGACGGCCGCGTATCGAATTTGAAAAACGTAATTTTTTCCCAATAGAGAAATCCTGTTGTGACCTGTCGTTCCATTTTCAACTCAAAAACATCACGGATTATATTTTAAATCAACAATCAAAACAGAAGTTTTTCTGCCGTCAAAATCGTATAGAATTGTCATAGATGGCGCTCCGATCGCGTGTTGTGCAATCGAAATTCAAATATTCCATCGTCAAGGTCACGCGCAATGTGCGCGGGAAATACGATTTATTTTTTTCGATTTTCGATTTATTTGTACACGTATATACAAATATATACGATATGTTTTGCGATATTTGTCAGTTTTTGTTGGTTTATGATTCAATTGAATACTAATAGTGATTTATTAACAAAAATACACGCAATTTTGTTGCGTTTATTTGAAATATGTGTGTGTGTGAAAGTGTATCATATTTATGTGTTATGAGTGCGATGTCCCGTCGTGTGCCGTGCCGTGCAACAAAATATATCACACAGAAGAAGATTATTATTATTAATAGTAGTGTTGTCTCTAATAAACAAATAAAAAAATTATTATTATTTTTCAGAAAATGTTGCGCTGGCAACATTATGGAAATTCAAAAAAAGATTATTTTTTTTTTACTTAAATGATAAAAAAATCATTGCGTTTCGACACTTACGATAAAATAATATGAATGTGTGTGTTTTTTTTTAATATACGCATGTTTTCATGGTTTTTTCGTAAAAAGAAAAATCACAAAAAATTCCGAAAATTTACGGCCCACAACAAGTTAATTATGTTTTGTGGATTGCTACTACTCAACTAGGCGTAGCCTGTGCTAGAGTAGCTAATTGTATATGTGTTATTTGTTATAGTTTGTCAACAGTAATGTAGGACAAGTTTGTAGAAGTTATATAATTAATATATTGGTGGGCGGAAGAAAAAAAATATGTATATAATGTTTGTGAAACAAAGTATATGTAGAAAGCAGTGGCGTGCAGCGCATACAAGCAAAAAAGCTGTGCATTAGTAAAGATTCTGAGAAACAAATATTAATTAAATAATCCTTATCTTAAGAAAAAGTTGATTTAAAATTCTAGCCGTAATTCGTCCTACGGCTAGAAGTTTTATTTCTGACGTTTCCATTTAACGTGATGTATCTGTTTTTTTCAATTTAAAATTCTAACCTTAATTCGTCCCATGGCTAGAAGGTTTATTTCCGACTTTTCTGTGCTTAACTTCATGTCAATTCTTCATTTCTTTCGCCAACCAATTTGTTCCACAGATATAGTCAAGTCGAAAAAAAATGTGTATTTTTAATGCTGCGAGTTTTATGTAATAGCGTTCTTCTTCGAAAGGTTCTATGCAAGGCGCACGTCATGCAGAAATGTTATTTTTTACAAATTCCACCCAAAACTTTCGGTGTAAATTTTGTCTTTTCTATGGTAAATGTAAATACGAATACGACAAATACGATCTGTCACCTGTCATATAATGATATCGTAAAATATTTGATTTATTTTTGTGAAAAGAAATGTATATCTGAAATTAGCATTGTTCCCGATTTAATTATATATAAATCGTCTTCGAAATATATTGAAATTTTTCGCCGTATTAGCTATACCTATATAAAATATTTATTTATTTAAGAAATATTGTTAACAATACTTCTTTTATAGTGCAGTTATTTTTGTGGATTGAAGCTACTCAAAAGAGTTCATTATATAAGTATAGTTAAAAAAAAATTAAAAATGTATATTCCCTTATAGGTATATGCGTATATATATTTTTTTAATATAGGTATATAGTCGGTCACAGCATAACCTAAGTTTATACCCACTGCATGCCACTGGTAGAAAGAATATAAATCTAGTAAAAAGCAAAGTATGAAGTAGTATAAATCTAGTAAAATAAATCTAGTAAAACAAATAAATCTAGTAACAAAGAAGAATAAATCTATTAAAACAAACAGAGTAAGAATAAAACAAGTAAAAAAAAAACAGTAAGACCAGTTCCGATGGTCCCTTGAGCTTTGGTTTAATTCTGGTGGAAAAAACTCTGGATCTTCATCTTAATCATCCCCAGAATAGTCGAATTCAGAGTCGCTTAAAATTTCTGTTATATAATTATCTGTTACCACTAAAAAACATAAAATAGTAAAGAAACCACTCAATGTACTTTACAAAGTATGGAAGTGGTGTTAACTTAGGGTTGTTCCGGAACTTTATTATGTATTTGATGTAGAAAGGGAGTATATATTATTTTTATTATTTATATAATAAGTTTTTTATTGTCAGTTAAGAATTTTTTTTATGTACTATTAATAAATAGCTTATCAATTTCTTTTCTGCCTTTTAATTGTAGCCAGTTTGTGATTTTTAATTTGATTTTTGATTTCGGATAGGTTTTAATAAATGGAATTTCTTTTTTTATGTTATAAAATTTAGGTGCTAAGTATGCATAATTGTTTTGTCCATGTGCTGTCTTTGGTTTCGGTATTTCGTCTAGGTCGAGTGTTCTCTGTCTAGTATTATGACGAGATTTATGTTAACCTCCTGAGTACCAGACAAACTTTTTTTGGAGTTTCTTTTTGAAACTATTATAGTGCACTACTTGAAGATGACTTAGTATGGGAAAAATAGTAAAAAATAAAATTGCACTAGAAAAACTGGTTTTTCACTACATATGTCCTATACAAAGGACATGGGTATTAAACTAACATGTTATTTATAAAGGACATAACCTATTCTTACGTTTGATTCAGGAATCGGGGAGAAATTATGAGCATTAATTAATAAATTTTAGTTTTGCATTCTTTATTTCTATTATACTTTTAAAATTAACAGAAATTCAACATTTTTTGGATTTTTTTTTATCTAAAACTAAACTTTACTTACCAAATTTAAAAAAAATATATCAGAGAAATAGGAATATTAGAGATTGATCAGTTACTCTTAAACCTTAAGTTACATGAACTTTATTTTTAACAGCCTTCATGAAAATTTGTGAAACAATTTCGATTAGGCGTAAAACACAAGTAAATTTTGCATTTTTTGTTCCGGGTCATACATAGCCTTTGCTATTATCGGAACTTTCCATTTTGCAGACCAATACATGGATATTTGAGGATACTGTAATACGGACATGATCATGGTAATACCAATATAGACCTTAAGCTCTTTTAAAGTCTGTCCCATAGATTTTCCTGTCTCCAAAACACATTTCCTATTGGTACAGTTTACCATATTGGTAAGAATATCATCATCTATGTAAAGGTCATAGAATTGGTACCACTCCCATTCCTCAGTATTTTTCTGAATGTAAGCTGGTTGCCTTAAATGTCTTATTTCTGATTCCAGCCTATAGTGTACCCAAGTGTCCTGAATGCCAATGTTATTTTGTTTACTTCTAATAGCTATCTGTCAGGTAAATAGATAGATCTTGCGGCCCTTTGCCTCTACCACAACCACTTCCCCCCCGCGAGATGTACTTCTTGCGTATCCTCTTGTTCGTAGTAGATACGACGAAATTGAAGTGGTCTGACAGTGCTGGAGAATCCAATGAAGTTACCAAAGCTTGCCTTTTTCTCATCCGAGCTACTGGATTCACTGTTCCGACGGTCCCTTGAGCTTTGGTTTAATTCTGGTGGAAAAAACTCTGGATCTTCATCTTATAATAATCTGGGGATAATCATCCCCAGAATAGTCGAATTCAGAGTCGCTTAAAATTTCTGTTATATAATTATCTGTTACCACTAAAAAACATAAAATAGTAAATAAACCACTCAATGTACTTTACAAAGTACATGGGAAGACAGTCTAAGAAAATATTAATTACATGCTGTTGTGCTTTGTATAGGACATAGAAAAGAATGTAAACCCCAAATGCCCATTTATTAGTTTTTCAAGAAAATAATACGTTAAATCATTAATTCTGATTACTAATATGTAGTTTACCACAAAAAAGTACATAATTATGAAATAATTCATCTGATGAAAAAAGATTTACTTACCCTTGCGCGGACGCACTCTCCCAACTTTGCTTACAGACGCCATTTTAAAACAATTACATAATGACATTTGAATTTTTTATATTTTATCATACTCTAAGAAGGCAATAGATGTCACTGGTAAAATATTTTTATTTTGCCAATTTAAACGAAGACCACAGATTTTTTTATTTGTTACGTACTATGTATAGGACAAATGTACTCAGGAGGTTAAGGGTAGATGTGTGAACATTGTTTTTGGTGTATGAAATGATAGTTGATTTGACAAAAAGTTGTCTTATGTCTAGCACTGTGAATTCTCTGAAAAGATCGTTTGTAAGATAGGTAGGTGGTTTTTTGTTTATAACTTGTAAGATTTTTTATACCTTTCGTATGCCTTCTTAGACGTGGTACTGGATGGGAGCTTGTAAAAAACGGATTCCGCGTCCTCAGACCATGCGTTTATTAATCAGTACAGCGGTAGCAACACCTGTTCTATATGAGGCCCCAAAATCGTCTGCCCGCTCGGCCGGCGGCCGGCCTCTCCCAATGCGCGTCCCCCTAACCTAGTGCTGCGCGCGCATCTCATGGTATGCGTCGACGACGCACACAAAATCAATCTTACACCTTCCACACACTGTGGTATTCTTAAATACCACAACAAATTTGAAATTTCCCCCATCATAATTGTAGGTAATGTCGAAATCTACATTATCCCTCCTTTTGGTTTAGTACAAATCCATTTTCTGACGTACCAATAAGAACGCTGTATTTTCAAAACTACCCAATCGAAAGCCTGTCCTTGAAGAATCAGCTACTTACGCATGCATCAACCCCCGTTTTCAAGTTGCAACGCGGTTCTGTATTTCTCCCACTTTCACCCCCGCCCGCCATTTTTTGCCAGGCCGTCCTCGGGTAGTGCCGACCGGTCATTTACCGCTTGTTTTGTAAAACGCGGCCCGCCAAATTCTTGTCAAGCTACAAGTGTCTCTCGGTTATAAATTACTAGTGAACCCTGAAACAAATATTGTACCAATACCGCGGTAAATCCTTCTAGTACCAACTAGAGCGCGATTAAAGTTATAAACTGTTTTGGATTACACAAATAACCCAAGATTTGTGTTGGCTTCACATGCCGTACGTGCTACAAATACCTTTAATTGCATCATCCGATAGAAATATAGACTCTCGAGTAAGGTCGCAGTGGTAAAACTTCACGAACATCATCAAAAAAAGGGAATCCTTGTCCACGGCGCTTGTTCATATCTTCGCTGTCCTCGTGTCGCGAAAGCAACAGGACCCCTCATCTAGGACACGGACGTTCGATCGTGTCAGACCAGCCAACTTCCGCTTCCATCTGCCCTGATGTTTAGCCCCTGGTTATGCTGTCCACACTGTGCCACGACGGCCCTCGTTCTTCTCTCAGAGGACAGCTCCATCAACCAGGATCGGTAACGCCGACATTCCCAGTCTCCACACCAGACACCGGTATTTATCATAAGTTATTTAGTGACAACCCCTTTGTGGCCCCGACAACATAGACTTCTACTACCCCTCGTGTTCCAAAATATGAATAACGTTTTACTAACTATAACCTCCTTGGTCATTCCCGGCATATTGTTAAAAGCATAATTTACATACCTACCGAAGACCTGAACGAGAGGAGGGTTCGTTTACTATATCAGTGAGAACAATAATGTACTGACAGAAAGATTCATCTTGTCATCTAAACTTGCCGAACATCTCATCACTTCATCTTATTTATATGTTCCTACGATTGTATATATTGTTGAATGTTTCAGCCTTATTGTCATATATGTATTTCGTCGACTCTCAGTGAGAACAATAATGTACTGACAAAAAGATTCATCTTGTCATCAAAGTTGCCGAACATTTCATCACTTCATCTTATTTATGTGTTTCTACGATTGTATATATTGTTGAATATTTTATCCTTATTGTCATATATGTGTTTCGTCAAATTTCCATATCGTCTTTGACTACTGTAACGGACAGGATGAATGATGGCCCTGAAAAGGGCCTTTTCAAAGAAGATGACATTGTCGAGTTCCATTGCTCGCTGCGGTCACCAATCAAGGCGGACCTGTGACGTCATCTTATTCACGGGCGACCGGGCAGGACGCCGGTGCGTCATCACCACCCTGAGGACCGTAAAGACGGAGTCTATGCCTTGATAAATTTGTGAACAAATTTATGTATGAAAATTTATAAAAATAAAATGGTTGTGACATGTTTTTAAATTATTACATATTATTGTAAGAACCTAAATATTGACATACATTTATGTACTTTGTCACATGTTTATTTTTAATAAACGAGAAAATGGCTGTTGCGATAGACCGGGGTGGTGAGTGTAGCCAACTGTATGGTTTAAAGACAGATTTGAGAAATATTGTTGAATATTTCCGAGTGACGGCCAACTGTATGGCGGAAAGACAGATACAGGAAATATTATTTCCTACGGCTAACAGTATAGCCTGACAGACAGCATTATGAAATATTGTTTAATATTTCAACATATGTATCCAAGGACAGAGACTTGGTATGCGAAGGAAAATCGGGCTGCAGACTGATTGATTCCGACAAGTCGCGAAACTTTGTCTTGTCAGATCTCGGAGAAATCTACAGATAACTGACAGTGTTTATAGGCCTAGCGACGGGGCTTATCACTGATAAAGTCCCGGGCGCGACAGCCACCGAAAAACGGTATTTGTACCGACAAATATGAGAGTTTTCGACCAAAAATTGATTTTCTTATATTTACGAAAAACGGGAGTTTTTTCAATGAAATTGGTATCAAACTGTAATATTTTTGCTAAACAAAGTCATTTAGACTAAAATCTGAAAGAAAATCATGCAAATAAAAAAGGTAAAATTTTTCACATTTTTTACGTAACCGCTATCAGCAGTGATCCAATGACAATAAGGGTCATTTTTCAGTCAAACTTCAAAACTGTCCTACGAACGCTACAGCGGTCGGATCGACTTGAAACCTTTTTTATTGTATTCTTTATGTGAGAATCTATCACATATTTTTACATACCTACATTATCAGGGGCGAACCTGAAAAATAAATAAAAATTATTTTTTTGCGACCCACTTTGAAATATTTATAAGTGACTGAAATTTTATTGTATATGATTGAAACTGATATCAAAAGTTACGCCCGTGTGGGTCCTTTGTAAATTGTTCTGGCAAAAATGTATATGCTATAGTTTACGATTTTGACAAATTTAAATGTGAAATTTTTCTGAGCAAATACCGCTGCGATCAGTATATATTTTTCAATAATAAATTAACTTCGGTCTTGCGGGGTCCAGGCAATTACGTCATACTATAAGCAAGACATAGTACCATGTAAATGACGTAATTAAAACCCCGGTGGGGTGGCGTGAATATTCTAAAAAAAATTTGAATTCTGTAAATAAAACTTTTCAAGCCATTTTTTAGACAATATCGCGTGCGCGAACGCAGAATAAAAACTCTATGATTGGCTCCCGGAAATAAGCCCGGGGGTATTGTCTTTGTGTATAAATTGAACTTCCGTCGGCGTACAGATTCATTCCGTTCTGTGCTTTTTACGCCGTCTGGACCACTTCATCTGACTTTTATTCATCACCTCTGACCTCTGCTCTACCTACTGCTTTTGGATTTGGATTCTCAACTGGACTACTGCAACCGGACAATTCACTTTTGTGAATTTTTAGAACAACCACTGTCAGCGGGCTTTACGATTACCGCTGTGCAGTTTTGGTCTGTTCTGTGAGTCGAGTACGGGAGACCTGCGCATCCTTTATTTGCATATTCTGTACGGAATAACTACATCTCATAATTTCAATATATGTCTCATGTATCCCCTGTCCCTAGAATATGTGTTTGTATAATATATAACTTGTCAAAATCACCAGTGTTTTCATTTGCAAAATAACCTACCGACCTATTTGTACCCACCATCTCTCAGAACCAAAGAGCTTTGCTCATGACTGAGTGGCCGTGGCCACAGAGAATTTTCCCGCCACTGGGAGAACACTTTGAAAAATGAAACAAAATAATAAATAGTCCACTACACCCCGCAAAATTTTTGGGTCCCCTCCTAGCTACATTCATTTATATATTTACATTACACATTATATATCATTTACATTTCACATTATATAGTATTTACATTTACTAAAATAATTGTTTACATTTCATTTCAGTTATTTTTTCATATTCCTGAGCGCTGTTCACTCCCTCTCTCCTCTCTCCCTCCTCGAGATGACGGCTCCCTGGGTCTCAGCCTGCCCCTTCAAGGATAGGACCTGAAAACAGGAGAACAATCCGTGATGATCTTCTCAGTGCAACCGAGAGATCCATGTCTAATGCATCCAACTCTTGATCATCAGACACGGAATCTCTTACTTCTCATGCCATAAAAAATTCAATTTTCTCAATTGGTCCAGGTGATGCTTCCAAATCTGTTTGGTATTGCACATCTTAACCCAATAAATTTTGTTCCCTTTTTTGCTAATTATCTCGCCTGGCACCCATAACTTATTGTCTTTTGGCTGGAAGTCCCTAACTAAAACCCGTTCTCCCAAATCAAAATTAAAAATCTTTTTACTCTGATAATATTTTCCCTGATCCCCTTTTGCTTTTGGTGAATCTTTATCAAAATTTTATCACACTGTTTCGACGACCCCTCTATTAAATTGTTAGGTTTCATTGCATCAACGACCGTCCTGATCCTTTTAGAGAACCCAATGTTAATTTTTTCCATAAAATCACGACCCAATACTGCTGCTGATGCCTTTTTTACTACTATAAATTCTATCGGATGTCTTTCACTATTCCATTCAACTTCCGTTTTTAATATACCTAACACTTGTAAATGTCTATTATCGAAAACCTTTAAAACAACCAAACATTTTTCTAAAATACATCACTAAATTTATCTTTATAGATCTCCTCCGATAATACCGAACACCATGCACCCGAATCTACCATTAGCTTCAATGTAACATTATTTACTTTTACCAGTAACAACACGGATTCTACTGACCCGACACTATGTTGTAAATTATAGCTCCCGTCTACTGTAACCTCTGGTACCGCTTGTAAACCGTGGATTTTATCTACCTGCACCGACCGTTTTCTCCTATCGCACATTTTCGATAAATGGCCTTAAGTGAGCATAGCTTACACCGATAATTTTTATATTTACAAAATCTTATCATATGCGGTTCTCCACAAGCATAACATTTCAGACTAATCTTCTTCTGAACCCACTCTGTTTTTGCAACATTACGTGATGTACTTTTAACATTATCTGACGTACCTGCTTTTGAAAAAAAAAAATTGTTACTCGAAATTTATTATTATCTAGTTGTATAATCTCTTGAACCATCTGGTCCATACAATTTGCGATTTTTACACAATTTTCGAACGATAATCCTTCTTCCTCAAGAAATAACTTCTCTCTGATTTTCCCCGATCTTACTCCCAAAACGAAAAAAACTCTAAGTAACATATTTAAATTGTTCCCAAATTTTCAATTTATCGCTAATTTTCTTATACGAACTGAAAACTCTTTGACTGATTCACCTTCCTTCTGTTTAATGTTATAAAATGAATTTCTCTCTGCAAAAAATGATTTTACCGATCTGCAATACTCTTCTAATTTTTTTAACAATTATTTCAATGTTACTTCTGTTACTTTGAAGGCATACACACATTAACCAATATCTCGAAAATATCCTCGTTCAAAGCACTGAGCAATACAGCTTTCTGTTTCTCTTCCGTAGAGAATTTATCATAATTTAAAACCAAGTACTGCTGGAATTTCACGGCAAAAATCTCCCAATTGTCCCCAAGACCAAACGGAATGAAACCTCCCGCTTCCATCCTGCACAGAAGGTGCAAGTAAAGGAAAAAAATAAGAAAAAAATTCAATCTCGAGTAGCAAAGAGAGAAGAGAGAGAGGTATTTAGCTCTGCCGTTGAAGCTCCTTCTCCTGGCTGCCCCTTCCCGTCCTGGTCCTCTTCTGCTGTTTTCTCGAAAGCCCGGCCTGGTTCCGCTCTCTGCCTCCTACCCGCACAGAAACTTCCAGCCTCTGCACCAGCCGCTTCTGCCAAATTCGTCCCGCCGTCGCTCCGGAACGCTCCAATCCTCTGCACGGCTGCTGCCTCCGTGGTCCCTGCTCGCTGCTCTGACTCGTCCTTCCTGCTCCGCTACCTTCTTTATCCAGTACCTCGGGTACAACTCCAACTCTTCCCCGTCCAGTGACAATACTTTTTTTCTCGAAGATTCCTCCCGGAATCTTCTTGGATACAACTCGATCACGTAGATCCCGTCCGTCAGTGTGAGGTGGCTGACGTTTTATCCGGCTGCGCCAGTGTAAGGTATTTAAAACCTTTCGTGTGTGCCTTCTTAGGCGCGGTACTGGATGGGGGCTTGTAATAAACGAACTCTGTGTCCTCAGACAATGCACTTATCAATCAGTACAGCGATAGCAACACCTGTTCTATATGAGGCTCCAAAATCGTCTGCCAGCGGCCGGCCTCTCCCAATGCGCGTCCCCCTAACCTCGCGCTGCACACGCATCTCGTACCATACGTCGACGACACACACAAAACCAATCTTACATAACTCGAAGCAGTGTTTTTTGTGCTGTAATTATAGGATTTAGGGTTGTTTTGTATATGTCTCCCCAGCTCGGTATGCTATAATTTAAAATTGATTGTACGAGTGCGAAGTATATTGTTTTTAGATGTTTGGATAGTACGTTTCGGATAGCGTTGAAAAGGTAAATAAGTTTCAAACGTTTTCTAGTTACGTAGTCTATGTGTGCTTTCCAATTTAGATGTTTATCAATTATAATACCCAGGTACTTGACCTTTTCCACGTTTTCTAGAGGTTGACAGTTACAGTTTGTTTGATTGTCGCAATCATGGATTGTCAATTTACTATCCACAGGTGGCTGACCTCTTTTGTCTGTGCTAAAGGTCAAATACTTGGTTTTATTTAAATTTGCCGTGAGTAAATTTGTATCGAGACATTTTTTCAATATGTTACATCCCAATTCTGCCTTACTAAAGACATGATCCCAAGTTGTTGCTTGGAACAGGAGAATTGTGTCATCAGCAATGTGATTATTGTTCCGTCTGTTTTAGTTTTACACAAATCGTTGATGTATAACAAGAAAAATAATGGCCCTAAAGTGCTTCCTTGAGGAACGCCGTATTTTGTGTCGTGGTAGTTACTTTGTTTATCATCTTGTTTTAAATATTGTGTTCTATCTTGGAGGTATGTTTTAAACCAGTTTAGACATGTTCCTGTTAATCCTGTTGATTCAAGTTTTTGCAACATTTTTTCATGTGATACAGTGTCAAAGGTTTTTGAAAGGTCTAGAGCTACTGCAATACATTTTTTGCTATTGTCTAATTTACCAGAAATATAATTGAATGGTTGAATCAAATTACGCACTAAGTACCATGAGTAGCATGAAGATATAACAAATAAAAATGTCATATATAATTTTTTTTGAAAAATCTATACTATACATCCTACCTGTCTTTTCTACATAAAAACTAGAAGAAAAAGTTTTCTGTGTTTCCTGTAATTAAGTTGCGAAATATGCATTTCAAACAACTCCCAAGTACCCAGCGCTCTTTCCTATGAAAGGCACTAAGTCCAACGTCTGTGTAGTTTAACCCCCCCTGGGCCGCCGACGCATATATCCGACAGGCACAAAATAAATTATTTATCGACGGCCGCGTATCGAATTTGAAAAACGTAATTTTATCCCAATAGAGAAATCCTGTTGTGACCTGTCGTTCCATTTTCAACTCAAAAACATCACCGATTATATTTTAAATCAACAATCAAAACGGAAGTTTTTCTGCCGTCAAAATCGTATAGAGAAGTTGTAGATGTCGCCCCGATCGCGTGTTGTGCAATCGAAATTCAAATATTCCATCGTCAAGGTCACGCACAATGTGCGCGGGAAATACGATTTTTTTTTTTCGATTTTCGATTTATTTGTACACGTATATACAAATATATACGATATGTTTTGCGATATTTGTCAGTTTTTGTTGGTTTATGATTCAATTGAATACTAATAGTGATTTATTAACAAAAATACACGCAATTTTGTTGCGTTTATTTGAAATATGTGTGTGTGTGAAAGTGTATCATATTTATGTGTTATGAGTGCGATGTCCCGTTGTGTGCCGTGCCGTGCAACAAAATATATCACACAGAAGAAGATTATTATTATTAATAGTAGTGTTGTCTCTAATAAACAAATAAAAAAAATATTATTATTTTTCAGAAAATGTTGCGCTGGCAACATTATGGAAATTCAAAAAAAGATTATTTTTTTTACTTAAATGATAAAAAAATCATTGCGTTTCGACACTTACGATAAAATAATATGAATGTGTGTGTTTTTTTTTTAATACACGCATGTTTTCATGGTTTTTTCGTAAAAAGAAAAATCACAAAAAATTCCGAAAATTTACGGCCCACAACAAGTTAACATTAGGTAAGTACCTCGAGCATATTCAAACAGTATCCCATAACAAAATACCGGGATGGATGTTAATTTCAAAACACAAAATAAATCATACCGCATTTACTGGTGGATTTTTTGCTGGAATGATATTTTGAGTTATTGATATATATTCCAGGCCTTGTGTTTTTCTTCTTTTATTTGTATTATATTCTTTATAACATCTTTTCTTTGTAGTTTTTATGGGGAGCACACACAACGCGCACCCTACTTGGTCAGCCATTTTCATACAATCTGAAGTTAGCGGACCATGGCAGTTAGTGCCGTTTTTAAAATAATACGCCATGGTACTTGGCGAAGTCACGATATTCAAACAAGCATAACGGCTAAATTCAACATTGCAGGGACATAATGCATCACTTGGGTTAGTGGCGATGTCATATAGAACCAAGCTGCATACTTAGTTTGATAAATGAAATTTTGGTACTTAGTGCCTATTTTACTGCAACCATTCAATCGATTACTTGTTGAATTGCTTCCTGTGTTCCCCGATTTTTTCTGAATCCAAATTGGTTGTCAGCCAATATTTTGTTATTTTCCAGGAAGTGTATAAGTTGGTTACAAACACATTTCTCTAAGATCTTGGATAGTGAGTTTAGAATCGATATTGGTCTATAGTTATTGGAATCATTTTCGTTACCTCCCTTGTGAATTGGAATTATTTTGGCAGTTTTGAGATGGTCTGGAAATTCACCATTTAAAATACTTAAGTTAAAGATATGCCGAATTGGATGTAATATTTCTTCTTTAACAAATTTGATTAACTTAGTTGAAATTTTGTCTGGGCCTGGCGAGCTGTCAGTTTTTAAGTCATTTATTATTTTATCAATATCTTACACTTTATAATCAAGAATTTAAAGTTAGGAATTTCAGCTTGATCTGAGCATATGTGCAAGGATTTCTTGCTTGTTTTGATTTTTTCATTAGTTTTTGTGCTAGTTTTTCTCCTACTGTGGCAATATGTGAGTTTAGTTTTTCTGCTATTTTTTTTTTACTAGGTTTCGGTGATGGTAGTATTGTTGTCTATTAGTGTATTTATGTGTGTTTCGATGCCATTTAGGTCTTTAACAACATTCCATAATGTTTTGCTATCCTTGTTTTGGTCAATTATTGATTGACAGATAATTTTAGGGCATTAATATTTTAATATGATTTCGGGCATGTGGCCGCCGCATACGTGGCGTAATCTGGAGGTCCAATTTTCACACGTTCTTTGCAGTAAGTAAATCAGGCTATATATATCGGAAATAATGCGTCAAATGTTACTTGGAAGTTAATTTCATGGATACTAAAAATATTTTTCTGTATTTTATTTAAATTTCTCTGCCTCTAAAAAAACACCTTTGCAAATAACCAGCTGCAACTTTATCAGTTTTCAAATGATTTTTTAAAGAGGTTGTGTGACATTGTTAGTATTAAAAGAAATATAGAAAAACAACAAGATTGGGGATGTCTCATTAATAGTCCAGGGCTTCTATTGGCTCTTACTGCCCACATCTAATCCAATATACTTGACAATGGACACCTAATAATTAGCAGTTTCCTAAAGATGTTTAATAATTTTTTTCAATTGGTTGAGAAACTTTGTAGATTAACATTTACAAAATAAATTTTTATTAAAACAAATAATAAAATTAATTTTTTAAAGATGTTTAATTACACTCACTTGTTTGTTGTGTTAATAAACAGCGTCTGTTGATGAAAAGATTTTAAGAATTACTGCATATAAGTACATGTAACCTGTTGGTATTAAACAATGTAACAGTGGTTAAATATAATTTTTATTCTTGTTAAATAGTTAAAATACCAAACCACAAGGCTAAATTTTAAAAACAAACATATTTATAAATTATCTTTTTAGTCCAGTTGCTAGTTTCGTTCTGCAAGCATGATTTGCGGTATCTGTACATAGAACTCTGGCAGATAATTTTGAAGTATTAATTATAAAATCCATGTTTTATTATTAATTTTAGATCTTGCGAAAGCCACCTTTTTAGCACCACTCAATAAAGAAAATACCAAAAGCGGAGACGTATTTCGTAAACCTCAACTAAATGACAATCCCAGTAAAAGATTGACCGCAGCACAATCTAACCATCACCATTATGACTTGAGAAAAAGACAGACAATTTGTGATTCTTCTGGCAAAATTTCTCCCGAAAGTATTCACAAGTTTACGCAGTACAGGAATGTTAACGACTCTTTTGATGTTTCAATATGTGAAGAACCATCACCTCAAATAAATATTGCGGAAAAAAGTGTAATTGATTCATTTGAAAAAACTCAATCAAATGCAGTAGACGCACAATTATCTGATCTACTTTGCGATATGCTGTGTAAAACTGAACTTACTTCAAATAATTCAAATATCACTCAAAAAATTAAAGAAATTCATCGAAAAGTACAAGAAAATATAGAAAATGCAAATAAACAAATGGAATTCATGTCATTGATTTATGATGAAATATCAAAAAATAAAATATTAGTATCATCATACATAGAAGGCAACAAACAAATTTTAGAAATGACCAATGATTTGCTTAAGCTAATCAACGACGAGACTGTTGAAAAACCTGCCAAAACAAATAACCTCACAAGCATTCCAGTTTCCAGAAGATCTATTGTAAAACCTCTTATTTACAAATTTCCTCAAGAAAGCTCCATAAATTCTGTTGCAAAAAAAAAAAACAGTGAAGATAAATTGTCGTGTCCCACTAACACAGATATTAGTCAAAACAATAATTTTTTATGTGGTGAAAACAAATCTAAAATTCTTACCCAAAATTCTACTGTAAAAGAAAACTTATCTCCGTTGCAACAGAAAACTTTCTCACCCAAGAAAATGGACAGTTCACCGAGATCTAACCAACGAAAATTAAAAAATAACGATCTCAGGACAACTGTGCTCAAATGTAAGTTTGAAAGCAACAAAAACAAGGTCAACACAGACAAAGGATCACCGTGGAAACATTCCAAATCCCAGCTTATGTTTAAATCATTGAAGAACAGTGTTAAATTTCTGAAAACACCAGTCAAAAAAGGAAAGACAAACCTCACATCAAATGTAGCATTTGAAACACCTAACACTAGGAGCAGGAATATTACCTCAAATAATATCAAGAGACAACTGGAAAGCCTATATGACTCGTAATATTTTTTATATCACGTTGAGGAAGTTAATGTAAGTAAGTAAGTAAGCTAGTAAGTTATAAAGTTACTTGTGTTTTATTTTTCCGTTTCACTGACACCCCTTTAATATAAATATGTACTACTATTTTGATTTACTTTTGTATCATTTCTTTACATTTAGCTGCAAAATAAAGTTTGTTAAAACACTAATAGGAACTACATACACATAGAATATGAATGAAACTTGAAATAAGCAATAGTATAGTAAATACACAGAAAGTAAACCATATATAAGAACTCAATATGAGGCCCTTGAGTTAATATTACTGATGATATTCAAATTCTGAGCAATCTTTCATCATGAGAACTTAAAGGTCTGTTTTTCTCAAATATATTGTACGATATATAAACTAATACATATAAAATAAAACTAATAAACTGTAAACCTTCCCTGTAAAACCTAAATTACAACAATATTAAAATTGCACTCTGATGAAAAATTTCAATTGTAATTATATAAAATATTTTCTTCATTGGTCTGATGCTGGATGATGGCCCTCAAGACTCTGGTCACTGTTACCATGCCACTGCTATGATAATTTTGACTGCCTGGAGACTTGATGGATACCATTCAAGAATTTTTTTTCTCCTTTCATGCTTTTCAGCAGTGGCAATGATATTCATCTTGCTTCTTAATTTTTCTATACAAATTGAAAAATCAAATATGTAAAACATTTCATTTATATTATATCTCAGGTTTATTTGACCTTACGCTTTGTTCTACATTACATACCTACATTAAAAATTTTCCTGTACAATTACGATTCTGACCCTAAAACATCTTTTGCTCTTGAAGCTCATTGTAGATGGAGAAAACAATGCCAGTTGGAAATGAATTGTGATGTTTTTATTAGATTGACATTTGATTAGATTGAAGACTATGTGGTTGTGGTGGCAAACGCAGTGAACGTCCATACCAGTAGCACAGTGCGTCAGGCACCAAATGGACCACACAGATACTCTGCTATCAGACCCCTTCCAGATTAGTTTTTAATATTTAAATTATTTACAACAACCAAAAATTAATGAAATTCTTCAAAAAACACATTTTTCAAGAAAACTTCTTGCAATCCCAAAAAAAAATATGCATTATAAATTTTTTATCTAAATTTATTTAATTACGGCGTGAGGTTCTTAATATTTTAAGTTTTTTAATACTTTTATTTCTAAATTAGTTGATCCATTTTCATAATATGGGTGCATTGTAGTGAAAATGTTAACCTTCCCTGCTGTCATCCCTATGAATAATTTTTACTCATCTTCAATTTACTTTTAGCCTTACAATCTGTGAAATAAAAGACTAAAATAAAATTTATAGAAGTATGTCAACTCTAATATCTATTTAAAAAATCTTTCAGACCTGGTCAAGAAATCTGTTATCATGCAATATTTAACTGTCAATATGTCAAGGTGATCTTGTTTCAGGCCCAGTAGTAATTTGAAATCTCACCAGTCTCACGACTCAACAAAATCTGCTACCTATGCATAATGTTGCTAAACTGTCGTAGAGTATAAGAACAATAAAACAATACACCGGCCTGAAAATTTGTGTAACCAGTTTTGCATATTTTTGTATAACCATTTAAGCACTTGAGACATGAAGTTTATAACCTGCTCCAATACAAAAACCAAAAATTGTTTTGCCAAGTTAAACTTGCCAAACCTTTTAAAGTCTGTACATTTAGTCTTTAGACCATCCAAGTATATGGCTTGGTTGTGCTGATTTAAAAAATGTGTTTTACTTTACTTTCTAATACACACACAATACGAGTTATTAAATTACAACTATAGTTTCGAGAGGAGCCCTCTCATCATCAGGTATAGATAATAACTAACTTAAATACAAAATTTATCAATCTAATTGGGTAGGTAGGTTAGGGGGTCATGGGGGCGCGCGGCGGGGAAGGGTATAAAGTGTTAGTACAATTAGCTGTGGATACAGATGCTGCTCTGAAGAATGAAAAACCAATTAAATTTAGTGTGCCGACCTGTTGAAAAAAGTGAACACATGTGAATCAAAAAGTGTCGTACAGGAACGTACCATTGTGAATAACATTAGAAACACTCTAAATTCTGAAGATTTAATTCTGACAGGATCGGATAAAAGCAACAGCATCGTAATTCTGGATAAAATGGACTATTTTAACAAGTCAATGATTTTCTTTTAGATGATAATTTTATAATTCTTAAAACTAACCCTACATGTAAATTTCAAGATATTGTTAAGCCATGTATTCACTAGGGGACAAATCGCAAAACATTCCGCGTGGCATGTCGCATCAACATCTACGCTCATGTTTCGGGGACAGTGACGCGGTCATTTGACGTGTACACACCGGGACTCGCATATCTTGTCGCGGAAATGTCACCCGATGAGGTTATGATGACAGCTGCGGTATCTCAATTGGCGAAAACGGGGTTCCGCGCAATTCAAAATGTTTTTTCAATGAGTTTATCGAAACGTAAGAGGAGAAAAATGAGGAGAATGCAAAATTATTTACTGCAAAGAGAAAGAAGGACGGACATTCTATGCGATCTTCGATCGATACAGCTCGATGAGTTCAAGAACAATTTCGTTTCCCCACATTGTCATCTTGACAGATACAGCGCATGCTTATTCACTTGTAAACATACCACGTGGTACTGACGCTCCGTGTAATGTTGCAGTGAGCTCGCTCGGGTACCGTTCGCATGGCAACGTTGCCACGGCACGTAGAAATGCCGCGCTATGTTGTGCGCGATGTCGCGGAACAGTGCACGATGTTGCAATGTCACGTAGACTCTATGCCGCGCGTGCTGTTGAGGGACAATTTGTCCCCTAGTGAATACATGGCTTTAGACAAGTTGTTAAACACTGCCCATCTCTTAATAACAATTGCGAGAATTCATTATTACAAACAAACCCCCAATCACCAAGACATGGACTTCCCAAAATCCATAAAACAAATATACCAATTAGACCAGTTGTATAATATGTTAGTGCACCAAATTATAAACTTTGCAAAATTCTTAATCATCTTATACAATCATATAATCTTTTCCAACTGACACATACCGTAAGAAATAGTATTGAATTCACCAACCGCGTTCAAAATTTACACATACCCAATAGCGCTAAAATAATATCATTTGATGTAGTCAATCTTTTCACAAATGTCCCAATAATTGATACAAATAATATTTTTATCGATTTACTAAATAATTCTAAACTGGATGAGGAACTTGTAAAGGAAATCATAAAAATATTCAATGTCTGCGCGAACCAAAAGTATTTCGAATTCAATAATATTTTTTACAAACAATGTGATGGATTACCCATGTAGCCGATATATTTTTAAAGAAACTTGAAACAGACTTTTTAAATTCCTACCGTAATTCCTGCATCGTCTTCCCATCCGACAGCGCATAAAATGGCCAGCTTGTTATTCCTAATTCCATGTTAAATAGATTAATTAAAATTCCCCTTAATACCATTGATTATGATAATGAAATAAATATAATTAAACATATTGCTGCTAACAATGGATATAATTGCGCGTTAATAGATAGAATGTTGAAATCAAAAATTAATAATAAACTTATCGGAACATATTTATACTCAGGCAAAAATATTAAAACCGATAATACACTTTGGCGAAAAATTCTTTATAATGGTCAGATTTCTAATAAAATTACAAATTGTTTCCCTACTCACATTAGACCAGCTTTTTACACAAACAATAATATTGGTAAAATTCTTCTAAATTCAAAAACAAAAATAGGTATGTTAGAAAAAAGTGGGATATATGAAATAACTTGCGGAGTATGACAAAAAGTATATAGGCCAAACCTCTAGAAACTTAAATACACGCATAAAAGAACATCGCCGCTGCTTAAAAAAATAACAATTTTTCCGAATTTTCCAATCATATAATTAACACCAATCATTCTTTCGATAGTCACAAATTAAAATTACTCCACTCGGTTCCTCATTAAGGATGGATAATAAATAGTTTGGAAACCGTTGAATCCTAAAAAATTGAAATTCTAGAAACACATTAATAAATAATATCACATTTCAGTCCACTTCACCACACCTAGAGCTGTTTTGCGACAAAAATACCCTTCCCCGCCGCGCGCCCCCCTGACCCCCTAACCTACCTACCCAATTAGATTGATAAATTTTGTATTTAAGTTAGTTATTATCTATACCTGATGATGAGAGGGACTGCTCCTCTCGAAACGATAGTTGTAATTTAATAACTCATATTGTGTGTGTGTGTATTACAAAGTAAAGTAAAACATATTTTTTAAATTATATCTAATGTTGCACCACGAAGTATCTGCCAAATCTTTCAATGGTTGTGCTGAGTTCAATGCTAATTTCATATATGTATCTGTTATGTTGAGCTTGGTATTTTCAATAGCAACTTTTAAATTATTATATCTTAACTTGTTTTATACGTTGTAGAATTGGAAATAAATGTCGATCATTTTTAATAAATTATTATATAGGACCGGTTGTATCAACTTGGATTATGGTGATCTTTTATAAAAACCATAGATTTTTATGAAAATGGTTGTATAATTGGTGGAAAATGCAATAATCCATGGTTTAAACAAAAGATTACTATAAACCAAGTTGAACAATGGAAAATAAAATTGTAAAATTACTTGTGTGACCAAATACATACAAAGATTTTGATGAATCAGGTTTTATTTCTTTATATTTGTGTATATATTTATATACACATACAAGAACCTTGATTCTTTTTGGTGAGGTATAACGTATATGATAATTTGATTATTATTATATATTTGTTATCATTGTTGTAAAAAAATCATATTTATTTTATTTATCTATTAAATAAGTACAAAATATATATATTACAGTAAAACCCATTTAATAAGAACCCCGATAATTCAAACCCACGTGTCGCAAAATGTTAATTTCATAGTAGACTAGCTGTTCATACGCGGCGTTGCCCAGGTTAAAGATTAAGTTAAAAATAAGTTTATGGGAACACAAAAGTCCCATTGTTTTGCAAATTTATATTTCTATATTTCATATATAAATAACAATATTTCTATTTAATCTAAGCTAGGATAGAAGGGATATCCAGCGGGGAAATGTGGCCCATGTACATATTTGCATTGAAAATATATCAGGGGAGGGGGGAATGTCACTTATGTTATCCGCCGAGTCCTAAAGAATGGGTATGCAAAATTTGAGTTAGATCAGTCAAACGGTACAGATTTGCATGGAAAATGTAATAGGTCTGAGGAATGTATGTCGCGATGAATGAAAGAGACAAGAGTGTGAGAGGAAGAATATGTTTATAAGGACGTGCGCCCTAGAGCCTGCGCTTTATTTTGTATCGAGATTGACCACCATTAGTCATTGTATCATTGTACACGAAATTTATTGTCACCGCGATAAAGATCTAGACGAAGAACCAGCATGTTTCACTGAAGACCCTAGATATCACAGTAAATATATCAGGTGGGTGGGGGAGAGGTAAAGGCGGAGGGGGGAAATGTTTCCTATGTTACCCGCCGGGTCCGAAAGAATAAGTTTCCAAATTTTGAGTCTGATTGGTCGAACAGTACAGATTTGCAATGGAAATATATCAGGAGGAAAGGAAGGGGTAAAAGGGGAGGGAGGAAATGTCGCCTTTATTACCCACTGGGTCCTAATGAATAAGTTTCCAAATTTTGAGTCGAATCGGACAAACAGTGTAGATTTGTATAGAGAACAGACATTGAGTTTTATAGGTATAGATTAACCCCGGTAATTCGTAATTCAAAATAATTTCAACCACTTCCGCCATAAATCAATACATAATAGTTAATTGTTCGAAGAATATTTTTTCTTCTGAAAGAAGGCTTTTAACATAATAATAGTTCACATAATTCGAAATTTTTTGGACATTTGACAAAATTGAAAAAAATATTTAGATTTTTTCACAAGTGAGAAAACACGTATGTCAATATCGGGTACTTCAGTAATAGAAATGTCGCGATCTTTGTATTAGCATGCATTTTGAAAATGATTTCTTGATTGATACGGGCACCTGGGTATGAACTAAAATCCCGCACTAGTGTTCATTACCTGGAAACGCTTAGAGCCTGTTGCAAAATTGCTGTTGTTTCCCAAATGGCACTTTCCAAGAAGTGATTCACATTCAGACACTATGGATAGCCCGGCCGTTAATAAATGCCAGACCAGCAAGTGTAATATATATTTTTTCATAGCACAAGCGTTTAGCTTAGTTTAAAAATAGTAAGAATATTGATGTGACACGTATTCCGTGTTCGCATCTCTATTATAAAAATAAAAAAATTAGTTCACTTCATGTAGTTTATACTATAAATGTAGTGCACACTTTTTAGTCTTCAAACTGATGAATGTGTATGTGTTACTATAGTCTTCATTTTAACCCTTTATAGGTCGTAGGATAGTTTTGAGACCGGTAACATTAAGATCTATATTTATTTAATTTTACAAGTTATAAACACTCTTATGGGTTTTAATCATTCTCAAATAGTACACCGAGATTTTGAATCTAACCAATCGCTATGAAGTTTGCAATTATTGAATAGTTATCTGACCAGTGCCCGTTTAGCGACACGATGGCTATCAATTTTTCAAGAACAGTTGTTTTTAAGCTCTTGTTTTTCAAAAATTGTGAGTTTCTACTGAAAACAAAGTAAGTACATTTATAGAATGCAGAATGATACAGTTTTTTTTATTTTTACGGTAAATTTTATATATATATATATATATATATTAATAGTAAAATAACATTAAATTTTCGAATGTGCTGTCTACAATCTAACCACAAATTCTATAATTTGGACTCTTTTTGATTATCATATTACAGACAGTAAAAATAATTTCTTAAGGCGGTACATTCACTGCAAATGCATATTTCGGCGTTTTTTACGAAAATGCGGGTTTTTATTATTCATTTATATCAGAATGTATATGATAGATTGCAATTTTTTTAGGGCGATAACTTAGATAGAACCTTTATTCTTATATAAAAGTAATAAATTGAACATTATTTACAATAATTAAGAAAAATATAGGCATTAATCCACAGGCCGCGGCAAAAAAAACGTTTTTAATGTTCCCGGGCAAAGAGTGTTTCGTTTAAAATTTGTATGTAAGCATAATATGTTTTTTCATACATATAAAGTTTACTTAATTATCTAGAATCCGTACTTAGGAAATTAAGAAATATTCAATATTAAAAAAGATATCATTTTTCAAACATGCTTAAATATTTACGATTTTTGGTCATTTTCAAATGTTGTTTATTCATATAAAAATATGCTTTTAAACGATATATTGTATCTATATTCGCACTTTGAGTCTTCATTCACTATTAAAAAGCAATTTTTTTTATAAAAAACACGTTACTTAATATTTAAAAATACAAATTCTATAGTATGAAATGTGTCAAAATATTACGCAGTCTGGTCTGGAGATTAGGGATGCGTCGTCGACGTATTTCCCGTCGACGAAACGAGACCGTCTACGTCCGTCCATCGACGAGACGGTCAACTAGTTGAATTCGTCAACTAGTTGACGCGTCAATTTCGTTACGCGGACGCCGCGGACGTTCTATCTAAACATCGGGACAATGGTCAACTGTCTACGGTTCGACGCGACGCTGCTCGACGGCTATTTTTATTACGTTAATTTTTAAAATTTAAAGAAGGTCGTAGGAATATAGTTTCGGGGAAAGTAAAACCGCTACTTGTGCTTATATGTAAAAAGAAATATTTTATTATTTATTTGTCCACCGTCTACGAATTCAACTAGTCCATGCGATGAACGTAAACCGTCGACGCGTCGATGCAACGTCAACGGTTGATTTCAGCTAGTCCGTCCATTCAACGCCCATCCCTACTGGAGATCACAATCCGCGCGCCAGCCGGGAGAGGCGGACGCGCTCATGTAGTCCAATCATTTTTTCATAAAAAAATCACTTTAAAACGTGTTTTTATGCCAAATTTGACTTTAGTTCCAAATAATATCATATTATATATTCGAAAGCAATCTATTCATCGCAGATAATAATGTTTTTTTTTAACTAGTTTCGTATTAAATTGCATTTCTACTCATAACATTGAACGTATGTCACTTTTGCCGACTTGCTATTACTCGCTATATTCGTGTTGATGCATAGCCGCCTTTATCGCCCTAACGAGCCATGAAGTGAATGTGGCAACGTCGCATTTAACTGTCACTGGCAGGCCGATAATCTCCGTTCTTTGGTAGGCCGGCCGAATTATATTCTTTGGCGAATATAGTCTATCTTATGGGGCGAACCCGTAAACTGATAATACATGTAAATGCTTCAATTAAACTTTAATATGATGCATGAAGGTTTACCAAAGGATAAAAAAACACGTTTTTAATATAGTACAAGAGATTTTATTTAAAAATATATAGGTTAGGAAACATTAAAAGCTAAAGCTTAAAAGGCTTCTTATGAGTATTTTACAAAATATATTTCACAAAACTTCATAATTACAACAAACTTATAGAAAAGATATAAAATAAGAAATAGAAAAAAATATATGTAACAAATTATGAATATGTATCGGACAGGTAGAATTATGATGGCAACATCACAAGACGACGTTATGATGATGATGATGATGATGACCCATCTGAAGTCGTGAATGTTGGCCCTTTCTGGGGCCCAGGTCCGTTGTATGGGCGAATGCCGTACGCGGGGACCCACCTCGCCTTCAGGCGGATAGTCGGCGCGGGCAGCGAGCCGGCGTTGCGATCCTAGCTGAGAGGATACTGCACCGACGCGATGTGTTGACATCTCCGACGGAGGGCGTTGGAAAAATTCCACGAAGAAATTGCATTTTTTGGTCTTATCTTATAAAGTGTTGAAATATTTGAAATACTTAAGAAAATGAAATATTTAAGTTTGATGAAATATTTAATGAAATATCTTAAGAATGAAATATTTAAGAATTAGATAAGACATTTGTAAATGTAATATTGAATAAAATTGATGTTTCGTGGTCTTGATATACAGGGAAAGCTCGCGCGATGGGGATAAAATCATTTTTAAATCGCGCGGAGCGCCGCGGACCATCATAGAATGGCCGCTATTTTGATGGAATTAATGTAAATGTCCTGCCTCGAAGAGGCGAGGAAGTAAAAATACATAAGTATTTTAAATGTGCCAAATGAGTCCTTTGTGTGGTGTTGTAAAGTAGAAATTAAAATGAAAAATGTTTATAAGAGAGTAAAATATCTTGGGTGGGCCCTGATAAACTCGCCGACCGCGCCGCCTGTTCGCAGCCCGCGCGGGTTAATGGAAAAAACCCGGCGCCACGATGGCGCCGTGCGGCTGGAGTAAGGGCCGCCAGCGAATATTTTTGAACTCTGATTACGGACGTTACAGACGTCCTAGCGAGCTGAAACATTTTTTATTGTGTTCCTCATGTGAACATCTATGGGAGTGATATGTTTTTGCGGGTGGGAAAGTGCGCGAGCGCACTTTATTTGTGGCGGCATTTTGGCTGCCTATTACGCAATTAATATCTATCCGACATACTTGAAAATATCACCGAAGGATGCGCTTGGTTGAGATCTATCTAATGGTATAATTTAGAATCTCGTAAAATCACGTTTTCTATTTTTTATGACCTGATTAAGATTCGAGCCTTCACGGTTGACTTTTTGATGCAGTTTCTAAGTATGTAGGATCTTGCAGGTCCACTGACTGTGTCACAAGCCTTTGCAAGGTCAGGCTATATCAGGTGACACAGTTCTGACCCCGTGGGGCTCAGGCAAAACATGTTATAATTTATTTTTTGACTTTAAATTAGGGCGGGCCCGGCCTACTTCCCCAGAGCACCGTAAGATGGCGGTCGCACGCCGCGCGTTGCGACAGTCACCGTGAGGCGGCGACAGTCGCGCCGCGCGTTGGGTTGAGAGAGTGGGGGAGCAGACGCCAACGGCCATTGGTTTTGTGACGCAATTTGCGGTTGTGTAATCTTTTATCACTTGTAAAGATAATATATAATAAATGGTTTTGCTACCGGCGGTCACCTGTTGCACATTACGTGCGGTGACTTAGACGCCCTCTGGACCGCTTTCATCTGTGTTTTTACTGCTATCCTGCCCCCTATATGGATTCCTACTTGGTAAAGATGGCGGCTGAGAATATACGGGCCAGCCTCGGCAATCTCCTGTGCTTCTGGACCCCCGCGACGGACGTTTCTCTACGAGGCATTTCGCATTCAAAGCGGAAGGCTCTGCACCACATGGAAGCGTTAGCACTGTGTTGTCTCCGATGCGGGCCGTGACTTACAACCTCGGCCTTCGGAAGCAAGCTTGATGGAACCGCGCAAAATTTATCAGTTCCCGTGCGGAACATGAATATAAGTGGGAAAAGACAAGATTGTGAAAAAAATATATATCAACTGTGTACTTAATTTTAAAATTGATTAAAGTAACAGAAAAACAAAATATTTATTTTAACAATATAACGAATAACAGTATACATACTAATTTATATTTTTAATTAAATAAGAGATAAAAAGGAATAGAAAATAACACTTTATGTACCAAATTGTAAGCATAGTAAAATTATCTTATTAAGTTATCAAACTAAACCAAGGTGTTCAGTTTACGTGTTTATAATTTATCGTCATATCTGTATCATTCTTATGTTTAGTATAATTATTATGAATAATATTTGCAGCAATACTAAAATATTATTTTAACTCTTTACCACATGTATTACATATTGATGAAAAATCTGTATAAAAAGTATCAGATTGTTAACTATACAAAGTTAAGTCATGGAGCAGATCCTTATGTTGAACAATTTTCAGAAATGATATTTCTAAATCTACATCGTTAATAATATATTCAAAAATTACATACATGTGAAAATATATAAACATAATTTTGTCTGTTGGAATACATAAGCTTCTTTACTGTCATCAATGTAAACATTTCTGCAATCTTGGCAGGAAAACCGAATTTGTAAACTGTGAGACACATAACCGCAGACATATATTTGGGCAGAAACATCAACATCACATACTAAATATCACGTCTCTAAATAATTACTGCAGTCTATTTTAATTCTATCCTTTTTAATTTAAGATCTCCTGATAAAATCTAGCTTAAATCCTCATACCGTAATAAATTTCCATTCACATAAACCTGAACAGAAAGATCTTCATCGACGGAGATACTGTTCACTACTTTCACATCACAATCAGCACTATCAATATCAATGTTTAATATATAGAAATACACCTTATTGTAAAATTTTACTTTATATGACCATTTATTAACACTTATCTTGTCGGGGAAGTTTTCACCAAAATCATTGAATATTTGAATGTTATCACTTTCTAGAAATTTGGACACTTGTTTCTCGTGACACTGTTCAGCCGCTGTTCTTCTTTTTCCAGGGTCGGTTCTTGGGAGAGGAGGTTCTGTCGACATGTAAGAAGGGAGCTTTTTGAAAATGTGAGATATCGCTCCCTCAATCAATCTTGGGTATCCCAATAAAATTTTCAATTCTTGTACATCACTAACAATTTCCTCAGTTTCAGTTTCACTAGTATAAAAATGGTTACTGCATACGACTGCTTTGTTCGTACCCAGTCTTGACGAGGAATTGCACGCAACCATGCTTCATAAAGTTTTACATCTTTGGGAAATGAAAACATACTTTTTGCTCCTTGAAATTTATAACACTGGCATAATTAGATTTACGTGCTGGCACACAACATTTCCTTGGCATCTGAAACAATCAATAAAAGCTTTATTACATAAAATTATGGGATTAATTTATAGGTTATGTTTTTAAATTTAGGTTTGCCAGACATACAGATATAAAAGTAGGTAAAACAAAAATCTTTGAACTTTGAGAAACCCAAATATCTTCGATATTATGTAATGGAACAAAGACAAAGAATAGAGATGAAAAATAAAGAAGTCAGGATAAACTCAGATGTACTCACCTTTGGTTGATCTTATACAAAGCTGTAGACAAGACGAAATTGAAGTATTTTATAATAAGTTTATTTCAGCATGGACTGCATCGACGCGTCGACCGTTTACGTTTATCGCATGGACTAGTTGAATTCGTAGACGGTGGACAGCGGACGCCGTGGTCGGTGGACGATTCGAGATTAAAGCCATGTATTCACTAGGGGACAAATCGCGAAACATTCCGCTCGGCATGTCGCATCAACATCTACGCTCATGTTTCGGGGACAATGACGCGGCCATTTGACGTGTACACACCGGGACTCGCATATCTTGTTGCGGAAATGTCATCCGATGAGGTTATGGATGACAGCTGCGGTATCACATTTGGCGAAAACGGGGTTCCGCGCAATTCGAAATGTTTTTTTGGGTCGCAATTTCAAATTAACGAGGTTTTACTGTGGTAAATTGAATATTATTAAAAACAAGGTCCTTTTTGCAAATAATTATTGTTTTCCAGACGTCGCGGAAATATATCGCCCTATGAGGTTATGATGATAGCCGCGTATCTGTTTATGTTAATGAGTTTATCGAAAAGTAAGAGGAGAATGCGAAATTATTTACTGCAAAAAGAAAGAAGGACGGACATTCTATGCGATCTTCGATCGATACAGCTCGATGAGTTCAAGAACGATTTCGTTTCCCCGCATTGTCATCTTGACAGATACAGCGCATGCGTATTCACTTGTAAACATACCACGTGGTACTGACGCTCCGCGGAATGTTGCAGTGAGTACGCTCGGGTGCCGTGCGCATGGCAACGTTGCCACGGCACGTAGAAATGCCGCGCTATGTTGTGCGCGGGGTCGCGGAACAGTGCACGACGTTGCAACGTCACGTAGACTCTATGCCGCGCGTGCTGTTGAGGGACAGTTTGTCGTCTAGTGAATACATGGCTTAACGCAATGCAAAGCAACGAGCGAGAGCAAGACAAAACGTCTCCGTTTATTTCTCTCTCATCTCTCGCTGTAGACTTGTAGATGCCATAGACGTCATAGACGGCTCGACGGGTAATTTCATTTCAACTCTAAAGTACACTACCATAGAGTGCAGATCTGTGTACACGAACTATGACTAGAGATTTGAAATTTGAATACATGCGTAGGGCGAGATAGGCTTAATAAGCTATTATTTTTTACTTGATTTTTTGTGATGTCACGTGCGACGATTCGGTGAATTCCCAATTTTACGCTGTATAAAATAAAACAATTCTGTTTAATTATTTTATTTTTTATTGAACTATTATTAATTAACAGGCCGGCTAGATATTTTTCTAAAATCAATATTTTATTCGATCGATCTCGACTTCTTATATCTACCTGAAAAGGGATGCAAAAATTTAATTATTGTGTTATTTCCTTACTTTTCAACTTTAGCATATAAATGATAAACAAACTTGTAGGGAATAAAATTTTCTATACCTAACTATGGTCCTTATTCAGGAGTCCAACATTAATTATTATATATGTAATATAATCTTGAATTTAGGTTTAATTAATTTTTATTAAAAATTCCCTATTTTCAACTTTATAGATAAAAAAATAAATCTATTATAATTTTGTTTACACCACTTTTTATTGTTTTTTACATGTTTCGGGAACAATGTTCCTTTTCTCAGATTGAGCCTTAAACTAAAGTTGACAAATAATACAGATATATTTATTTATTAATAATGTCACCACAAAGTGAAAGCCTGACTTTGAAAGATGTATTCTTCAATAAATTTCTAGATAACATCTCAAATGTAAAGTATTTTTAAATTATGTATTTTTTATAAATTTATAGATAATAAATAAATGTAAAGTATTTTTTACCGCACCTCATAACTGGTGCCTTTATTACGCAAAATCATTGTTTCCTTCCATTTTATTTACTCACATTTTAATGCTTATACCCAATACTTTCACTGCTTATATATGTAGTTTATATTTATATTTTACTGCTAACACCTGATATTGCTGTGTATACCTACTTCTTTCTTTGTTATATATAGAAAGAAGTATATAAAACAATATGTAAAAGCCTATAATGTGCGTAAACAAATAAATAATAAAATATTTCTTTTTACATATAAGCACAAGTAGCGGTTTTACTTTCCCGAAACTATATTCCTTCGAACTTCTTTAAATTTTAAAAATTAACGTCATAAAAATAGCCAACGGTTGAGCCGTCGAGAAGCGTCGCATTGAACCGTAGACAGTTGACCATCGTCCCGATGTTTAGATAGAACGTCCGCGACGTCCGCGTAACGAAGTTGACGCGTCAACTAGTTGATGAATTCAACTAGTTGATCGTCTCGTCGATGGATGGACGTGGACGGTCTCGTTTCGTCGACGGTAAATATGTCGACGACCCATCCCTACTACCATGCGACGTTGCCAAAATTCTGCTTCATGGCTATCTACAGAGAATAAAGGTGGCTATGGTTGATGTTAGCGATGCGCGATTACGATTATTATAACTCGAATTATTCGATTATTGAAATGTTTCGAATAATTCGATTATTAAAATCATCCATAATTAAAATCATTCGAATATCAATCTAGCACTGCGCGACGTCACACCAGGCAAAGCCGAGAGCCGAGTACCGATCACGCCCACCCACTCCGCGAAGCATTCAACAACGAGTGATTCTACTAACCATCCCGAATAATTTCAACACGAGTGATCACTCATGATGGTTAGTAGAATCATTCGAATGAAAATTAGGTATGAATAAAAAAGATTCTTAAGTATATATTTCTCTCTCATTTGATAAACCATTGACTTCATATATAAGAAGAAGACAGATGATAACAGAATGTCGTAACGTATTTGACAAACGAAAACTTCTTAACATAGACAAGGAAAGAGTTTTTATTGTCTTTCTTTGTCTAATCTCCTTACAATGTGAGTGAATGTTGGTGAACGTATGTCTTTTGTCTTTTGCCGCAGCCCGCGGCTAACTTCAGACCGAATGATTATTCGAATAATTCACTCGCCGTTGACGTCGATTATTAATTCGATTATTTACTCAGTTACTAATTCTATTCGAATAAAATTAGTAACTAATGACCGAATGATTATTCGAATGATTCACTCGCCGTTGGCGTCGATTATTAATTCGATTATTTACTCAGTTACTAATTCTATTCGAATAAAATTAGCAACTAATGTCAACGCCGAGTGAAATCATTCGAATGATCATTCGGTCCGATGTTCGCCGCGGTCAGCGATAATATTATTGTTTGTTAGACGTTGAATTTTCGATTTTTAGAGGGAGTTAAAAATAATAGACATATATTTTTTTAAGAATAGCAATTTTGAAAAAATAGGTATGTTAAATTTTAATTATTTGGCTTTGAATAACGAATTAACATGACGCTGTGAAATACTTGGTGCATTAAATAAATAAGACATATGTTTATTGAATTTGGCATACCTAGCTCTGTTCTTATTTTTTGAGGACAATAAAAATAATTACTTTTAATATCATCCAATGTACATTATTTATATCATTTTAAATAATATTATAACCCCGATTTTCATAAAATTAATGAAAATATTGGAAGAATCATAAAAATAATAAAACTTATTACAAAAATATTCATATTCAAATCACGATAACTAATAGGCATCAACTTATCATCGCTGCATATACCGAATGTAACATACCTAGTTCACAATATTTCATAGGTAGATCCCTGCCTATGTTGAGTCAAAAACGCTCAAGCAACCATGACCTAATATCAATAGGTAGTAACGGAGATAATCGACTTCAAAGTTTGTATTTTTCTATTCAATATTTCTGACTAATATTCTGCAAAAAAGTTGGACCATCATTCAAGTAACATATGTATACCAAAAATTTAAATTTCAATCGCTTTAATATAGGCCAAATAAAATGAAAAAACTTTAATTTCTGAAAAAAAATCTTTAAAAAAGTTTTAATCATTTGGCTTGTGTTAAAGCATACCAATCTTTATAAGTTAAAGCGAAAGTTTTAATTTTTGTTTTAAGTTATTTTAATGACGGTCCAGCTTTTTGCAAAAGATGAGTATAAAAATGCAAACTTTGAAGTTAATTATCTCCGTAACTACTGATATTAGGTCATGGGTTGCCTGAATATTTTCGATTCATAACATAGGCAGGAATCTACCACTGAAATATTGTGAACTAGGTCTGACACACCTTGTATAATATAGCTCATATGTGATGTTTAGTTTATTCTGTGATAATTGAAAAAAAAGTAACTGCGAAGAATAGACTTACAATTTTATTTTTAAATTACTAGGCATACTTTAACGGCACTATTTTTTTTATAGAAAAAATTGTCATTTTTTCATGTTTTTTGCACATAAAATTACTTTGCATACTTCCGGCATATGGAATTTATTCTGTACTGACTTACAGCCACAAAATGTGAGAGTATAGAGAAAATATTATATATTAGTATTAATTTCTTTGCGGGTAACCCGCGTTAAAGTCTGGTCCTCAGAAGGATCATTCGTCAACTGACGTTTCGCCTGAATCGCAACAGGCATCTTCAGGGTGCCTTGTTAATAAATTTCCATCACGAGGGGCAGTGACATGGCCACTCGACTACGAACTTCAATGTTATTTACCAATGTTTTCGCATGGTTTGGCCATGTGGAACTGAGGAGCAAGGAAAGGTAAGGAAAATTGTTTGTCGAAGGCAGCAGAAACAGAGGGCGTCTGCGGAATTAAAATAATAAAACAATATATTCGGTGTATCAAACCCTTTTATTGTATTTTATATAAGTATTAACAGGAAAATGAAAATTTTAATAAAAAAAATACAACTTTCAATTATAATTAAATGAAGCCATATCTCTTTTGGCTTTATGCCTTTCCAAAACAACTTCGTGAATTTCCTGCCGATTCTTCAGTAGTGTTTTGAAAATCTCTAACTGAACTGCTATAATTTTTTCTCTGCATGTCACTTGGAGTCATTTTGGCTTTTATTACCTGCAAACAAAGAAAACGTTATAAACAGAGAAACTAGAAGAAAAACGATATAAATCAAATTAAAAAACATTTTGTAATCGCAAAGACTAAATATGTAGGAAAACACGTAATTTTATCAATAATCTAACCTTCCTGGCGCATTTCTTCATATTCTCGAACCTATTTCGAAAATCTGTCAGACTGTATGCATTATATTCTTAAGATCTGACGATATGAACGTCATCTGTCGAAAAATTTGCTTGCTTTCTCTGAAAAAACATTGTTATCAGTGTTTATTACCATTTAATTAACAGCATAAACTGTTGAATATCGTTAAATCCATGAATACTTACTTTGTATCATTGTCAACAAACAATTTCAACTGCTGTCAAACATTTAAAATGACGTTTAAATGACGTGTTGCCATGAAAAATGTTGTACAAAAACTGGGGTATGTTTTTGCATAAATTATTTGAAACCGAAGCCTCCCTAAGGCCTGGATGTTTCAAGTTTGAACAAAGTAAGTGTAAATCCTGGTTAAACCTCAAGGTTACGCGAAATCTCACAGAAACAGTTGTTTCAAACTAAATATCCATAAGCGTGCTATAAATATTGTAGTTTATTAACTTTGCAGACATAGCATACATTCGTATTTTTTTTATTTATGGTCTATTAGAAGCATTCCAATATTCCGATTTGATTATCGATATTTATAGAAACAAAAAATATAATGAAACAACATACCCCGGTTTTCATATAACCTTCGAAAAATTTATTTTTTTAAAGGCTTACGAATATTATAAGTTATTACCTTTGCAGACATAGTATAAAGTATACATCATTTTTTAAGTAAACCGTCATATTTTTTTTGGGCGCAAAAATAATCGATAACTCGTAAATCGATTACTAATCATTCGATTATGAAAATCATTCGATTACTAATCATTCGATTATGAAAATCATTCGATTACTAATCATTCGATTATGAAAATAACTCATAATCGCGCATCGCTAGTTGATGTCATTGTTATTTGAAAGTCAAGTAAGATATTAATTTACGAGATAATTTTTAAAATATAGATAAATGGTTTTTTAATTTTATTTTTAATTCAATACATATTGTTGTAGTAGTTTTTTGTTTATTTTAAATAAAAATTATTTAAATTCAATTATTTTCACAGGTGTTTTGACATTTCAGTCGGAAGTCAAAATAATATCTAAGGCCCGGTTGTTTCAAGTTCGATCAAAGTAAGCGGTCGATAAAAGCATAGATTTTTACGAAAACGGATCGTCTGATTGGTGGAGAACGTAAAATTTCAGTTTAAACTCTACGCTTACTTTGATCGAATTTGAAACAACCGGGCCTAAATCTGCTTATTCGACAAAAGTTTTAAATTAAAAAACAGTGATATAAGAAAAATTGTTGTTTACTTTTTTTTACAACACCTAAATTATTGGAGAAATATACATACGCTTTTTTATATTCTAGACTTAAAACATTTAAAATTCTAATAATATTACGCGAGCATGACTTGCGTTCCCATATATTTTAAACGTCGGTACTCCATATGGTTGTCTCGTTTCCTCGCAACCTTTCTATCTCTCAAGGCACGTAAAAAATACGCTCTTGCAAGGTTTATCTGATATGACGTTTGTTCATGTCTCGATCTCGTATTGAAGTAGCATGATCTATCCGACACATATTGCCACTGTAAATTGTTATATTTTATGTATAATTTCCCGCTATCGAGTTATTTGATGATATGTATCATCCTTTGATAAAATGATTTCTGTAAAAACTGCGGATAATATTGATTATTTTTGTTTTGATTGAAACTAATATTTTTTGAAATATATATCTTAAAATGAAATTAAATAGTCATTGAATATTATATGTTTAAGTAAAAGCCTTTTATCACAAAATTAAATTTTTCATTTTTAAAATTATGATTTAGAATGGACAATGAGAGGTAGAGATTATAGCGGAGAAAACTTTAATGAAATGGGTGAAGACGTTATTTGAAGGAATTATGGAGGACCAAGCTGAGGATTTAGATATATGGGAGGAGATTCTGATGCTGAAGATGAGATTCTCCATGGTCTTGTAAGTCCTTGGTATTCAGCTCGTAGGAGAGCTGCTGAGAATAACCTCGATTCTGATCCTGTCGATGCAGTAGCGGACCCTACTTACATTGAAGGTATTATAGAAGCTGATTGTTCTTCAGATTATGACCTAGACATTTATCTATCACCAAAAGTTACTCCATCTCCTACTACAAAAAACTTTAAGTGGCGTAAGCAACGACATTATGTGCCTCCCGATTATTTATGGGAGGAGTTAATCGCTTTGATCAACTAACATCGTCTTATAACACAACGTGGAAATCAAGGCGGTGGTGGATTAAGTTTTGGTATTAAGTTATTGAATCTGCCATCGTTAATTCATATATTTAATATAGGGAAACATTGAAACAATTGGATAACAAAAAAGAGCCACATCTTCACTTACGAAACAAGTTAGCTGATCAGCTGATTGGATATTTTGCATCACAAAAAAGTTAAATCGACCTCAAACTACATTGCCTGATGATATCAATTCAAATCCTCCTGAAAAATGTACACTTCGTAGATGTGGTTATTGCAGCACTACACTGAAAGTGGTATGAAGCTCAGTAGGATGCAACAATTGCAAAATAGTACTTAGCATACCGTGTTTTAGGCCATACCATTTGTCTGGGCAAAAGAAGAAGCCAGCGGAGTAAAGTATTATTATAATTAATAAACTATCCTTATAACAAAAATAAATAAAAGTATTTTTATAATTAAAAAACCTCTTTTTATTACTAAAACAAAATTTGGAGATCAATTTTTTTTTACCTAAATGGACACTGGTCAGAAAACTGACCGCTGGAAAATCGAAAATTACAAAAAAGGTATACATTTTTCAAAAAATATAATAAATATTCTGTTCATGAAAATAAATAAAGAATACATTAAAAAAAAATCTAAGCATGTATCTTTAAAAAAAGTTGTTTGTTGTCCTATAAAGTGTTAAAATGTAGTTTTTCCCTTCGCTAGTCCCTTGAATTACAAATAAACAAGGTTCTACAGTATATAGAAATTTTATGTTTACATTAGTTACTGAGAGGAAAGAAAGCATACTTACCTTCCTTACTTGCACATACTTATCACCCTTCAATGTTTTCCATTAAATAAAATTAATTTAGGGTCAATAAAAATATCTCATTCTAAATTAGTATGTTCCAGAAAATATATAATGTAGTTACATATGTATTTAAAAAGTTCATAATACAAATATTCATTTTATTTCAAAATTATGTAACCATAAAAAATATAATGTCTGTATTTCACAACAAAGTAGATTATATCTTCTTATCACACTATACATCTTTTCATTTAAGAACGATAATCAAATTAGCATATGTAAACCATGCATACGAGCACACTGTTTCGTTGTGTTAGTGTTTATAGCTGTAAACACCAACGCAACAAAATAATGTGCATTATACATACGGCTAACACATACTAATTCGATTGTCTTACTTAAATGGAAAGACCTATACTTGGAAATGATTTGTTTAAAAACTACAATTAACATATAGCGTCAACATATTAATTTTTCATTCCATTGCAAAATGTTTATTGAGCTGGTGTAAATCCCTACTGTCAACGAAGGGTGTGACTTCATGTTTACCCATAAATGAACAAACCATTCTCAGAGTGGACCATATTGTAGAGCTTGTATCGTCTTGCGTAACATTTGTGGATAATCCGCGAGCTTTTGATTGTTGGTTTAGCGCATGCAAAAAATGTTCCGCTGCTTCTTTATGTGCTCCTAAATTCATACATGTTATTCCCACATTGTATCTCGCCCTTATGAAACCAGGCTCCAGAGATAGTGCTCGATGATATGCATCGACAGCTTCCTCCGATCTTTCACCATTTGCTAATGTCGCCCCCAGCCTGTTCCACAATCGTGAATCTTCAGATTTAACCATTAAAGCTGCCTTAAAACAATCAACTGCTTTATCATATTCTTGGGAAATATTAAAAAGTACACCTAAAGCACTCTGTATGTCAGGGTCCACTTGAGTCGGGTTCATTTGAGCTGCTCTAATAAATAATGATTGTATATGATTTTGCAATACCATGCTGGGCATGTTTAGTATGTCAACATCGAGAGGAACCAAATCTGAATATTTCCTGTTAGCCTTTAACCAATCGTTGAATGCTTGATAGGCCAAGTGCGGATAATTCTCGTTGGTATAAGAAGCCCCCAGAGCCATGTACGCGGGGAGACAGGTGGGGTCCAACTGAATACATTTATTGAGAGCTGCGATAGCTTGCGGATCTTGTTCATTTTCAGCTTGAGTAGTACCCAACAGCAGCCATCCTTCTACCAATGAAGGGTTTTGTTGAACTGCAGCCTCAAAGCACAGAACAGCTCCAGGTACATCCCCGGATTTTAGTCTTTCTTTTCCAATTTCCAAGGCATTCAAAATATCTGACACATTATTTTCTTTTGTGAAGCTGTACTCTTGGTAAGGGTTAATGGTTTGATTCAATTGTGAGAGCCACGGATGTTCCATGTCACTTAGTTTAGCCCACTCCTCCTTATAAGTTTCTGACAATTTTTCCAACTGCTCATCCTGATTAGAATATGTTCTGGACGTAGAAGCTGTTTCAGGCATTTCTAAAATTTCTCCACCGCCTACTTTCTTCATGAATGATATGAATTGGCTGTAGGCTACATCTTGGTCCATGACTGCGTCCACCAACTCCTTTGCTTTCTCTTGTATTTCCTGTTGAATATTATCATGAAGCATGCCTTCACCTCCCGGGAGGCTTGGATAATTTACATTCATTTGATTGTCATCAAGATACTCCAATGGTACAATAGGTCTCTCTGAAATAGTCGGTCGATACGCCAAATGGTGGGGCATGATCATAGGATAAACAGGAGGTTGTGCTTGCATGGTGTTCCAGATAGTTAAACGGTTATCAGAATTAGACTGCCTAGGAATTTGGGAAAACTCACTCAACCACTGATCACTTTGAATATTGTTGGAACTAGAATTACCTTGTTCTTGAATACCTCTCAAGCTATGCAGAAGAGCGTTCATCTGAAATGTCTGCGGGGGAAGCTGATTTTGTATAATGTAGTCATCAACAAAGTGATCAGCCTGTGTCCCAGCCTGCTTGGCGTTTATTTCACCGTCTCTTGTTAAAATGGAAGCAAAATTTACTAAACTGTTGTTTCCTCCGCACTCTCCATCTACTAATCCTCGCAAAGACATTTTCCCTAAAAGAGATTGGATTTTATTGCAATTTTGGAATACACGAATAATGTACGTTACGAATTGTAAAAGAATTAAAAAATATATGTTGAATCTGAACTTTCATCAAATAATTATGTTTTACATTTTATTATATAAAAAAAAACCTTTGTTTACCATATAATATATAGGCCACGACGTATGAATATGTTCTATCTGCTATCTTTTCCGTCTACTATCTATGACGTATCATGATCTGTCAAATAAACGTCAATATCACAGAATAGAGAGATAGAAATATCGGCCAATATCAAAGTTCGCATCACCAGTTCGCATTATTATGTTCCATAAACAATCTTCTTCTTCTTTTATTTAGGCAATGCTGCCTTGGAGGTAAGGTGCCATTAAACTAGTTGGATACGTGTAGTATTAATAAATGCGAATGTATTTAATCAAAAGTTAACGTTATTTTTTACAACAATTTTGATATTATGGATATCAGCCGGTGCGAGTTAAACATATACATATACAATATTAACAATATCTTATCTATGATATTAACTTTTATTCAGGGACACATTCAACCAATCGCATAGCATTATTTTTTCAAACTCTAGTAAACCAACACCGATTATTGAGTGATTTCTAGTCGAAAGTTTAATTGAAGCAGTGATTCAAAGTATTATGAAGTCAAAAATTCTACGATTTCATTGTACAGAATTTATGTAGTCTTCCATATTTTATGATGCGTGACACGAATGATACATTGATTTCTAGTATCAGAAATTTGTTGGTAAAGATCTGGGTACAAAATATAATAAACATACATCACTCCATGGTGACAATCGCGTATTGTCCGTTTTCGCGACTTTCTCTTTCCTCTTACTTATCCTTACTACTCTTCTTATCCTCGCGTGGTCAGCCAAGGAATGCCAAAAACAACTCAATTTTATTTATTATACAGAGAAATCTCTGTTTTCGAACCAATTGGTTTACAAATGAAAATTCTGAAGAAAAATGCTTCACTTTGCGAATAATTCAGCTAAGGAACAGACAAAAAGTCACAAATACAGCTAAATATTATTTTCAAAGACTGATGAATGAATGAAAGATGTTCCTAGGTCTATGATCTATGAAATATGCGTGAAATGGAATGAAGTGCAAAGTTCTGTAAAAAAGTAACCCATAAAAACCAAGTTTTTACGATACTCCCTTTCTCATTTTTGGGTTTCGTGTCTACCATATGCGTCGGAATCTCCATACAACTTACTGATTTGTATGAAAAAACCATTAAAAATTTGAATAATTCAAAAAATATACTATAATTATTATTTTTTTAACGAAAATTTGATTGATCTTCTTGATCGTCGCCACGAGTCTGCTTGCAAAGTTTCAGCTCGATTGGATTACGGGAAAAGAGTTAAAAATCGATCCAAAGTTTTTTCGTCAAGCAAGCAGACGCCACGAGTTAAAAGAAATGGAGTAAAAATATAACTCTGATATAACTTTATCAAATTATAAAGTCATATCTCATTTTAAAAAAATACACTTTTAAAACGTATTAAGATACAAATATCGTTGGATAAGTGTTTAGTGAGACAGAAACCTGATTAATTTCAAGCACCCTATTTTTTTATGGATTTTTCCTTCCAAACACTAATACTTTACTATTTTGTAAGATAATATATTGGTTCGTCATAGCAAAACTTGTAAAAATACTGTTTTTGATTTTTTATGAATTTTTGAAAATTTGAGCCGTTTGTGGTAAATTTAATTTTAGTTTTTTGGGCCTTGTATGACCCAGCCCGTCCAAACAACTGTGTTATTATCATCTGCTAGGTCTATTATTACAAAATAACACAGTATTAGTCTCTTGGGAGCTAAAATGCATTTTTTGTGAATTAATTTGTATCTGCCATATGAAATCTGCCGCGCGGTGAAATTGTGCAACCGCGAATGACGTAGTTCACCGCTCGGCCGCTGGGAGCGCTGCGGCGCCTTCCCAGAATTATGCAATCTCATTGGTTTTTGTAACATGCTATGACGCAATCTTGTGTAATTTTGAATTTGGTATAAATATAATGCATTTTTAAGCGAGTACCACAGTTACGCAACTCGCGTTGGTACGAGAATCGCTGTTTGGACAATCTTCTTGCTGCTTTTTATTTCTGACCCTGCTCATCTTCTCTGGACTCTGCTTTCTTGGATTTTTGTGACCACTGCTTCCTGACTTGGACTTCGCTTCGGATTTTTTCTTCGACTTTAATACGATAAAAGCACTACCTCGGCGTTTGACTTCTGGCATATCCACGGACTACGAGCTTCACAGCGAATTCTGGTGGCGATCTCTGCCTCACCAGCGAAGACTACTGAGCCGCATAAAAAAGGTGTTCCCATCCGGAACATTTGTGTTTAATTTTTAAAATGTATTTTTTGATGAATGTATTTTCTTCTTGATAATAAATGTCTTGAATAAATTTGATAGGGTCCACGCCGTAAACAGGCGAACACAAAGTAATATAATATGAAGGAATGTTTGTTGCTAAAATTAAGGTGTATAAAATGTCAAAATTTATATATTATAAATGTCAGTGAGGTCCCGTTAATGAGTCATCCATTAGAGCGACGACCGCGGCCGCGAGGGAGTAATTAAAAAATGTCATTATAACTCACTCAGGCGGCGGGCGCGTGTAAATAAATAAATTTCGATTCATTTTTTGATAACATCGCTTAACTTAACTTAACTTAACTATGAATGAGCACAGAGTGTTAGGGGCGAAGCCCCCTTGTCTCCTTTATCTGCAGTATCACGGGATTGGGATTGGGTCCCCGAAGAATGGGGTGCTTTTGACAGCACAGTCATGCTAATAATTTTTTTTTTTTTTTTAATAATAATACTAATTACCTAAATGTGGGCATTAATGCCTCTTTTCACCCATTCTTCAGGGGACCTGAGGGGGGGGATATAAAAGTGATATAGGGAGGATGCGGTCGGGGTCAGTTTCCGGATCGTTATGGCCGAGGGAAGAGATGGTGGGGTTTTGAAATGAAGAGAGTTTAGTGTAAAACCTCATGGCTAGTTCAAGGATATGTTCGTTTAGGTGCGGTGTGTTTGAGTCCCGGTGGATGATTGTGTTCCTCACTAACCACGGGGCTTGGAGGATGTATCTGAGTATTTTGTTTTGAAAAACGACTAATTTTTTTGTGTGTTTTGCCGTGGCCCAGATGGGGCTGGCGTATGTTAGGACTGGGCGGATTAGGGTTTTGTATAGGAGGATTTTTGTGTATGGAAGTAGTGTGCTATGTTTGTTCAAGAGGCAATTTAACTTGCCTCTTGAGGTGTGTGCGTTTCTTAGGAGGTTTTTAATATGTTCCCTCCAGTTGAGTTTTTTGTCCAATGTTAGTCCAAGGTATTTGATGGAGGATTTCCAAGGGATTTTGGTGTTGTCCATTTGGATGGAAATTGCCTTTTTGGGTATTTTTTTCTTTTTTCTCCTTGTAAAAAGGATTGACGCACTTTTTGAAGGATTTACGGCAATCCTCCATTTCTTGAACCAACATTGGACATCGTCTAGTAGGTCTTGTAGTCTGAGGGTAGCGGTTTGGGGATTCATGGATTGGGAAAGTATTGTTGTATCGTCTGCGTAGAGAGCGATTTTGGAGAATCTATCAGTCGGTTTTGGAATATCACTGGTGAAGATATTGAAGAGAAAGGGTGACAGTAGTGAGCCCTGCGGTACACCCGCCTGCATGAACCGGGGGGACGATAGAGTGTTATTGCTTAATTTGACTCTAAAGGTTCTTTTTCTCAAGAAGGATTTGAGAATGCCGTATAACTGGGGATGTATGTTATAGTTATGGAGTTTGAAAAGTAGGCCTTCATGCCATACTTTGTCGAAAGCTTTAGCTACGTCAAGAAAAATAGCACTGGTGTAGAGATTTTTTTTGAAGCCTTCTGAGATGAACTCCACTACTCTGAGTAGTTGGTGTAAAGTGGAATGATTGGATCGGAAGCCATGTTGCTCGTCCGGTATTGAATTTGAGAGACCAGGTTGGTCATGAAGACGGGAGAGAATTATTTTTTCGAAGATTTTTCCTACATTTGAGAGAAGGCTGATAGGTCTGTGATTTTCACAGAAAAGTGGGTCTTTACCTGGTTTGGGGATTAAAATTACGTGTGCAGATTTCCATGCTTTGGGGAAATATTGCAGACGGAAGGCGGAGTTGAAGAGGGAGGTGAGAAATAGGATGCCTTTTAGTGGCAGAAGTTTGAGAGCTTTATTGGAGATACCATCTGGACCGGGAGCTTTTTTATTCTTGCGGGATTTTATAATTTTTTTAATTTCTTCTGGAGAAGTGAATAGGGGGTTTTCTGAGGGGGTAGTTTTTTGGATATTTTTGACGTAGCTTTCTATCTGATGGATGTGGGAGGGGTCGGTTCTGTCGTGATTTGGCGAGAATTGGATTTCAAGGCTGTCCGCGAACGCTTCAGCCTTTTCATCTTCTTCGTACAAAAGCCCCGTGGGGGCGTGAATGGGGGTGATGGGAGGTTTTGGGGAGCGAAGTGCTTTGGTTAGCTTCCATAAGGAGCCGTCTTGGGTTTTTAAGGATTGAATTTTGTACTGCCAATTTTCATCACGATGGGATTTCAGGGCCGACCTTATTTTTTCCTGAAGGTGGTTTGCGCGGCTTTTGTCGCTTGGATCGCCGTATTTTTGCCAGTTGCGTCTGGCTTTGTTTTTGGCTCGAATGAGGGATTGAATTTCTAGTGGGAGTTCGGTTCTGCGGGGGGTTTCCGTGGGTGGGGGTTTGGAGGCCTCTGACATAGCTTGATTTATAATATTTTCGAAATTAGAGATATTTTCATCTAATTCGGAAGCGCTTCTAGAGGGGGGGGGGAATTGTGAATTTATTGCGAATGATTTCTTCAAAGATTTGCCAATTGATAATATTGTTTTTTAACGAAGGTGGGATGGAATTTTGGAAGTCGAAAATTTCTAGAAAAACGGGGTTGTGATCGGAATTTAAGTCATTCGCAGTGTGAATTGAGTGCGACCAGGGGAGATTTTTCATTATTGCTATGTCGAGGATGTCGGGGCTATGCCCGAAATGCGAGAAAAAGGTCGGCTTGGTGGGGGCGACGACTGATAGATTGTTGGAATTTGCATAGTTATACAGAGTCTTGCCGTTTTTGTTCGTACGTCCACAATTCCACGCCGGGTTTTTGCAATTGAAATCCCCGGCTAGAATTGTTGGAGTATTGTCAGTGAGTAGTAGATTTAAGTCGGAAGTGTGTAATGTACCAGGAGGGTTGTATATACTATGCACGCGGAGGGGGCCGGAGTGTTTGGTGAAGATTGTGACGGAGGTCGATTCGGTATGTATTAGTGTGGGTGTAGGATTGGAGGTGTGGACGATGTTACTTTTGACGTAAATCGCCGTACCTCCGCCCCTACCTGTCAGTCGGTCGTTACGGTAGCAGTGGTAGTTTGGTATTTTGAGAGTGTGTGATGGTTTTAGATGAGTTTCACTGACTAGAAAGAGATCGACATTGTGGCGACGGGTGAAGTCAGCCAGTTCATATCGGTCTCTTTCCAGTCCGTTCGCATTCCAAAAAGCGATGTGTAGGTTTGTGGGGTATGTTGAATTAGCCATTTAGTTTTTGTTAAAAAGTGATATGAATTTGGGGGATTCTAAGAGTACCAGTGAGATAATCTCACTGGGGGAGGTGGCGGCTAGGAGTCTGGGGAGGATTTCAAGTAGGAGGTTTAAAATTTCCTTCAAATTAGGGTTTTGAAGGAAAGAAAGGAGGGCGTTGATACTATTAGAGGGGTTGGTGGAGGGGGGAGGGGGTGTCGGGCGAGCGGGGGTGGTATTGTTGCGTTGGTGTGTGTGTGTAACGGTGGGGGGCGTGGACTCGCGTGTGATTTGTGCATAGGAGATATGGGGCGTGGTATTACGTGGCGGGCGGGGGGGAGGGGGGGGATGTGATACTACATACCTTTGTTCCTGGTTAAAGTGCGATGATCTGCTGGGCGGGAATTTGGGGCAACCTCTGTAGTTAGCCGTGTGGTCTCCTCCGCAATTGCTGCATTTTGCCGGGCCATCTTCTTTTTTCTTTTCGCAGGTGGACGTCAGGTGAGGTTTGGCGCACTTCACGCAGTTTGGTTGCGCTCGGCACATGGAGGCAGCATGGTTGAACAGTTGACAGCGGTGGCATTGTGAGGGTCCATTTTTCCTTCTTAGTTTTTCCACCTTGATTTTGAGGTGAAAGATGGATGTGAGGTTAAAAAGCTCCTTTCGTTCGGCCCCGTCTTCATCCTGTTTACTGCCACTATGGGGTAAGTGGCAGCAAGTTCCTCTTTGATTTCCTCGTCGGTGATGTCTGTAGGGAGGCCGCGGATGACTAATTTAAGTGTTTTCTCCTCTTGGGGAGTGAAGCTGTGGAACTGTGTTCCATCTTTTTCCAGTAGCGCGGTGGCTGAGCGGAAGTTTTCTATGGTGTCTACCTGGACGTGGACACCCAATCTGTTTATTTTAGCCGATGTGATATTGACACCGGCTGATGTTAATTTGGCAGATGTTTTGCGCCAGTTGTCGCTGCCCCGGATGACAATTGTCGGAATGTTTTTTTCTTGGGTTTAGGAGTGGGATTTTGGGGGCTTCCTCCATTGAAGCTACCGATTCGGTGTCGGATTCCGGATCTTCTTCGGACTCAGATAGGTTTTCATATCTGTTTTTTGTTGTTGTGGTCGCGTTGGAGGTTCTCGATGCTTTCGTTGATTTTCTAGAACTCGGAGAGTTTGGTGGTGAAGGGGAGTCAGCCTTTCGTCTCTTGTTGTTTTTGTTGGCTACTGTTTGCCAGGCCGGGTTGAAGTCGATAACTGGGAGCGGCGGGTAGTCTTGCGTTGACGTGGATGGTGTGGGTGGAGGTGGTTTCGGTCTATTAAGGATGGCTGCGGTTGCAGCTTCTCCTGCTAGGCGAGCTGCACGAGGTTTTGAACGCAGTTGGTCCAATAAATTGAGAATCTCATCTTAACATCGCGAACAAAAACCAGGTAGCCGTCTGGGAAGCCGTCGGCTCAAGCGTAGTCGCCCGCAAACCCTAACCAATAGAAATGAAGTTGGTTAACAGCCGAGACCCAGCTGGCTCGTGGCTTGAAAAAGACGCTGTGAATTTTTTTACCATGGCGCTATTTTTTTTATTTCCCATCGCTAGAGAGCTCGATACGCAATGTGTTTGGAATCATTTTAATTAGAATAACAAGGGCTACCTGATGCAATAATAATAAATTACATCCACGTGCGGGCGTGTCAGACGCATTTTTTTTTAATAGAGATGCGAACACGGAATTCGTGTCACATCAATATTCTTACTATTTTCACATTAAGCTAAACGCTTGAAAGTAGGACTAACTTGCTTGTCTGGAGTGAGATTCGAACCTGCGACCTTTGGATCACGAGACGAGAGTCCTAAACCTGTCAAGGGCCCGAAAAATTCCAAATGAAATAGGCATGGGCCAGAGATTTTGTGAATTTTTTATGATTTTTATTTTTACGAAAAAACCATGAAAACATGCGTATAATAAAAAAAACATACACATTCATATTATTTTATCTTTAGTGACGAAATGCAATGATTTTTTTATGGAAAAAATTTTAAAAAAATCTTTTTTGAATGCCGATAATGTTGCCAGCCCAACATTTTTCGAAAAATAATAATTAATTTTTGTTTACTACATACCTAAAAATCTTCTTCTGTATGGTATATTTTGTTGCACGGCACAACACACAACGGAACACTATACTCAAAACACATAAATTGTGTATCCTTCCGTTGATTTCGTGCCGCACACACAAAACATCTCCGCCGCGGATTTTGATACATATGATCCACATTCACAAACACATTTCTCAAAGAAACGCAACATAAATAATGTATTTTTAAATCACTGTCTGTATCAAATTGCATTACAAACCAATAAAAACCAATAATATAGATTATCTGCGTATGGATACGAGTTGAAGCTCTGAAAGCCAAGCACGAACTAACCCTTCCAGGATTCCTTCTAGAAAGTTCCAAATATCACGTGATATTTGCATGTACCTCGCAGAACGGGGGCGAGAGAATCACGTGATATTTGCATGTACCTCATAGCGCGGGTAAATCGGCGGATAATATTTGCGTATATCTCGCAGAATCACGTGATATTTGCATTATATATTTGAATTTCGACCGTACAACACGAAGTCGAAGCGACATCTACAACTTATCTATATGATTTTGACGGCAGAAAAACTTATATTTTGATTGTTAATTTAGGCTATAATCCGTGATGTTTTTGAGTTGAAAATGGAACTATAGGTCACCACGGGATTTCTCTACTGGGAAAAAATCACATTTTTCAAATTCGATACGCAGCCGTCGAGAAATAATTAATTAAGTTCTGGACGCACCGGTGCGTCCTGGCCCCTGGGGACAGTCGCGCCCCGCCGCACGGGTGCGTCCTGGCCCCAGGCTCACTAACCACAAGACCATCAAGCTACTCATATATTTTGACATATGACTCATCAGCGGGAGAGCGGGTTAATCATCAAAACACTAGCGCACCGCGAGATATGCGCCGCCGGCGCACGGTATTGCCGCGGCCCAAGGATCGTTCCACAACACAAAGCGCACAGCCTCCGTGGTCCACCACGTTACGCCGATGCGCATAGTTAAGATGAAGATCCCCTCTCCCGCTAATCCCTTTTTGGCAGTTATTTTCCCGTTATCTTGTCTGGACCCAATTAAAAAGGCTGCGAAAACCTAGCGAAATTACAGTTCGTCTCAGAGCTTGTTGCCGTGTTTGTGCAACAGTGCTCGATACAGTGCTCGATAAAAACTTTGCTTCTTTTATTTTTTATTTTCTTGTCTAAATTCTGTGAACCTAAAACCCCCGAGAGAAACACCGTCAATCGTAGCGTTGCTCTCGGTGTTTCAAAGGTATCATCGACATCACCAGAAATCAGAAGCGAGTTGTGCCTCATCGTCAGCTAACATACAGACGCCCAGAGCCGCAACGCACAGGCGAGTAATCGGTGATCCACCCTATTAAAAATAATTGTCTGTTACGGGCGTGTCTGTCCGTAACATATATAATATGGGGAGACTGGGGACACTTGATCCTTATGGGAGACTAGGTATATGAGATTCACAGAACGTCTGTGAACATTGCATTATTTTTAACATGTAATATTAGTAGTAATACCCGCTAACTTTCTAAATATGGGAATATCTAACTTTCTAAAATGGGAATATCTAAAGTGACATCAGTCAGACTTGACTATTGTACAGATGACGGGCGGTTTAGGGCAGCCATACTCAATCTGCGGCCCGCCGAGTTTTTATATGCGGCCCGAAACACATTTATTATCAGGAACGTGATTAAAAAAAATCTGGCATCGTAAGTTTTGAATATCTTGCACGAAAAAAAAAGACAAACTGCCTTTTAAAAACTGACTATGTCTATGGTTTAAGAACAAATTTGTTATTTCAACTACAGAGTGTAAGTTTTGTATTTGTCGAGTAATTTTTTAACCGTTTATTTAGTGGTCCTCGTAATCCACATTTATCCATTAGTGTCAGTAAAATCTCGTGTTCCAGTGTGTCGAATACTTTTTGAAATTTATGAATATTATTTCTATTTTTTTTATCATTCAAATAATTCACATAATGTTTTGAGTATATCCAAATCTATGTACAAACCGGTATTTTATTTTTAATGCGTTGTGCCTTTACGGTTTTCCACCGCAATGTGGTCTATGTAACTCTGGTATTTTTTACTTTTATAATTTCATCCCTCGTAAAGTCTTTAATAATAAGGTGCTGGAATCCGTACTCACAAATCATGTTTTTGTGTGCGTTTATTAATCTATTGTTTTTGTTAAGATGCTAAACAAAAATAAACGCGGATATACGTTACTTTTATTTTTTTCATCATTGTATTTTTAGTATACAGATAACATGAAAATAAATTTCATATAGGAAAATAAGCTGCTTTTGTTTGAGCTGGTTTTGGCTAGTATGCTGAAAAACGATAAGTATTATTATCATCCTGGTATAGTTAAAAAAATATTTGTTGAATAATCAAGTGGCGGCGCCTTAATCTCGAGTCAAACGGGTTTCAATCAACACAATACCGCGTAACTTAGCAAACATATGAATGAGGCCCGAAGAAAAAAAAGTTGAGTACCGCTGGTTTAGGGTTTGTTGCTGAAGACACATATTTTTCATTACTTTTTATTTTCATTAAATAGTTATTTAGAAAAGATGTTAGAGGTGGTTAAGTATCCAATACAAGTCATTATCTATGTAGTTTTCAATTTCGCACAGAAAAATAAATAAGTCAAAATAGTTTTATTAAATAACATTTTTTCTCCTCAACCAGTTAAGAGACACTTGGTACACGTTTTTATGGGAGACTTGATCCCCCCGGATCAAGTGTACCTTATTGATTTTTTTTCTTTTCTTTTGGGATCCAGTATGCCTAGAATATATAAAACCAGAAAAGATGCTCAGAAAGAAGACCGATCAATAAAAAGTCAGCTATAAGCAGAAATTACTAAGGAATGTTGAGTGGTTTTGTTACAATTAATAATTGTCACGAAACAACTCGGGTACCCGGGTATTTCGTGACCGCGGGGCGGGCCGGCCGCGAAATGATTTTTCATTGGTCGAATCTGACACCCGATGTATTCTACGCCAACCGCTAGCCAGGATTTAAACTTTTGAAAAATCTGCCCAGTGGCAGTTGAAAAGCGTGTGCCGGTGTCTTTTCTTTGAGAACCGGAATTCTTTTTCGGGTGGTATTCGAATCCGACGAAGAATTAGTTCACATAAGCCTTTCGGAAGAGACAGATCGATCTGTTCGGATTTGACGAAGCCAGAAGAAGTGGAGATTCAATCGGCCCTCGACTTAACAGGAAATGTCTGTAAGTACAATTTGTCAACTGCGGATTATAGTAAGCTTTGGCCTAGTGTATCTCGGGTGTCAGAGTATCAATCATTATCGGCGAAGATTGGGAAGGAAAAAAATTCGTTCCTAATTCCCGACCCGCATGCGGTGCAAAGGCGGATCCAGGGGGGGGGGTGGGGGTCATGACCCCCCCTTGGCTGTGTCCAGAACCTAGGTGGACCTGGACCTAGCCCTAAATTATAACTTCTTGTGACTTGACCACGACTATGTGACCCCCCCCTGGCGCCAAAGCTGGATCCGCTCTTGATGCGGTGGTGGCGATTCTGTCCGTCATCGCACGTTTTTGGTGCCGAAACCAGCGGAATTTTAGATATTCCTTCGTGACAAATTACGAAAATCGTAATTCATTCATGTTCAAGTTATGCTATGAAGTGTTCCGTGAATTGTAACGATTAATTAACCATTTCAATAGTGATTTCTAGAAATCAATCGATCTTTTTCCATTCTATCGTAATTTAAATCGTGCGTTGTATCTATAAATCAATCTTTTTTCAAATTATTGCCAATATTTTCCAAATTGTTTTCGATATTTTCAAACCGTATTATTGTCACAATGCCTCCCACGATACAAACTATGCACCGTAAACGGACGTTAGCGCAGAATAGATTGTTAAAAACATTTGAAGTAACTCAAACTACCTTACAAAAAGAATCCAAATCCATAAAAAAGGATCCAACAGCATGTAATTTGCTTTTTGCACATTATACTATTCAAGATAAGTTAGTGAACGATTTCGAAACGACTCACTCCGAAATCTTAGCCCTAGATGACGTCAATGAAAGTAAAGAGGACAAATGTCACGAGAGTTTCGATAACACGTATTACCAAATTGTCGCTCTTTACAAGGAGTTAACCAATAAAACAATCGAATCTAAACCCGTGCCTAAAGAGGAAACTGTGAATGTCAGGCTTCCTAAGATTCCTTCCTCATTCATTCGCTCAACATGCCCAAACCATCTGAGCGACCTTTTTTAATTCTATTACTTATGCTAAGATCAGCTTTACATTCATTCCTAATATCTGCATTCTTTACTCTATCTTTACTCTATCATGCCACACATACGTCTGAGGGATCTCATCTCCACTGCATTCAATCTACTTTCGTTCCTCTTCTACCAGCTCCAGGCTTCGCTTTCACACATCAGTGTTGGTACCAGAATTCCATTATGTACCTCTAGTTTTGCCTCGGTAGACATATTTCTATTAGAAATTATTGCGTTTAAAGCACCGTTCACCCTATTCCCCGCAGTCACTCTCCTTTCGATATCTTTCTCAACATTCCTTTTTCTATCGAACATACTTCCCAAGTACACAAACTCATTACCTACTAGAATTTCACACGCTTTCTTACTTTCCTCTTTCTCGAATACCATCACTTTTGACTTGTTTACGTTCATAATAAGGTCACTTTCCTCGCGTACATCATACATTCTGCTTACTAGACTATGTAAGTCCTGTTCGCTATTTGCCATTAATACTGCATCATCCGCGTACAGTAAACAGCATACAATCAAATCACTCATTTTCGCTCCTACATTCATACATTCCAGTTCTTTCACACAATTATCCGTATACAAGTTGAACAGACATGGAGACATTGCGCAACCCTGTTTGACACCTTTTGTAATATTAAACCATGGTGTTCCTAAGATAAATATTCTGATATTTTCGGGAGATATTTAACAATGACTAGATTTTTACGACATTTTTAACAACTTAATTAATAACACGAAAACAAAGGTTTGTCCGATTTCGAGCGTATGCAGTATTTATTTTCAAGCTTGTCTGGGGACGGCTTAGGTGTCATCCGGACCTTTCCCGTCCAAGGGGCTCATTATCCCGAAGCTTATCAAAAATTGGTCTCTGGATATCGCAGCACGCGCGAATTAGCATTCACATGTTGGCGGGAAATAATAAACGTACATTTCCCTTCTAATAATCCCTACGAATTTCGTCGCAGTTTCGATGTTTTTAACTAAAATTTGACTATTTTAATAGAGCTAAATCTCTCCACTGAGCATTGGGATTTCGTTCTTTCTTACCTAATTCTGTCCAAATTAGATTCGAAAACGAGATGCGCGTTCGAACTGGTTACCTCTTAATCATAGGCGTACTATAAATAAGTACGTCTATGCTCTCAACCCTCCTTCACACTATTGTGCACTATTGTGTTATAAAAAGGCGTGATAGGGAAGGTAAAGCTCGAATAATGCGCGTGAGGCGCAGATTATACGACGCAATGTGCAAAGCGCCCCTTATCAAGGGAATGTCAAGGAAAGTGGCGGAAAGTTCGAAACACTCTGATAATTATATAAATTTATTACAAAAAAAAAAAACACTCAAACCTTACTCTAGAACACTATTACTAACTTTATAACTAATCTTAACCACAAACGCACAACCAGTTCCGACCCCCGCATAAGTTCATCTTGTTCTTTCACATTCAGTTCAAAGCATCACACAAAAAAAACACATGTTCACTAGCGGAGACCCTCGTTGCCGCCATCTGGATGCCGCGGGTGGCCAGCCGCGTGGGGGGCGCCCATGGTCCAGATTTGGCGCATCCGGTCGCGGGATCTACGTGGCGTCGGCCCGCCGTTCCCTGCCGGGGCCGAGCTACAGGAAAGCGTCAGGCCTTCCTCGGGAGCCTGTAGTGGCCATCGCCTGGAACTGTCCAGAGCCTGCAGGGCGCCTTTTCCTCGAGCGACGGATGGCGTCGACACGCGTTCTCGAACAACATATGGCGGCGGCTTGAGCGTCCGCCACTGACGGGGCTGCCGCGGGCAGGAGCCCGGGGCAGCGCTGCTTCTCTCACGGCGGTCGAAATTGTACCAGCCTGGCTTTTGAGCGCGTGGCTTCAACCCTCTGTGTATGCGGGGGAGTGGGGGGTAGCCTCGCCGAACGCCGGCGCTGTCACCCGTACCAACCCCTTGCGGTGCAGGGTAGCAACTTGTAGTGCCGCGAGAAATTTAAAATCAAATTATAAAATATTTACATAAAGCTTATTTTCTAATAATAAAAACAAAGTACGCGATGCGGAACGTCACACGTAGATCGCGGCCGCATCAGGCGATTAGAATGTCACACGTAGGTGCACGCAGCACGTAGGGACTCACCTGTGATCCGTAGATATGTGTGATCACTATATTGTTTTTTCTATTGTGATCATTATGGTGGGCTAGCTGATATTATCTCTTTTCTGTGCCTAGCTGCCTCATTTCTATTTCTATGGCTAGCTGCTGTCATCTCGAGACTGTCATATATATTCTCTATTCTATGCTGTCATATATCGTGTTTTAACATGTTTGTTCATACGAAACGCTAAATTGTTATATTTTAAAGTGTTCAAATCGAAATGTCGACGCAACCTATAGACGGTACCGAATTGCCACCAGAGTTGGTGGCCAAACCTCTAGCCCTCGTCGGTATAACCGGATTAGACACTGTCAATAATGCTATTCACAAAACGATATGGGAAGCATTTGGGAACAACCGCCGGCCGGATAGAGTACCGGTTCATTTCAAGCTCTTGTGCAACGCGCACGAGTTTCCCATCATCAAACCAAAGAGAAATTCTTACGAATGGTACATTCCAAAGGGTATATTAAAGAAAAATTGGCTGCATAAACATCTCAATCTTATTCCTGCTGTCATTGTAGTGTTCTATGACATGGACTGGAGTGACCCCCAGTGGAATGAAAAAATAATCGAATGTGCTTCTCGAGTCCAGTCAATGAGGTAATCGGGAAAATAATTGACATGATTCCATAATAAAGGGCTGATTGAATGTTATGAAATGTTACCAAAACAAAGATGATGGCATTTACTCACCCGCCCACCATTTAATAGGGAAATTTCACATATTACAAATACCGATGAAAATACATGAAGTAGATTCATTAATATGAATTATATTCTGTGAATCAGTATGGATAATGTGGGGTAATGTTTTTATCCATAATTTTTACTATTAAAATCTTTAAAAATACGACTTCGACTTATCAACTCGCGTGTTTGGTTTTGTGGCGTTGTATTTATATATCTGGGTACCATATAATTGTGACACACATACTCGTGCTAGTGAAATGACGTGTTTTGGCAGGAATTTAAAATGTTTTATTTCAAAATCATTTTTATACTCTTAATGTATAAAAAAAAAAATCATAGACGTATTTTCTATACCAAAGTAAAGATTCTATTCTTAAAAAGAAGCGAAATTTCCCTATTTTAGAATTGCTAGTTATTTGTTCTCTTAAGTGCTACCACAAAACTTTTACTTCAGAAAATACATTCAAATTAAAAAAAAAATTGGCATAACTATTATACGTGCAAAATTGGTTTTAATATCGTTGTTTATGGCATACGTTGATTAATATTTTTTATTACCAAATTATTTATAAATTTTGAAGATGATGCAGTTATGTGCTGTCCAATAAACGTCCGTGATGTGTGCAGTTGATGGAGATAATCATAACCCCAGGGTTTGGGTGAAATGAAAAAGTTAATTATTTTCTTGTTAAGTAATGCAATGTCTATGATGTAGCGTATCAAATTTTTTTGTACAAATAATATAAGTTTGAAAATAATTTTCATTTTTTCATAAATATAATCATAGATAAATATTTATAATGGGCAAATGGTGCATTTATCAAAAAAATCATATCCTAAATCGTAGATAATGTTATTAGTAAGATATGAGCAAAATTTGAACAAAATCTGCCCAATAGTTATTGAGATATCATCTCCACCAGTCTGAAAAGGGGTCTAAGAAAAACACAAAAGGATAATGTAACTCATTTAAAATTTCTCTTGCCATGATAGATTCATAGATTGCTATAACTCAGCCAATTTTTGAATGAGTAAGGCCTTGAGTTATAATTAGAACTTCAAGCTATAAGGATAAAGCAAAAAAAAAGCTTTTTTTTTAAATTTCAAGGTGGTATAATAATCTGCCTTAATAAGTGCCAATACAATATGGCCTAATTGAACAATACAGTAACGATAGCCGATAGAATGATTATAATTGATTTCAAAATAAAACAGAACTGACCGCGCAAGTAAGTATTAAAGAAGTATAATGGAACTTTAAAGTGTAATAACTATCACTATCACTCTCAATTCTATTTTATTTTGAAATAAAACACTAAGCTGTACCGTGGATGCTTATTCTCAGAAGGATCGGTTATGGTTACTTATTCGATTTAGCCAAAAAAGTATAAAAAATATAATTATCTCCTTGTAAAAAGTTCCCCAATTTCTGCCGAGAGTTCTGGCTCGCAGGGTTGATGTTTTCACTAATACATTCATTTATACTTTTGATGTATTATTATACGAAATTCAAACACTGATATTGCATTTTATTTGAAAAATACTTACCCCTGGTAAAGTTATAACAAGATAATTTTAATAATCGTATTTGTAAATATCTATTTTTACATCTCTTTCGTATTTGTCAGTTGCGCGATAATTAATATTCTCACCTGTCGTGCATGAGATTTTCCACTAAGGAGATTTTTATTTTATTTATTTAGCTGTATGCATAAATATTTTTTTGAATTACAAAGATATTCTATGCAGGATTGGTATGATACACATGCTGCCTTTTTTACAGTAAGTAATAGTGTCCTTGTTTTGGATTTTTTATAATTTAAAATGCTTATTTTTAAAGTTGGTTTTTAAATGTCGATATATGTATTTTTGAAAAATATTTTTTTTCTTAGGGCGGCGACGGAGGGCCATTCACCTCGTTTGGTGGTGGTGGTGGTGCAAAGTAACGCACCCGTGCCTCCCTCTGAAGACGTGCTGGGGGCCGAGAGGGCTCAGGCCTTGTGCGCTGCCTGCGAGATCCAGTCAAAGTCATTGTTTGTACTGCCGCTGGGAGATCACGTCATGGGTAAAATATTTTTTTAATTATTATAAAATATTTTATTAATAATGTACTGTGGAAACAGTTGGTAGGAATAAAAAATAATATTACATATATTTCTAGTCTTTGTACAGTCTTATTTCTTACCTCAACTTCTTCAAATGTGGACGGAGGAGTAAGTTTGTCTATGTTGCGATTAGATCAATTTCAAAAAGTTATCTAATACATTATGTATTTAGATAGCAATATGTTATCGGTAAATTTATATATGCGAAAAGAAAATCTGCAGATATATTGAGTACAGCCATACTCTTATGAGAAAATAATTTTTTTACCATGTATTATACCGTGATACTCCTTCACCGAATTTGTAGAAAAAATTTGTTATGATTCCGAGTGTCCTATCAATAAGGAAAATTATTGCAGATACGGTTTCTAAAGATCATTATAAGAATAAATTGCCATTACTGTGCCAATTTTTTATAACAATAACGAAAACTTTGCATTTTTAGCGAAATTTAAAATAAATTAAATTTTAATAAATATTATTATTAAGTTCTACGGGATAAGTATTTTTATGTGTTACAGCTGTTTCGGCTTGTAAGGCCATTATCAAACAGTGGATATACCACGTACAAACGACTTATTTATACAATTTTAAGTTACCCCTTTCCCTTTAGAGTAATTAGATATTTGTGGTGAAGCCCTGTAGTAATGTACGTTTTTTCCCGGGCACTTATCATTAAAGGTGCCTCGGTTAACGTTATGCTTAATTATCAAAATTCCCCGTTTTCTGCAAGTGTTATTTATAAATATTATTTTAATTTATGTCCTTGATTATTGGTTTTTTTAAAATATTTAGAAGTGGAGAGAAGATCATTTTTTGTTGATTATTTAAAAGTTTAATATTTGGATCCTTTTTATATTTATTTATTTCTAGTTGCTCAAGTAAATTCATCCTAAAACCTTTTGTTTCTATATGTAAAGGTTTTGGTTCGTTATCACCTTGCGGGACGTGGTTTAGAAAACAGTGGCATATACAAATTAACATGTAATCATAAAGATTGCAATGCCACATATATAGGACAAACGGGAAGGTCTTTTTTAACTAGATTCGCGGAACACATTCGCTATAAAAATAAAAATTTAGAGTCAAAATTTGCGGCCCATTTATTAAATGAAAACCACGTCCCGCAAGGTGATAACGAACCAAAACCTTTACATATAGAAACAAAAGGTTTTAGGATGAATTTACTTGAGCAACTAGAAATAAATAAATATAAAAAGGATCCAAATATTAAACTTTTAAATAATCAACAAAAAATGATCTTCTCTCCACTTCTAAATATTTTTAAAAAACCAATAATCAAGGACATAAATTAAAATAATATTTATAAATAACACTTGCAGAAAACGGGGAATTTTGATAATTAAGCATAACGTTAACCGAGGCACCTTTAATGATAAGTGCCCGGGAAAAAACGTACATTACTACAGGGCTTCACCACAAATATCTAATTACTCTAAAGGGAAAGGGGTAACTTAAAATTGTATAAATAAGTCGTTTGTACGTGGTATATCCACTGTTTGATAATGGCCTTACAAGCCGAAACAGCTGTAACACATAAAAATACTTATCCCGTAGAACTTAATAATAATATTTATTAAAATTTAATTTATTTTAAATTTCGCTAAAAATAAATATGGAGTTCTACAAATTAAACACAAAAACCATAAATAAAGAAAACTTTGCACCTGGAATATACTAGTACTTATCAATTTCTTATCGATTTTTATTAGACATTGTTACGTATTCATTTGTATATATTAAACATAGATAACCTTGTTGTGGGGCTTAATTTTCATTGTCTATCAGTAAAAGTGGCAAATGACAATCTCTCATCGATATGATTCAAAACAAGCTCGGTTTTATTAGAAACATTAAATAAATGAAAACCAAGTTGTTACATGATATTTTATTTATTAGGAACCTGTTACTTGTACAACTGTTGGTATAATATTCTAAGTACATTTTTGTCATACCATCAACATACTTTTAGCAGAAAATTTGTATTGAATGACCTTAAAATTAATTCCCATATTATTCCATACGAGTAGTTATATTTCTTACTATCGGGACTTCTTTCATAATAACAGGGCTAGTCCACAATATTTCCCAGGTTGATTCCTACCTAAATTATATGTCGAATATGTTTTAACATCAATGTCCTCATATCAATAATTAATTTTTTAATTTTCTTTATAAAAATTGTGTAAAATTTTTATTATTATGTGTACATATATGCTTACTTAAAATGTAATATATTATAATTATTATGAATGTTTATTAATTTTTAAAGGTTATGCGATCAGACTTGAAAATGCTTTTTACGATCTGGCTCAAAACTACTATCATCATGAAGCAAGAATAATCAAGCTGCATCGAGATCATCTTAATAAAACAACACATCAGTTTCTTTTTGTTCGCCACCAGTTCAAGATGGGTTTTATACATGAACTTAAACAAGATATCAGCACTGCCCACAAGTAAGATTTCTTTACTATGCAGTACAACTTCCAACTTATTGCCATATATTCGGCCTATTCCATACATTTATTACGTCTTCTTTTTTTTCACTTTTAATTTTTATCACCAAATCGATGTGTCGTCACCCAGGTTGCATTATAGATCAATTGAATCCTGATTTAGAGTTATTTATTATTACTATTTATTATTGAGTGCGGTATTTAATCTTTACTGAGCTGTTTGCAATCTAATAGAGGACAAATATATTACTGGGTCTAAAAAAATCTTCTAGGAATGTCTATGATTTCTAAACGAACTATGAAGATAAGTTATGATGTGTCAGAAGGATTTGCAAAGATAATCAGACTTCATAATTCGGATCATCATTAGTATTCACTTATTTCAGTAGCCTACATTGAGAAATACTCGCAGAATGATTAAAACAATGTTGTGATGCGAGCAAAAGAAGTACTTACATGAAAACTCTTGATTGATGCACGAGCTCAAGAGGTCATACAGGTCAAGAGCCGACCGGAGCGGGTCGTTGCGAAGCGGTGATTCCTCATTTGTGATCGCGCGATCAGCAATGGTTTGCTTATATATTTACAGATCACAGCTGTGTCCAGCTCACTGTAAGATCAATATGTATATGTCTCCTTTACATTTAACTCTACCTTTGGTAAATCAGGGTTCATCCCATTTCTTTATATGAGGACTTGAATTCACAAATACAATGAACGACCATGTGGTGGCTTAAAATCAAAGGCATCTTTGGTTTCATTTTTTCTATAGAGTGGGCCATAAAGTTTAGCGAATTTGAAAAATTCATTAAAAAAAAAAATGAATAATACTAAAATATATATATTTAATTTAAAGTGGATATGTGAGAAATTTATTTTGAAAATTAAATCATTCAGATGTCCACCGTCTAGGCGCAAACACTTCAAATCTGGACCTCAAAATTGTGAAAACTTGCTGCCACATAGTGCATGGGATAGCGGCCGTTTGCTCTTGAATATTGGTCTTCAATTAGACAATTGTGGTTGGCGTATTGGTATAAACGCAACTTTTACATATCCCCAGGGAAGAAAATCAGCAGGAGTCACAGATGAACTTATGGGAGGCCATGGAATATTCCCTTGATGCGATATCAATTTTCCTTAAAATATCTCGTTTACGTCTGCCAATGACTCGTTAGACACATGGCATGTCGCGACGTATTGCTAAAACCATGTTTGTTTGTTAAATGTTTAAAATTTTTCCAGTTGAGAGAAAAAAAATTGTGTAGCAATCAGAATTTACTACATAATACAGAATTACGGCCTCTAATAGGGGCCGATGTTCTTTGGGTCGAAATGGCCGTCCAAACTGTAACTTTGAGCGAATTCTAGGGGTTGTTAATATTTTGATTTGGGATTTTCTGCAGCCCAATAATGGCAATATTGTTTTTTGACACGTTCATTTACGTGAAAATGAGTTTCGTCCGAAAGAGAATATTGTTAAAATTCTGAAAGCGCTCCAACATTGTGTCGACAAAAATACGGTGCAGATTGTGGTTATTTGGCTTCGATTTCTATATTAATAGTAATAGAAGTTTATACAGGTGCAATTTTAGATCTTTTGCCAAAATACGCTGTAATCATGTTCTTTATATGGCAAGCTCCGCTGATCTACTGTTTCCTCTGTTCGTATCAACTTTAGGCCTTCCGCAGGCTTCTGGTTGAGTGTGGAACCCAGAGCTTCGAACTTTTTGACCCACCTTCTAATCACACCTTTTCTAAGAAACTGATTTAGGCCATGTAATGTGAACTCAGAGCCAAATGAACGCCACGCAACAATGCACGAATCTCCATTTTGGTAATAACTCTTCACACAAAGTGCACCTTGCTCTCTCATGAAATGCTCCATCATGACCAAGAATTTCCAAGACCCGAGTTACTAATCCCCGGTACCGCTCCCACATGCTGTTCGTATGCAATAGTATTTTTAAAATCGCAAATCTTTCTGACCCACCCTATATATTAATCAAATCTCATCAAATTTTATGTCTTCTTCTTTCTGGTACTATCCCAACTATTGCCTAGGTAAGCAGTTGGGGTCAGCTCTTCTCGTTCTCAGGCTGTATTTTCTTTGGTTCGTGGTATCGCTTTCATCTAGAACGTTTCTCTGCAGGATTTTGGAGCATTAAGTCACCCAGGAATTCTTTGGTCTTCCTCTGGATGACTAGCTCCACAGACATTGCCTGCTTTACTGCGTGGTCTGGTGGTCTCCGTCTTATGCGCCCGTACCATCTCTGCTGTCATTCCTCTGGCTTACTTTTATATCCATGACACCCAGGCTACCACGAAATCATTTATGAACTTTTAATCCTATATTTTAGTTATACTCTTGCTGACCATCCAAGCATTCGCATTTCTACTGTTTCAAATTTCCTAGAGTAAGAGTTGTACATAGTCCAGCAATCGGAGCCATACATAATCACGGATCTAACAATGGTCTGATATACCTTTCTTTTTAGTTTTATAGGCATTTTTGGGTCACAAAAGATTCCTGTTACCAATCTAAATTTCATCCATCTCACACTTATTCTATGGTCGACATTCGTTGCACATCCTCCGTCTCTTTGAATGAGTGAGCTCAAATACTTAAATGATTGGTTGGCTATATTTCCCCATCCAGTTGCATTGAAGGAGTTACAGCATTTGGATCTTCAAGTAGTAAAAGTTCCGTCTTTTTACCTATTATTTTTTAAGCCATTATCCTCCAGGATCTTCCTCCAGCTTTCCAGACTGTTCTGCAAGTGACAATGGTTATCTGATATCAGTACATATTACATCATTTGCAAAAAGCATAGACTTAAGAATACAGTTCTTTTCTTGAACTGTTATATAATAATATATAACTTTTGATCTATACTTCGATTTTTCTATACTTCGATTTTTAAATATTATTTTTGTTTTCCTGATGAAGAAGCCATTGGCTTTGAAATATGTTGATTTTTTTCAATAAATAAGTGGTTTAAACAAAGTTAATTTATATTAATTATTGTTATATAATACGATCATCATGAACAGTAGTGGGCTGACAGATTCTTGGTGTACCCCCACTTTAATTGTAAATTTGTATGATGTTCCCGATGTGCATCTTACTTGTGTTCTATGTTAGTGTATATATCTTGTATGGTAAGCACATATCCTTTCGGTACGTTATGACATCCCAATGCTGCTGTATCAGGCTTCGGGGTACACTGTCAAATGCCTTTCCTAAGTCTATAAATACCATGTATTTAGCTATAAATTTAGTCTATAAATATCAGGTATTTTTTGGCCTCCCAATATTTTTCGACTATGATTCTGACTGTTGCATCTCATAGTTAGGTACTTCCCCGACACAAAGCCGCATTGATCGTTGTGTATTTTTACAATATTCCTAATTCGTGTGTTGATAATCCTCTCATTTGTTTTCATGGTGTTGTACATAGCTTTATTGAGTCTCCCTTATTTTTGTAAAATGGAAGAAGTTAGCTCTTCCTAAGCTTTCCAGCATAGGTACTGCACTCAGTATTTTATGTACTTAAGTATAAATAAAAAAATCAGTATTAGTGCAAAAGATACATGCATTGGATCCTCCCATAATGATTGATACACAGTGTCAGTGTTGTTTTCAGTGTTAATTACTAGGTAGCAATACCGTGTCGAAAACAAGGTGTCTCTGTGTTTATGCATTACACGGCAATACCGTGTCGGAGGCAGGTGTTGTTATGGTTGTCTTGTGTTTTGTTTAACCTATTGTCTGATCACTATCTTTGCAGAATCTGCGACGAGATTGGTTTTGATGCGCCGGATACCATGATGTTTTTAATTTGAGCTCATCATCTCTATTAATATTCACCGGGTGCTTATAGATCTCGAATGCCTTCTTGACAAGACGTGCATGGTGACTCTTGAGGTTTCGTATGATCTTCGATTCAAATCCAAAATGATCAAAATGGTCCTTAACTTCTGAGTTAGTTCCAAATAGTCTTGATATCTCGTTTCTTGAGAGCCCTGCCAATTCTGTCCGTAACGCTTTGAACAAAAGGTAGAAATGTGATGCCTTTGCACTCAGCTTCTGTATGCTTTCTGAGGTGATCAGATTTCGGTCTTATGATGTGCTATATCTGTATCATTGTCTTCCAATGCGTCGCTGAATGTCTTCACTTCTTAAATTTCTTAGGAATTTAAAATATGACGTTGTGTTTCACTTTTTCAATAACTCGTCTGTACTGTCACATATTCTGATTTATTTATGGCTCATTCATACCTAGTTATAACGAAAATGTAGAAGTAGATATAATAAAATGTAGAAGAAATGAAGAAGTTACATTGTAGATTGTGACGAGTAAGATTCGCAAACGAATTATGCTCATTAAGCTAGATTCCATTATAATTTAATTTAAGTACAGTATGAATTGTATAATTTCAGACATTATTTGCATGCCTACAACAATCTTCTGGAAATACGTATTTTAGATACAAATGCACTTGAAGTAAAGACAGTCGCTGGCTACATCAACTACAAGCTGTGTCGGTTGCTTTTCAACTTGAACTTGCCAAGAGACTCCATCGCCCAACTTAGATCGCACATTGACCGCTACAAAAACAAATCAGGATTGAAAGAGTTGACCTTCGAACATCATGCCTGGATGGCTCGACAGTAAGCAACCATTTGTAAATTGTCTCACTGACTCATTTTTCTTAACATACAAAAGCACTTAAAAGGTTAATTTAGTACTTCAATTTAAAATATTAGGTCCTTACATATGAAATTGATGTTTTGCCGTACTGGCAAATTTGATCTCAAATATCTTCTCTTTGGTTAGGAATTCCAAATCCAAATTTATACAGCTATTTACTCATGTATTTGTGTTTTGAAAATTATAATTCATTTGTTTTTTCCTCAATTGTTTTTTTCTTTGCGTCACTCAGTTTACAAAATGAAAAACTTGAAATATCGCGTTATTTACGAGTACAAGTTCCACCGTGGCACTAGTGCTGCAGAAACGGCTCGAAGGATTAATGATGTGTATGGCGACGGTGCCGCAAAAAAAAACACAGTGCGTTTTTGGTTCCAACGTTTTCGTTCTGGAAATTTCGACCTGCAGAACAAGCCCCGTGGACGGCCGGAGACCAAAGTTGATAATGAAGAATTGAAGGCTATTGTGGAAGCGGATCCATCGCAAACCACATCCGAGTTAGCTGCAGGCTGCGGTGTTAGTGATAAAACTGTTTTAATCCACTTGAAGCAGATTGGTAAGGTGAAAAAGCTTGACAGGTGGGTACCTCACGAATTTAGTGAAGCAAATCAACAAACGCGCGTTGACTGCTGCGTTGCATTACTCAACCGGCACAATAATGAAGGGATTTTAAATCGAATCATTTACCTGTGATGAAAAGTGGATCCTGTACGATAATCGGAAGCGCTCATCGCAATGGCTGAACCCTGCCGAACCAGCCAAACCATGCCCCAAGCAAAAATTGACTCCAAAAAAGGTACTTGTGAGCGTTTGGTGGACTAGTGCTGGTGTCGTTCACTACAACTTTCTTAAATCTGGCCAGACGATTACGGCAGATGTCTATTGTCAGCAACTGCAAACCATGATGGAAAAGCTAGCTGCTAAACAACCGAGGCTGGTTAATCGTTCTAGGCCACTGCTGCTTCATGATAACGCTAGACCACACACTGCACAAAACCACCACACACGGCTACCAAATTAGAGGAGCTTCAATTGGAATGTCTAAGACATCCACCATACTCTCCGGACCTTGCCGCAACAGATTACCATTTTTTTCGAAATTTGGATAACTTCTTGCAAAGGAAAAAATTCAACTCCGATGGGGCAGTCCAAACCGCCTTCAAAGGTTTTATTGATTCCCATCCGAATGGTTTTTTTAGTAAAGGGATCGATGAACTACCTGTGAGATGGCAAAAGTGCATAGATAGCAATGGTACATACTTTGATTAAATAAATATATTATAATAAAAAAAATCGGCTTTATGTTCCTTCCATACTAAACGCCAATTTCATATGTAAGGACCTAATATTTGAATAAGAATGCCATTTTACGTTTATAATGAAATACGTATTGTATATAACTCCATTAAAAAAAGTCATTGCATTGTCAATTCAAAATAAGATCATCCCTTTTTCGCTTTGTATCTGACATCTTGTACATGTGTTCCATTTTCATCTGGATCATCCAGATACAGTGTGTTCGGGGAACTATTTGACGAAGCAATCAGAGCCGGTTTACCTGCAATCCAAACTCTTCATCCAGGATTCTACTATCAGCAGGCTGCACAATGCGCAACACTCCGACGACAGTCGTGTCAGGCCCTCTGTGCCGGAGCAACAAATTATCCACAGCCAGATCCTTTACAAGGTTTGAATTAATTCAGTTTTTATAACCCCAAAAATCCTATTCAAAATCAATTTGTAATATCTGACTTTTGCCAGTATTTGAGAAAATGAATAAAGTTTGTTGTCATGGAAATTCGCTTTTAAATAGTAGGTAATCTAAATTATTGACATGAGACAAACTCTTGTGTTTCCTTGAGTTTATTTGGAGGTGACTTGCCTGTCTATCAATTTCATTTCAACAGTTTCATAAGCATAAATATATTTAAATATAGAGGTATCATTATCAGTTGCGAAATCTATGTCATGGAAAGGACCATAGACGTTTGTAGCATAGTCTCTTCAAATAGTTGGAAGAATACTGATTTAAAGTATATATAGAACATTCAAAAAATTTGATAATGTGTGGATGTTCTTACGGTGGAATTGATGAGTGTAAAGTGATCACTTAAGCCAACTCATACAGATTGTAAGCCCTGGGCCACCATATAAAGACATCCAGATACTTTTTCCATATAAAAAGCTCTACGAGATACATCTGTAATTTATCTTAACCTTTTGACCGCTAATTAAATGTATATGAAAAATACCCCCTGCGCGGGCCTCTTTTCGAAAGTCGTAATTCGACCGAACACCAATTTTAAAAATGACATTTAGACATAGACAGACGCATCCTGTGTATGATTTATTATTTGAAAATAATTAATAATAAATAATCTCAGATAATTCTGTTAATATAAACAGTCACTTGAGATGTTTAAATCGTTAAGATAACGTAAATATTGACTGAACAAAATAATAGATCTATAAAAAAGGCATTTGACTCACGAATTGTATCATGCGTTAGCGCCGCCACACGGCGACAAATATAAAGAGATCGTTCATTTCGGTATCTCGCTCCGTCAGATGCTGCGCCGATATCTTCAATGTGCACTTACGATAGTATTTTTTTTCAATGTTTCTTGAATATGTTTGAAAATAATGTTTAAGACTCAATAAGTAATTTGGAAAATATAAACATACAAAACAGCGCAGTCTGCAGCGTGTTTTGACAATCAAAAATTATTTTTGAATTTGTCACTCCGATGTCACAGATTTGTGATTTATTTATCTTAATGTTTAAGAATAGATAAATTATAGATAAATAAGCAATTGAAGGCAGGTTGCGGTAAACAGAGAAATAAATCTCAATTGAAGCTCACTATCAATGAAAGACCTTATTCTTATTACTCATCCGTGCTAATGGAATTTAGAGAATTGCATTGATCTTCTACATTACACTCGTGTTTTTTGATATTTAGGTACACAAACATTGAGAACATCTTTTTGAGTTTGGAATAAATACTTAAATACAATATATTTATTGCTAATCTTTTTTTTCGTGGTAGATCCTAGAACACGGCCACACGCACAATGTCACATTACACTCAGGACACTTATATTGAGACAATTTCCTTTTCTTGGAATCTGCACACTCTCGACAGGCTCTACGAAGTTTTGAAGACTTTTCTGTTCCCGATATTGGTTCAAGCATATGTTTCGCTATTGTCCTGTTAGTCAGTCTCACAGGTATATTACGCGAGGAATGCAGATGAGGCGCTGGTTGTTTGGCCTGTTTTGAAATAGTTGCTAAATAATATTTATTTGTTTTGTCAACTATTTTTGATATATGTCATTATTCAAAAAGTATTAAAAAAAGTCAATTTCCTTTGAAATTTCTGTAAATATAGTAGATGGGTCTTCATTTTCATCATTCATTCAAAATTCATCGAATTCGTGAATGATTGAAATAAATTGACCTGAAGTCCAAGAACCTAATATATTAGTAATGTCACTTTGGTTTGAAGTACTCGGGCCACGGCCTGGAGATTGGCTTGTCCCAGGGGCGTTAATTTCACTCTTACTCACCATCTCAGTATTTGGTATGTCTATATCATCTTCACTCACTTCCCCAGAAATTGGTAAATATCCATTATCTTCACTTCTAAATCAGAGTCAATCTCTAAAAATGATTCCAAAATTTCTTCCTCTCTGAGTCTTCGGCCTGCCATTTTGGTGTGTACACAAATAAAATTAAAAATAATTACAGTAACACAACTCCACCGTACCGTTTTTGATCAAACACAATGTTTGTTAGAAAACAAAATTGTTTATAACAAAACGCAATTTAGCACAGATATTCCATCGAAGTTATTAATAAATCGAATGAACAATATAATATTATCCGTTTACTTAATTATTGTAAAATAACTTTCTACAAAACTTGATCAATCCTCAGAGTAACGCAAACGAAACTAAAGATATTCCGAATCAACGCACAGGTCTCACGACTGCAGAGGTTACCTCACGCACACTAGAGAACGGGCACCGCGCTCTGCCGGGAGTTTCGAATCACTGAACGTAATTTTGTCCCGTCTTCAGTTATAAACAGTTTTATATAAACAAATAAGAATATTTGACTAGATTCTCGAAAGATGTCAGTAGGATACAGATTGGACTGATTTTTGAGGTACTTTTCTGACCATTTTGCCGCCTGGTCGCAAATAATTGATGGATAAATTCAAGCGCACATATATGTGCGCGTAGCGCTGGGGGCACGGTTTGTTCGCGCACATATGTGTGCGCCTAGCTTTGATTGGGTTAATTAATAATTATCCCTCTGTGGGCAACATCTAATAATTGTGTTCTCAGAACAGAATTTAAAAATATTGTTTCATAAGTGACTACCAATTTTGACAACAAGGCAAACTATGATTCAATTTGATTTGTATTATTAAAACAACTGCCAGCTTTATGCAAGTATGACGAATAGTGCAACATATAATTGTCAACGCTGAATTCATTGTATTTAATACTATTTACTTAAATTAATATTACTTTATTTAATTTCATGTTTTATTATATTTTGTTTTTATCTTTACCAGGAACTGTTGAATTCTACGGCCAGCGTGTTTGGAGGCCTGGTAAACTGAGTGCAGATCCTCCTGATCCACAGCGGGAGAAGGATGCTATTGCAGCACTGCAATACATCGAGCTGCACCATGTCAATCATTCGGTAATTTCCTTCTTCTACGTATTTTACAATTTGAATAGTTGGCTATATCTTTCCTTACTAAAGATACATCCATATTTTTATAAATAAGGAAAAAATACGAGATGTGGTCAAAAAATATCAAACCTTTGGTCGGCAGAAACACACTTATTCACATTACTTTAATCTCCTCCAAACCACTCTCCTTGGTAATGCACACACTTCTCCCAGCGGTCCTGCCATTATTGGAAACTTCTAGAATGCATCAGCTGGTCCATTGCATTTCGCGTAATGTGTTCTCATGATTCAAATCGGATCCTTTTTAATGGCATTTTTAACTTGGGAATCAGCCTGAAACCACACGAAGCCATGTCGTAATGCACCACCCTATGGGAGTCAAAGAAACAGTCAGCATTTCCTTGACATTGCTGTGGAACTGCTGTGCTTTTTTTGGCCTCTGGGATGTTGATGTTGGGTGGGATGTTTCAATTGTTAGCACTGCATCTTTTCTCTCAGAGTCGTACCCATAAACCCCAACTCGTCACCAGTGATTGCGGTGACGAGCATTAAGCATGCGATTTCCAAATGGGATTGCTACCCCTTTACCATTAGCAGCTTCGGCAAAATTTTAAGGATACTCTCTTCAAGCCTAAATCCTCAATCGAAATTGAATCTACTGATCTTATACTTAACCTCATCTCCTGTTCACAGACTGTGATACAGCGACCTTACGTGACCAAAATCCGCACTTGGTCATTTATATTGTTGTTTTGGCTTGTCAAGCGATTGTATTTCTCCTTTATTCTTAGATGCCCATAGCATTGTCCCCGAAAGGCTGTTGGATGTTTTAAATGGTTACCACTTGGTTATCGCCAAGTTTTTGGCGAAATCATTGCCATATCACTGCTTAAGTGTTTCCGTCGAGGCATTCCAAGATGCACTACCTATGCACTACATTTTACTCAGAGGTTGACTGTCATCGACTAATACTTTTTGCAGGCAGGAAAAATTCACACATGCATGTTTCCTATACATCTCCATCATACAATCTCTTTTGTCATTCATTTTTCTGGGTAGTAAAGGTTCAATGTTATTTGACCTCATATATTGGTTGGAACGTAATCATTGATTTTTTATTGTATTATTACCAAAAAGTCAAATCAAAGCAAAACCACTCTGCGACAGATATCAACCAATATCAATAGCCAGGCATGCTTTACTAGGAAGATAAAGTCAATGAAACGTGTTCCTTCCACAATTTTGTGAAATAGTATAATCATATTTTTCCTAATTTTCGTTCTACAGTTACACTTCATTTAACAACCGTTCACACTTACTACTCTCATTGTATACTTGCCACCAATATTCCTTCATGAAAACACTCCAATCTCTGTAACAGACCGTCATCAACAGCAAAGAGTAATTTCATGTTATAAGACATCGTAAACTCTAATTCTGGCGGCCATCAAAATATGTCTACATCATCAGGAAGCTCCCCGTACCCTCCCTTAATTGAGTGAGTTGCCCATATACAGTCAGTATCTATCGATCGCATGCCATCGATATATGTATTACAAAACTTTACACCTTTCATTAAAATAAAAGTGGAGGAGGACATGTGTGTTTGAGATGAGATTTGTGTTGGTGTATTGGTATTTACCTTAGTTTTCTGTGTAGAAAGAGTTAAGTACTTACATGCGAGAGACACCGAGTTCATTGATTAACATTTACAATGATTACTAATATAAGTACGAGCTATGCGGTAGATGCTAATACAGCTCTCGGGAGTGTACAATGCTTTCAAATCTGGTGGCGTTGACATTCACATCTTATCGGTGAAATTGCAATTTCTTAACGTTACTTAGTTTGCTGATAAATTAAACTAAAAGGAAAACTTCCATGATATATTTACAATGATTTAAAGTAGTATATTTTTAAAATTAAAATAATTTATTTTGGGTTGGTTTTTCCTTCCCAGATGATAATCATCAGCCTGCAAGGAAGTGCCATAGCGCAGTTTAAAACATACCGCTGCCCGCGCATGCGGAGGCACCTGCTGGTTCAGATGGCGCAAGAATACTACACTTGTGCTGATTACGGAAAGGCTTTAACGTAAGTACTTTTACTATACATATTTTTTCATGTTTTAAATTTATTATTAAAAAGCATAACTTGAAAATTCTGGAATTTTTATCATTTAGTGTGTTTAGTACTTAAATAATGCCTTTTCTTTTTCATCTCTGTTTTATCATATGCAATTAAACAATTTTCCAATTATACATATTGTTTGAGCCTGTTGATTAGTGACTACAATTTGAAACTAAAAACATTAAAATATTTAAAATAATAGTACTTCAATAGGTTTTTAGATGTTAATGTGGATATTTTAAGGATTTTGTAAGTAGCTAGGTCTCAGCGTGTCATGGTAGATAAAAAAATGTAAAAAGTCACATCATTGGGAATGGTGATTTATTGTCGAGTTATCAGGCAGATTGATGAGTACACAATTAGCAGTTAGCTTAAAGTATGCGCGGACAGAGGTAGGTCGAATTTCAGTGAAGCTCATGTTGATGAACTGGGCTGCAGCACTGTCAGCAGAAGAGTGAGTCTCCCCCTTGCCAGCAGCCTCTGTTACGCCCTCCTAGCGGCCAGCTGGTCAACCTCTCGACTCTCGCGAGATCTACATGTCAATAATTGCGGAGTCGCTTACCAGATGATCCTAGGAATTTGTCTGTCCCTCACAGTTTCATTGACGAAAAAGATATATGTACATATATGATTTGAGCTTAATCTAATTCACAGTTTGAATTTTTCAGACTTCTGATGCACATGCTATGGGACTACAGGCGGGAAAAGTGGTGGGATTTGGTTTCTAAAATACTAAATCAGGCATTGACTTGTGCATACCTATTGGCCAATATCCAGGACTACGTCACTCTGTCTATTGAAGCTCTGGGGAAGAATATAGTTCTTCCAAACAATGACAAGAAGAGGATTCTTGATAACTTATTAGCTGTCCTTAATGTGAGTGATAAATTGTGTTTAATATTATTATGTATTTATTTTAAACTAGCAGGAATGCTGTGCAGCAAACACAATTGTTTACCTATCCCTACGTCAGCCGCTTCGCAGCCAATTGTATCTGGCAAATTTCCATTTTTGCTATTGTGGCCGCTTCGCGGCCAATGATAGCCTCCCCGTGGCCAGCGATGACCGCTGCGCGGCCAATTGTATCTAACAAATTTCCATTTTTGCTATTGTGAGCAGCAAACACAATTGTTTACCTATGCCTACATCAGCCGCTTCGCGGCCAATTGTATCTGGCAAATTTCCACTTTTAATTACGGGTAGTTTAGATATAATTAAGACAAAGTGTTTATTCAGTATTTCTCACCGATTAATAAGTCAAAGCGGAATAAACGTCTATTCTGCCAGGATTCGAACCTGGAATCTTCTGATCCGTAGTCAGACGCGTTATCCGTTGTGCCACACAACCCAATGGGCACCATGGCAAAATTATTGTCTACAAATAGAAATCATCATACGGAGACGGAAACAAACGACATTGGTAGCGTAATTAATAAATTGATACTCTTTGTTTAATTTGGTTTGTTATATAATAAAAAAATATATATAAAACATGAATGTTCAAAACCAAAAATGTAATTAAAATTTCAACAAACAAAATATTCTCGACCGTAAAAAAAAAATTCGATTCTGCCAGGATTCGAACCTGGAATCTTCTGATCCGTTGTCAGACGCGTTATCCGCTGCGCCACACGACCCAATGGGCACCATGGCAAAATTATTGTATACAAATAGAAATCATCATACGGAGATGGAAACAAACGACATTGGTAGCGTAATTAATATATTGATGTACATTAAATCTCTTTTAAGATGTTTTCCAAAAGAGCAATAATTTTAAACTTATTGGGTGGGAAACTATAAGGATTTCAACACGCTCATATGTGCGGTATAAAAGCGAAGGCAGCAATATCAAAAAAAAGCTTAATTACTAACTGTTATTTGATATTTGTATCTGATTGTGTCAATGATTGGTAACTAATTTTTTGCAATTCGACAATTACTTACCCCTTTTTTCATTAGGAAAAAGGATTCTACCTTAACTTCTCAAACTTACATCACAGCTTCACAAAACAAGAAAAAGTATTCTCGCTAACCGACGCTGTCCATTGCTATTGTTTTTTCCGCTCTAGGCATGGATTGGTGTACCTACCAATTGGGCTATTTGAGAGATATTTTGCGTCAGTGTTTTGATACGTATTCATTGCAGTGAAAGTACTATTAATAATGTCATATTAGAACAAAATCAGATGATACTCCATAGTTTATTGTGACATAATAATAGAGCATCCGCTTTACTGGTGAGGACCAGTAATAGAATGTTCCGTTGTAACTGTGTGTATTTGTTTTCTACATCTTTTTTTCTGTGCACCTTTCTAAGTATTTTACTACATAATTTGTTTTAATTGTAAACATCTATTGAATTGACCATTCAATAGATGTATGGAAATATAACCTTTTTTTTACTTTACATGTTTAATATACTTGACACATTTTGTTTTATATGGGCATTATCATAAGGCAAATCCCGGCTCAAATTAATTAAAAAAGAAGAATCAAAAACAAGCATTTTATTTCAATACGTGTGATTATGGAGCTCTGCAAACTTACCTCAGAAACAATTAATGGTTGTTTATAACTGGATCACAACCGTGGACAAGTAATTTAAGAACATGGACTTCACTGTTACAGTCAAACTTATATATTACAGTAATCTGACAAAGTTACGCGATATATGGGACTGATGAAAGTCACTTAAGGCCCCAGACCACTGTGAAAAAATATTTTTTGTAATTTTTTTTTTCTTACATTTTCTGAAAGATGCATTTGTTAAGAATTTTTTCATCAAATATTTTAAAGAAATTTGTAAAATTGACAAAGATACAGCGGTTTAAAATTTTTTGTTTGTATGTTGAATTATCTTTCAGCAAAACTTTGAATGCGTTTTTCTCAAAAGTACATTTTTCAACCTGGTTGACAGCATATAAGAAAAACTATACATCCGATTTGCATGCCCTAAGTCGTAAACTGTTTGAAAATGCAGTCTCTATGGTCTCCATGTAGGGATTTTTTTATAAAGGGCCTCTTTCTATTTTTTTTTTAATAAATGATGAAAATTTTCTATAAAAAATCAAAAATAAAATTCGCTAGTCCACCATTTTTTTTTTTAGATATCGAAATTCCCCTACATGATGCTATAAATCTATATGTCTAGTTTCTAAATATATTTTTATTTCATTTTTTGGTTGTATCCTATGGCTTAATAGCTGTCAACCACCCAGCGGCAAATTCGTCAGAATGTCCTCTTGGAAGCAGCGTACACCGAAAACTATACTTTGGATTTGAGTACAAAAATTTATATGCAGTCCTCAATATGTATATGTAACAGCAAATTTGTATTTCCAGTGATACTGTACTTTCACTAGTATAAATGTATTTTATCCGGTCGGGCAGAGTGGGGGCAGTGAAATTATGTCCATCAATGAATTTACAGATTCAGTACACATTATCTGTGAAATATATTTTGTCAACGAATGCGCGCATTTCTAAAAGCATAGACAATATGGCTAGGCGCACCACGAATTTTTCACCGCACGGCGAAAAAACGCTGCGGCATAACGTCGCACCGCAGTGTTGTAACAAAGGATTTTGAATCGTATTGCGCGCACTTAGCGGCAAAATAATGCAGCGGCGCAAACATGTTACAACTCGCTTGCGGCGCGGAGGTTAGTCTATTCTGTGGAGGTTAGCGGCAAAATAACGCATCTTTTTAATGCATATTTAAAATATTTGTCAATTACTATTCTTAAATATTTGTTACTAGCTGTGCCCGCGCGGCTTCGCACGCATAGTTTTTTAGTACACTGTTTGGATCGTCATAGAACATTCGAGAACCTTCTAGAACATTCTCCTTCCAAAACTTTCAAGAAATGTATTGAATGTGCAGGAACCTTCTAGACACACCGACACATTCCTCTACTCAATTTAGAACCTTATAGAACTTTCGGAAATTTTCTAGAACCTTCTCCTTCCAGAACTTTCTAGAACTGGTTTTTCTGGAACCTTTTAGACTCACCGACACGGTCGGTGCGCCTATTTTGAAACAATCTGAAGCATTTGCGGCCTTCCCATAATAAAAAAGTGTGCTAGAAAGCACATTTTCGTCACCCATTCCCACCCACGCATAGTCACCCCCACTAAACTCGCATATTTTCGATGTGACACCAAGAGTTATCCACCACCATAACCATCGGTGGGTGGTTGTGGAGAAAACTTGGCAGGTAGGGAAACACGGGTTTCTTTATATATATATATATATATATATATTGATTGATTAGATTTCGGTTTATGTCTAGTAGAGTGGTTACTGAATGCAATATCATTACTACAATTTTTGCAATGAATCGTTATTTTAATTAGATCTACAGGTACATCGTCCTGTAACATTAAAGGAACAATATTTTTTCCGAATTAAGTGAGAAAAGATTGTCATCAAACCATTCTTTGATTGCATTTATATTGTGATTAGCTGCAATAGTAATATCATTGCATGTTTTGTTCTAAAGAATTATTGCAATGTCATCAACAAATGTTATCTTTTTCTCGTGTAATTTAAACACTTGGTTTACATAAATTACAAATAAGATGGATCTCATAATATTCCCCTGTGGGGTTGCAAAATCCATATTAAATTTCATAGGTAAATGATTTAATTCGATATGTGGATATCTTGTTTGATTCTCATTCACTTATACACTGTGATATAGATCTGTAATCACTTTTTTTAATGTGTCTTTTTGTTTTCTTCAAAAAAGTACCTAGTATTGGTAGGAATATCCTCAAGTAATTTAAGAATAAAATAAAAACAAAAAGGTCAATAATTGAATATTCTAAGAATCTTTAGAATAAATAATTAACCACAAAATAATATGTAGTAATTAAATTAGTTTGACATGACTTTTATTTTTTTGCCTCGCCTCGAATAATTTGCCTACAGACTACGGAAGTTAGATTGGGTTCATCAGTTTCAGTAATGAGACTGAAACTTGAGAGGTTCGTGTACCTACTGGATGTTATTTTTGAGTATAATTAGAAACAACATGAAATGTTTCATTTGTAACAAAGTGGCTCTCTACTTTGTCCCTAAAAAGAAAATATATGCTTGAAAATGTACATTACGACGCTTAACTGAATTTATTCTTAGTTTATTTATTCGATAATGACAAAAATTATAACCTAAAAATATAAGTACCCAATCATTTGATGAGTTTAATCGGCTGTCTTTTGAATTGTAAGATGATCCAGAATATCGTAAGTGTTCGCGATTAAAATTTTAAAAACACTAATCGTTGAATATTGAAGTGTGACAGTTCGAGAGACAGAACGCTATCGCCACAGAATAGAGAATATGTTATCGCTCAAAGGATAAAAATTAGAAATAATATCTTTGTAGTGACTTTGGACTAGACTAGTGTCAAGAAAACAAGGTCCATGCGCCATTAGAATTTTGTTATAATATAATGAAGAATTGGTGCAGCTGAAACTTTCAACATTTCAGCATAACTATTTTAATAATATTCGGTATACCGTTATATAATGTGGATATGCACAGAAGAAATGAATAACGCAGTAAGAACATTTTTCATCCAATAACTTAAATAAAGGCACGGTTGTTTCAAGTTGGTTTAAAATAAAAGTTCGTTAAAGCATAGATTTTTACGAAACGGATGTCAATCTGTCAAATTTAATTTTGACTGTTCGGAAACGAATATAATTTCCCTAGTAAGATGTCAGTTAAAATATTGTATTAATTTCTATTAGTGAAAATCTGTTTGGATGTAATAAGGATGACCTTGAATATAATTTCTCTAAAATCAAGTGAAAATATAGACTCACACGAAATTCAGATTCACTGTAACATATATATATATATTAGGTCCTTACATATGAAATTGGCGTTTTGCCGTACTGGCAAATTTGATCTCAAATATCTTCTCTTTGGTTAGGAATTCCAAATCCAAATTTATACAGCTATTTACTCATGTATTTGTGTTTTGAAAATTATAATTCATTTGCTTTTTTCCTCAATTGTTTTTTTCTTTGCGTCACTCAGTTTACAAAATGAAAAACTTGAAATATCGCGTTATTTACAAGTACGAGTTCCACCGTGGCACCAGTGCTGCAGAAACGGCTCGAAGGATTAATGATGTGTATGGCGACAGTGCCGCAAAAGAAAACATAGTGCGTTTTTAGTTCCAACGTTTTCGTTCTGGAAATTTCGACCTGCAGAACAAGCCCCGTGGACGGCCGGAGACCAAAGTTGATAATGAAGAATTGAAGGCTATTGTGGAAGCGGATCCATCACAAACCACATCCGAGTTAGCTGCAGGCTGCGGTGTTAGTGATAAAACTGTTTTAATCCACTTGAAGCAAATTGGTAAGGTGAAAAAGCTTGAAAGGTGGGTACCTCACGAATTGAGTGAAGCAAATCAACAAACGCGCGTTGACTACTGCGTTGCATTACTCAACCGGCACAATAATGAAGGGATTTTAAATCGAATCATTACCTGTGATGAAAAGTGGATCCTGTACGATAATCGGAAGCGCTCATCGCAATGGCTGAACCCTGCCGAACCAGCCAAACCATGCCCCAAGCGAAAATTGACTCCAAAAGTTACTTGTGAGCGTTTGGTGGACTAGTGCTGGTGTCGTTCACTACAGCTTTCTTAAATCTGGCCAGACGATTACGGCAGATGTCTATTGTCAGCAACTGCAAACCATGATGGAAAAGCTAGCTTCTAAACAACCGAGGCTGGTTAATCGCTCTAGGCCACTGCTGCTTCATGATAACGCTAGACCACACACTGCACAACAGACGGCTACCAAATTAGAGGAGCTTCAATTGGAATGTCTAAGACATCCACCGTACTCTCCGGACCTTGTCCCAACAGATTACCATTTTTTTCGAAATTTGGATAACTTCTTGCAAAGGACAAAATTCAACTCCGATGGGGCAGTCCAAACCGCCTTCAAAGATTTTATTGATTCCTTTCCGAATGGTTTTTTTAGTAAAGGGATCGATGAACTACCTATGAGATGGCAAAAGTGCATAGATAGCAATGGTACATACTTTGATTAAATACATATATTATAATAAAAAAAAATCGGCTTTATGTTCCTCCCATACTAAACGCCAATTTCATATGTAAGGACCTACATAATATATCTATATATTATATATATATATAATATATCTATATATATATAATATATATATATAATATATCTATATATATATATATTTATAAATAATAAATAAATAAAAAAATTCCATGTATCGTTTGCTTGAAAATAATTACGAAAAATACACCCTCATACCGTGCGCGCACAGTGGTCTGGGGCCTTAAGTCGAATTCGCATAAATCAGGGCACATATTTTCATAAAAATACATATAAATTTTGTTTAACCAAGATCTATTAAAAACACTACTTTAAAAGAAAAATATTCAATAAAATTGCTGTCTTTGTACATACTAATATACATACATATTAATTCAAAATATTAGAAAAATAAACGAGTTATTTTGGTGTCTACATAAAATACTTTTTGTACTTTTGTAACATACTTTTGATGTTTTCTTTTGTTATGTAGAATTTTTTCTGTAACAAGTTAATATTTTTTTATTCCTTGCTTTTTAACTGTAATGTGTTCTTCTATGTTTTTTAAAAAGTTTTTCATCTGACAGATCTCGGAGTTCACTAGGGTTAACACTTGCAAAGTTTTTTTGCGAAGAATCGGGGAATCTTTCAGTTTCAAACTGTGTGTTTGGTTTTATTTTGTTCCTGATTATTTACAATATTCGTCTTTTTTTGCCGTTTCCGTGTATTTATTCCGAGCATTGTGAGTGAATATATCTATCTTGTGCGTTTATAAAACTCATTTTTTATCTTTATTTTAGCAAAGTCACTGTTCGTCTTTGCTTTGATTTTACTCGTCTTTGCATGGTTTTTATATAGATTTTACCGTGTATTTGACCTATTTTAATAAAAATAACTATCTAAGAACACATTTAAAATAATGGAGGACGGGTTTTCACAAGGAAAATCCGAAAACTTACCGAAAATTGATGCCGTAATGTCGGATTTATTTTTCAGGAATAAATTTGTACATTTGGGTACCATACAATATCTACAAAACTTTTCCCTGACCTTATGGACCCGCTATACAAAAAAACGGCTTGTTTTGTAAAAAATGAATGAACGTCTAAATACGCGAATGTGCTGTTATGTGTTAAACATCAGATTGACATAAAAATTGATGCTAACATCACTTGCGAAAATAAGCGTTTTGGCGGGAGTTTAAAGTCTTGATTCTCATAAACGTATTTTCTAAACGTACTTCCTAAAGTTAAGATTTTTCTATTAAAAAAATGTGAAATTACCCTATTGCGATATAGTCTAGGAGCTGACCATCGTCAACCCTACGTCATCGAGTACCAAGATGGGACTTGTATAGGGTAGTGCCCTGTAGGATGGGTATCAAAAAAAACAGGGTTGCCTGGGATCATCCTGGAGCGTTTTGTGTAATCGACAAATAATGACACCTATTTTTGGGTAAAAATTACGTCGTCGAGTACCAAAATGAGACCCGGTACATTCGATGGCCTGCATCGAGTATGACAAAAAAAAACAGGGTTGCCACCTTCTACCCTGGCACTTTCTAGAATCGGACAGATTTTAGAGAGGTGAAAAATAGGCAAAATTACGTCATCGAGTACCAGTATGAAATTAACGCCATTCGATAGTCCTAATAATCCGTGTCATAAAAATATATTGTTGCCTGCCCTCAGCTTGGAGTATTTTCTAGTCTGCCAAGTTTTATATCGGTTGTAGTACGCCCTGCACTAAGTTCAAGAAATCGTTATGTAAAACAATGTGACATTTTTGTAGCAGTTTTGGGTAGTAATAATATTTATAATGAATTATATTTCAAAATAAATTGAATTTAAATAATAATAATAATCATATAAATAGTAATATAAGTAATATAAGTAAGTACAAAGCAATTATTAGAATTACATAAGTGTATCATTTTATTTCAAATGTGCGATTCTGCAACACTGCGAACCTTCGCTCGACCGTATGTATAAGAGAGCACCATTGTCTTCTTCTTCTTTTTCTACCCCTTATCCTATTGGGACGTGGTCCCTGCACCTCATAGGAGGTTCCAACTCTTCCTATCTTGGACTCGCTCTCCACGTCAGCTCAATTTAGTTGCAACCTCGCTTCGCAGCAGTCCTCCAACTGTTTCCGTCAGCTCCTCCTAGGACGGCCCCTTGGTCTTCTACCTTCTAGTCTTGCCTGGAATATCCGCTTTGGCCGCCTATCTGCCAGCATGTCCCAGCCAACGTAACTGTGACTTCTCGATATGTCAATAAGGATTCCACTTCGAGACATTCTATTTTTTGCGTATTTCTGATTCTGTCCCTTCCAGTAACTCATACTATTCCTCGTAGATATCCCATCTCCGCGGCTTGTAGCCTTGAGTAGGTTCTTTCGGTCAAGATCCAGTGCTCGTGGTCGTACACTAGGGTTGGCCTGAAAACTTATTTGAATACTGCCAACTTTGCTCGCTGGCTGAGCTCCGCTTTTATAAGTACTTTTATATGTTTTATAAGTATTACACCGATGTATTTGAAATTGTTCATCTATTTTAGACGTCTATTCTGGCACGTTACGTTACATTGCTCTTCGCTTCTGCCAATCACCATGATTTCAGATTTATCCACGCTCAGTTTCATCCCTGCACGATTTGTTTCCTCGTCAAATTTGTCGACGGCTATTTGTAACTCCACTGGTTATTTTGCCAGCAAGGCGACGTCATCTTCAAATAACAATTTACCCACTTCCACTTCTCCAATGCTCACCCCATTATGGGTAATGCTGTTTCGGCTGATCTTGTCCATAAATACCGTGAATAAGATAGGCGACATTGGACAACCCCGTCTGAGTCTTGTTTTGGTGTCGAATTCATTCGACTTTTGACCTGCAATTCAGACACAATATTTGTTTTCCTTATATAAGGCTTGGATTGCTCCAAATAGCTTGCCGTCAATACCATATTCCTGCAGGATGCTCCATAGTAACTGACGTGGAAATCTTTCATACGCCCTTTTCTAAATCTAGAAACGCTGTTAATATTGGCTTAGCAAACTCCCATGACTTTTAGATAGCTTGCTGCAGAGTAATAGCTGGTCCATAGTCCGTCTTCCGCTCCTAAAGCCACATTGCTCTTCCTGTATATTTATTTCCCTCTGTGATTCTACGACATTTTTTCTCAAGGATTCTAGTGAATATCTTTCCTGGTTGACTTGGCAGGGTGATCTATAGTATTTCGAAATTTTTGTGATTAACTTTGTGGAAGTTCATTGTAAATAACTATGAATAGAACACAACATTGTTTACTTCACACAATGACAGTTTAATTAAATTAATTAATTAAAACGTTTTCGATTTATGTGAAGATAGAAAGTTCAGACCCGCGTTCTACACAAACAACACCATTAAGAAATACATTTTCAATAATAAAACTAAAACAGAACATCTAGATAATAGTGGGGTTTATAAAATTAACTGTGGGAACTGCCAATCATGCTATATAGGACAAACCGGAAGAAAAATAAAAACGCGAATAGATGAACATTTTAAAGGGATAAAAAATTTCAATATTAATTCAGAGATGGCAGACCATGTGAGATCAGAGGGACATCACTTCAAGTATGATAACGTGGAGGTGTTGCATGTATGCAAAAAAGGAAAGAAATTGGACATCTTGGAAAATATAGAAATTCATCTAAATAATGATAAGGCCTTAAACATACAAACACCACTTATTACATCCCCCCTTCTTACCATACTAGCCCCTCCCAGCAACCACTTTCACTTTCCGCCTGCCCCTCCCCCGCTCCCGACAACTCCCGCCCCTATGTAGTAGATAAAATTCTAGTCTTAAGTTAGTATATTACTGAAGATGATGCAGTAAGCATCGAAAACGTTTTAATTTATTTATTTAATTAAACTGTCATTGTGTGAAGTAAACAACGTTGTGTTCTATTCATAGTGATCTATAGTTTCCACATTCCATTCTATTTCCTTTCTTATACAGTGGAACTATGACCCCAGTTTGTCAATCAAAGGGTGTGCTCCCACTTGTCCACGCAATGTTTTTTAGCCAGGTTAGCCACCGTAGTCCGTTCTTACTAGGTCCTTATCTCGTCTGTCTTGACTTCTTTCCCGTTTTTTTTCCAACTGAACCATCCCTGTCACTTCCGCAAGTGTAATACTTGAAGTTTCCTCCCTATTAAGGTGAATAATTCTCATTAAATGAGTTCTTGGCACATTCAGCAAGTCTTCAAAGTACTGCTTCCACCTTTCCAAGATACCGTTTTCATCTTTTATCAGGTTTCCATCATTCGTTCCATCGTTCCAGGTTCGCTCTTGACACTTTTGACGGTTGTGATATTTGTACTTTTGCGTAGTCTCTTCATTGTCTGCCAAAAACACTTGCGCCAAGAACACTTTCTCTAACTTTTACCCAAATTCTTTCCATGTTTGTGCTTTTGCGGCTGCCACTATAGGTTTAGTCCTTTTCTTTTTTCGCAAGTAATCCTCGTAGTTACTTGTCGTCTGGTTTCCAATCCACAGTATGTACGCTAGCTTCTTTTTCTTCACTGCCCTTTGAGTATCTTCGTTCCATTATAGAGTACTTTTCTGGACCTTATTTGAACCTATTCGTTTGGTATCTCATGTTATTGCTATGGCCTCAATAACCGAGTCTCGGAAGCATTTCAACTCACCTTCCACATCCTCCGAAGACATGGGGATCCTCTCAAAAATAGCTTCCACCTTCTCAGCAAACGCCTTACTTGTTTCATTTTCTGCCAATTTTTGGTAGCTGATTTTTCTCATGATCTAGTTTTTCCCTGGTGGATTACGAATCATGACATTCGCTTCGTTTTTCCATCTAATGTCGCAGGTGACCATAAAATGATCTGTAGCTAGCTCCGAGCCTCGTTTTGTTCTAGCATTTGTCACTTTACATCTTAGTCCTTTTGATACTACAACGAAGTTGATTTACGACTTATTCGTTATTTTACCCGCTCGTTTCTGAATCCACAAATATTTGTGTATTTCTTTATGCGAAAATAACGTATTTATAATGGACAAAAAATGATCACTTGTTCGCCAATTTAAACGATCTGGAAGATACAGACAATGTTGGAAAAACGAATTTCCTCGAGAAATTCACCAATGAATTGTATGGAAGGTTATGCTGATTTTGACTAGAGGAGGTTTCAAATATGTAGTAAAAATTTGTCCGTTAAATGATTACCAGCATGTGCATTTATAGTTTGTTCCAATACAAAGTCTACTGGAGACCTCAAAAGTAGGATGTCTTTTCAGTAAATTCCTTAACCTTCTTGTCAATTTTTTGCACACGAAGCATTCATTCAATTTGGCAATGACTTAACCACACTATTTGAAACTCTTAAAAATAAGCAAGCAGCAAAATAACTTCAGCGGCGTGTGCACACAAACGTTAACCAGCGACTAAACAACGAGCATGGTAAACAAGTCAGGTAAACAGTTATCTCTCTCTTTTACAAAATTGTCCCATTGTTTTACACAACAATTTTTTGAACTCGACCCAATAGGATAAGGGATAGAAGAAGAAGACGACAATAGTGCTCTCTCACACATACGGTCGAATGAAGAGTTCGCAATGTTGCAGAATCGCACATTTGAAATAAAATAATACACTTATGTGATTCTAATATTTGCTGTGTTGGCAAAAAGATTCTGTGTATACAGGCGGACCTCGACTTTCGCACATAATTGGTTCCTGAAAATGTGTGCGAATGTTGAATGTTCGAAAGTAGAGGGAAGTAAAAAAAAAAAAAATTGTATGTATTTTATAATATTTATATATCAAGTAAATATATGATGTTTAAGGCCCGGTTGTTTCAAGTTCGATCAAAGTAAGCGGTCGATTAAAGCATAGATTTTTACGAAAACGGATCGTCTGATTGGTGGAGAACGTAAAAATCTGTGCTTTAAATAACGCTTACTTTAATCCAACTTGAAACAACCGGCCCTGAGAGGCTTTAAAGTGGTTTAAGAGACATGTTTAAGTGGGGTTTGCGGGTGTTTCCCTTAAAAAGTCATCAAGAGTTAATTGTTTGCCACTCTTTTTCTTTTCTTCATATAATATTTTATAACATGCTATATCTTTATTGATCGGCCTGTACACTCAAGATATGCGTTCTCCATTGGGATCACAATCTTCCATAATATTTAAAAATTTGTCAAGATGCATGAAGGCTTCATTCATATTTTTCATTATTAAAGTCTTGATGATTTCATCAGCTTCTTCTTCCTCACTTTCATTATATATTTCATTTTCATACTCATGTTGCTCAATTAAATATTCATTTGTTAGAGGTTCTGAGTGAGATTTTATAATCTCATTAACATCCTCATTGGTAACATCTAAGTTTAGTTCATTCATTAGGCGGACTATATCAATCTTTTATTTCAGCCCAAGCTATATGTCCACGCTTTGTGCAACCTTCCCTGTCAGTTGCCTCGATAGCCTGAGTCATTATTGACCTCATATAATTATCGTTTAAACATAGCTATCACCGTTTGGTCCATAGGCTGTATAAGGCAGGTAGTATTGGGAAGAAGAAACACGACATTGATTTCCGTGTATAAATTCTGTAGAGATTTTGGGTGTCCTGGAGCATTGTCTAAGATTAATAATATTTTAAATGGTAAATTATCATCTTTCCTTCCTGCGCAAGACTAAATCTCTATCCTAGCTAGCTCACAAGCAAAGTGAGGGAGCAAGCAAGATGCAAGTGATGCCAGAATTCCACTTGCTTGTGAGCAAACGAGAGGGGATATCTTTACCCCAAAGCGCGACAATGTGCGAAATAGCGAATTGTGCGAAAGTCGAATGTTCGAAAGTCGAGGTCCGCCTGTATATTACTTTTTATATTCTTATTATTATTATTATTATTTAAATTCAATTTATTTTGAAATATAATTCATTATAAATATTATTACTACCCAAAACTGCTACAAAAATGTCACATTGTTTTACATAACGATTTCTTGAACTTAGTGCAGGGCGTACTACAACCGATATAAAACTTGGCCGACTAGAAAATACTCCAAGCTGAGGGCAGGCAACCATCTATTTTTATGACATGGATTATTAGGACTATCGAATGGCGTTAATTTCATACTGGTACTCGATGACGTAATTTTGCCTATTTTTCACCTCCCTAAAATCTGGCCGATTCTAGAAAGTTCCAGGGTAGAAGGTGGCAACCCTGTTTTTTTTTGTCGTACTCGATGCAGGCCATCGAATGTACCGGGTCTCATTTTGGTACTCGATGACGTAATTTTTACCCAAAAATAGGTGTCATTATTTGTCGATTACACAAAACGTTCTAGGCAACCCTGTTTTTTTTTTTACCCATCCTACAGGGCACCACCCTATACAAGTCCCATCCAGGTACTCAATGACGTAGAGTTGATGACAGTCAGCTCCTAGACTAATATGATTATTGCTACATTGATAAATAAAATTAAAGGATTATTTTTAAAAAAAGTGATTCTAATTTTTATAGCTTTTAATAATCAAGAAAATAAAATTACAGTGCGAAACACCACAATCAGAGCCAGATATTCCTGAAGGCTATTCAGCCGGTGCTGTGGAGCTCTGGAACCTCACCACCAATGAAGAGTTTCACAGGATCACCGTTGACATGTCTACGATCACATCGTGCATCGAGGCCAAAGCTCGCTTCACCCAAACCAAGTATCAAGTGGATAACTCTGTTACCATTGAATTATTTATAAGGTATTACATTTATTTATGAGTTTTTGTGATTTGATGTAACAATATTTTTTCATCATCTTATTGCCTAAAAGAATGTTCTTCCGCAGATGGCCTTAATTTTTTTTACTACCTCTTATCCCACCTAAAGCTTCCGGTTCCATCTCTGCAGAAGTTCCATATCCTTATAAACAGGACTACTGTAAATTTTTTTTCATTATAGGTTTTCAGTTCAGTTTAGAGTTACTCATTTATAAAACGCAAACCAAATATTTAGTTGATTTTGTTACAGTAGGAAATATTATGCTAATACAATGATCGCGACACCGCGACATAATGTACCCGATATTAACCAGGTGCGTGCAGTGGGAACATTGAAGCATGATTTTTTTGTAAACGTATATTTTGGAAAAAAAATATAAATCAAATATTTATGCCACAGATTTTTATGATATATCAAAATATGAATGCTATGATAACAATTGTGATAGAAATATTACGAAAGATATGTTGTATTCTGATTTTTTTCCAAATAATTGGTTACGTAAAAGTCATGCTGCAATGTTCCCACTGCACGCCTCTGATATTAACATATTTGTTCTTCTCACTTGTGAAAAAAATCGAAATATGTTTTTCAGTTTTGTCAATTTCTAAATATATAAAATAAAATGTACTGATTTGTTGCGCAGGGGGCTAAAAATTATTTCAAATTACGAATTACCGGGGTTTTCAAATTATAGGGGTTAATTTACTATGAAACTAACATTTTGGGAGTTTTTTGAATTATGGAGAATTTTGAATTATCGGGATTTGAATTAACGGGATTTTACTGTAATAATTTTGTTATTTTTTTAAGGGTACTGGCGCCATCTCCCGTCCAGCTGGACCGCCTCAGTGTGTGTGTGAACAACCCTCGCTACAGCTGCGAGTTTGCCGTGTGCGAGAAGGAATCATCACCTCTCCTTCTCTTTGAAGACGGTCAAGTTAGGAAATTCCTTTGTCAGTTCGTACCTGATCCGCAGGATGTTGGTAGAGATCTGCAGGTAAAAATTTAAGATTTTTTTTTACTAATTATAGCAAATTTATTGAAATATTTAATTTAATTTTTTTGATATGTTTAAGCTGCTATGAATTGACATTATAGCTGTGACGGGTATTTTCTATCACAGTATGTAAAAAGTTAAATGCAAAATCTATTAATACTTGGTTTTGGATTGAAAATTTTATTTTACAGTTATGCAACTGTGTTTTACAAATGTATATGATACAGCTTTGCAAATGTGCTTTTAGATTGCATCAATCACACTCCAACTAGGAAAATCTAACGGAAGACACGCAGTATTACAATTTAATGGTGCCGGTGGACCTGTCTCCGGTCTTTATCCAGAAATATTCAATTACAGATCTGTCCAAAAAGCGTTACCAGATTTTGACAGCATCCAACCAGTGCCCCTCGCTCAAATTATTCCCAGGTAAAGATTACTTTCGGCTCAATCTCTATTAATTTTTATTGTACGATGAATAAGTCATTGAAACTTGAGCTGCACCATATCAAGAAACAATATCAAAAATACTTTTACATAAACAATATTTATAGATGTTATTTATGTCCTTTTTACACCTGATTTACATTTGTTATTTTGCAGAGAATCAAAGATGACCGTAATTATAGAACAGGCGGACCCGGCTTTGCAAGGAGAGTGGTTTCCAATCATCATCAATATAACCAACGATGAACTGACTGATGCTCATGACATTCAGTTGTCATTGACTTTGATAAATCCGTCTGACACTCTGGCAACTGATTCATCAGGTTGGTAATTTATCCTTGTTATTTTTACATTAAATACATTATTATACATTATTATTTTGGTGATTATTTTTATCAGTATGTATCTATATCAAGTAAAAATAATATTTAAAATCATGTGTAAAATCACTTTTAAATCTATCTGTACCCATAAAACTCAATCTCTGTCTGTCTGTCTGTCTGTCTGTCTGCCTATCTGTCTATCTGTCTGTCTGTCCATCTGTCTGTCTGTCTGCTCTCTATACAAATCTACACCGTTTGACCGACCTGACCCAAATTTTACAAATTATATGGCGGAAAACGTAGGCAAGATTTTCTCTCCCCCTTTACACCACCTATTCCCTCAGATACCAATGTAATGCACTCCAAATTAAATTGAATACTTTTAATCCCAAATTTTAAAATGAAACCATTCCCCCTCCCCATGACAATCCCCCTACCCCGCCCCGTGTTTTAATTTATAAATTAAAAGAAATTCAATTCAATAATTTTTTGCATAGTTAATTATTATTTATTGATAAGTCAAGTTTGTTATAGTTCGTATGGGGATCGTTAGTGGGATATTAATTTTTAATTAATTTTTATGCTTTTAAAAGGGCTGCCACTTTACCTTAGCACTCTAAGGGCCGGTTGCATCAACTTGATTTATATAGATATTTTGAATATAGAATATTTTGTTTAAAGCATAAATTTTTGCACTCTCCACCAATCAAACAAACTGTTTCCATAAAAAGCTATGCTTTAAACAAACTTTTACTTCAAACCAAGTTGATACAACCGGTCCTAAATGTTTCATATTACATTTTGTTTTTCCTTCAGTTTTTCTTGACACAGAAATCTAACCATTTTCTTTTTTTTGCAATAATTGTTTTCTCTTTCTTTATAATTGCAATAAAAGCTATTTAATACGAAATTCAGGGGACAGAAATTTAAAAAAAAATCGATTTTCGAATTAGGAAGGTAGAATTAGTAGGAAGTTTTTAAACCATCAACTAGGGATGGGTCGTCGACGTATTTACCATCGACGAAACGAGACCGTCCACGTCCATCCATCGACGAGACGATCAACTAGTTGAATTCGTCAACTTCGTTACGCGGACGTCGCGGACGTTTATCTAAACATCGGGACGACAGTCAACTGTCTACGGTTTGACGCGACGCTGCTCGACGGCACAACCGTTGGTTATTTTTATTACGTTAATTTTTAAAATTTAAAGAAGTTCGAAGGAATATAGTTTCGGGGAAAGTAAAACCGCTACTTGTGCTTATATGTAAAAAGAAATATTTTATTATTTATTTGTTTATAGGCTTTTACATATTGTTTTATATACTTCTTTCTATATATAATAAAGAAAGAAGTAGGTATACACAACAATATCAGGTGTAAGCAGTAAAATATAAATATAAACTACATATATAAGCAGTGAAAGTATCGGGTATAAGCATTAAAATATGAGTATAAAAATTAAAAATATAAAGTACAAAGCAATGTGTGTATAAAAAAATATATTAGATACACATTATTACATGTGTACAGGGTTATTTGTAAAACAATAATAACCTAGCAGGACTATATTCCTGCCTTGATTATGAGTATTATTTTTTGTAAAACGTTGGACTATCACTACACTAACTCAAATCGATTACGAAAAATTCATTCGTTTCAATACAAGTTAAATAAAATTATAAAAACCTTTACATTTATTTATTATCTATAAATTTATAAATAAATACATAATTTAAAAATACTTTACATTTGAGATGTTATCTAGAAATTTATTGAAGAATACATCTTTCAAAGTCAGACTTTCACTTTGTGGTGACATTATTAATAAATAAATATATCTGTATTATTTGTCAACTTTAGTTTATGGCTCAATTTGAGAAAAGGAACATTGTTCCCGAAACATGTAAAAAACCAATAAAAAGTGGTGTAAACAAAATTATAATAGATTTATTTTTTTATCTATAAAGTTGAAAATAGGGAATTTATAATAAAAATTAATTAAACCTAAATTCAAGATTGTATTACATATACAACAATTAATGTTGGACTCCTGAATAAGGACCATAGTTAGGTATAGAAAATTTTATTCCCTACAAGTTTGTTTATCATTTATATGCTAAAGTTGAAAAGTAAGGAAATAACACAATAATTAAATTTTAGCATCCCTTTTCAAGTAGATATATAAGAAGTCGAGATCGATCGAATAAAATATTGATTTTAGAAAAATATCTAGCCGGCCTATTAATTAATACAAAATATAATAATTAAATAGAATTGTTTTGTTCAATACAAAATATAATAATTAAATAGAATTGTTTTATTTTATACAGCGTAAAATTGGGAATTCACCGAATCGTCGCACGTGACATCACAAAAAATCAAGTAAAAAATAATAGATAATAGCTTATTAAGCCTATCTCGCGCTACGCATGTATTCAAATTTCAAATCTCTAGTTATAGTTCGTGTACACAGATCTGCACTCTATGGTAGTGTACTTTAGAGTTGAAATGAAATTACCCGTCGAGCCGTCTATGACGTCTATGGCATCTACAAGTCGACAGCGAGAGATGAGAGAGAAATAAACGGAGACGTTTTGTCTTGCTCTCGCTCGTTGCTTTGCATTGCGTTTAATCTCGAATCGTCCACCGACCACGGCGTCCGCTGTCCACCGTCTACGAATTCAACTAGTCCATGCGATAAACGTAAACGGTCGACGCGTCGATGCAACGTCAACGGTTGATTTCAACTAGTCCATCCATTCAACGCCCATCCCTACCATCAACACACTTTCTAGACATTTCCAGGTGTACAAACAAATGCATTTCTGAACTTGTATTTTTAAACACACTTATTTGGCCAATGTTGCATTCATTTTTGTCAGTTCTTTCAATAAAATTAAAATAAATTACCTTGATATGTGATCTTGAACCATCAATTCAATTTTAAAATTAAAAAATGAAAACAGCAAATATAAAACATCACTTCACTGCGCTTTTCAATTTTGGCGCGATTTTTTAGAATTGTTGAAACAGTCGAATTGGTGTACCGTATTTTTTCGGAATCTTGCCCTTCTTCTCAATTTTCCCGTCCACGTCTTTAATCAAACTCTTTTTCATCAAAATAGTTAACGTTTTGTATGCACTGCGAACAGACGCCATTTTCATTTGAAACGAAACACTAGTCAAAATAAAATGCGAAAATAACTAAAATCTAACACGTAAACGCAATAAAATATCTAATATTTTTCACACTTATCAAATAAGATAAAATATGTTACAATCGTAAATGAAAAGACTAAAATATTGAAAGTTTTCACGGAAATCATAGATAAAATCATAAAAAAGAGTCAATGACAAAATGTTTTCACGCGGTACGACTATAAGAATATATTTTCAATTTTACTAAAACACAAAGATTTAACAATTTAAAACTTCTAGTAATCTCGTCTTTTGGCGGGATATCGTAAAACGGGAGTCATAAAACATCCCATGCAACATGTTTTTTGACTTTTATTACCGTCATACAGATGATCTAAGCCCTGTGAGCAACATGAGTGGTCATTCCCGTCATCGCAGGTATAAAAAACACTAGGTAAAACAACATTTACACAAATGACTGTGTCAAATTTCATAATTTTTTCTGCAATTTTTTTCGTATTTGGAATTGGCCATTTTTTCGAATTATAGGAAGCATTTTATATGAAAATTCATTTGAGGGGGATAAAATATGATTAAATTTTTCGAATTATACCGAATTCGAATTATAGTTGTTTGTATTAACGAGCTTTTACTGTATTGGTTTCTTTATTAATTTGAGAAATATTGTGGAAACATGTAGGTGAATGATAGTTAATTTTTATTTTAAATTTTTCTTTATATCTTATAGATTCTTAATTATTATCTCATCAATTGTATAAATGAATATAATATATGTATATAATATACAGAACTGAATCAAGCATTTCTAATTGCATTTTACAATTCTGATGAAAATATATATAGGATATCCCGTCCACCTCCTGTCTAGATTAAATGAAAACATTGTTATTTTTTAGAGGTTTTGTAAAACATGGCACCCTCCCCACAATTTTTTTTTTTACTAACTATTACCCGGGCAAGGCCAGATACGGACTGTTAATATTCATATATTACTCTTTTCAGCTGAACTTTGTTTTGAAGTTGGAAAAGAATCATCCACACCACTCTCATTATCTGTTGGATCATTGAGTTCGCAGTCAAAATTCCTAAAGGCATTCTTTCTCCGATCGACCAAAGTGATGTCATCCACGGTACTAATGAAAATAACCTACATTATCACCGCAAGTGACAGCAACAAGTCGGAAGCTAATATTGTCATGGAAAACAAGGCGATTGAACAGGGTGATCATATTTCTGATAACAAGAAGATGGCATGCTTCAAAGAACATCCGATAAAAGTCACAGTTGTAAAACCTTTCGAAATATCTTCCAAATTTGTCACTATGCGATTCGAAGATATGGAGAAGTGTTTCTACGGAGATCCATTCATTGTTATGCCCCAAATTAAAGTTCTCAGTCCTTGGCCGATTTTAATAGATGATACTCAACTAGAAGTCGTAAGTCTATATCTATTTGATTAAAATGTTTATTTTTATATTTATAAAATTATGTGGCTGCTGAGATTAATTACTTAGCAAGTAATGGTGACGTATCCCTTTTGTTTGTAGACAAATAGTTTTGAAAAAATGGATAAAGAAGCGCAGAGCTGCCTGAAGGGGCTTGTGGTGGGAGAGAATGTGATAGCAACCGAGGCTGTGTGCGTCAGTGCTACGGAAACATTTGGGAATGAATCATCAAACCTTGGATTCTACACCATTCACTGGAAGAGGTAGTTTCTACTTGACATACATTCATAATGTTACAAAAAGATTATTTTCGTAGATTACTCTTGATCACCCAAATAACTGACAATAAATAATTTTCATTCTTCTTTATCTTTAAATATCGCGAGTCATAACCGTCTATACTAATTTGAATTTTTCATATTATTGATTGACGTGGTAGTTACTTTGTGCTACAATGTGATTATTTTAATTTACACTAAATTAAGCTTTGTAACACACACATTGAGTTATTTTTGTCACTACTATAGTTTTGAGAGGAGCAGTCTCAGATGTAATTAATAACTAACCTCAATACCGAATTTTATCATCCTATTCGAGTAGGACAGCGGGTCGCATAGTGGGGAGGATTTTTTCGGTCACTAGAGGGAACGAATTTAGGATCGAAGACGTACTGCGGAATTTGTTGTTATTCATAAGTTTTTTCTAGGTTTCGTTCTTTAGGATTCTTAAAATTCTGAGAAAATACTTATGGAATAACATCACTTTCCACAACACAGCTCCGATCCTAAATTTGTTCCCTCTAGTGACCAAAAAAATCTTTCCCACTACCCACTGCTCTAGTGGAGTAGGTTGACATAATTCGGTATTTGAATTAGTTATTAATTACACCTGATGGGAAGAGGGAGTGCTCTTCTCGAAACTATATTAATAACAAAAAAAAATTAATGTGTGTGTATTACAAAGCTTAATTTATTGTGAATTTTTCATGTTTGAATCCAGAATTAAAACTCATATCAACATTTTGTGTAGTGATAAGATACTTTTTGATGGTGTTAAAGTCATGTTGTAGCATGTTAAATTATATTCTCAGAAAGTCGAGCTCGCTTCCTGTGACATCGCAAACCACATCACCCTTGGTCGGACCAGAAGTAGTCTCCAGTTGGCTGAGGGTGGAAGCTGTTCTGCCAGCCCATGGGCGATTGCGTTCACCCTTACCCTTCATCCTCCGTCTGCACAGCACGGCTGTGTGTCCACAGGCGCTGATGCTGAAGGTTGAGGCTAGTGACGCCTTCATGTTTGCTGGACACAAACAGGTACATGCGTGGGCTGAATGATAAGTACTTACATTAAGGAAGAAAACACATTTTTATTTAATGTTCTTAGGTTTTCATGGCTATTCAGAATCTTCTTTTTTGAACTTATTAGTCACTTTTGATGTCGCATCGCTCTTCACTAATGTACCTGTGGATGATGCTATGAGACTTTTGGAAAAAATTTACGGTCACGACATCAGCACACTACTCAAGCACTGACAATTGGATATTCCTCTTTTCAAGGTCAGCTCTTCCAACAAGTAGATGGCACACTGATGGGTAACCCACTTTCTGCAGTGATTGCGATCTATATTTATATGGCCAGAGCTCTTAAAAAATGAGATATCAAGACAGTATTGGGGACTAACTCAAAAGTAAAGGACCTGTTGAGATCAGTGAAGGATTGAAACCGCCTAGAAACGGACGATGTTTATAAACTTGACTGCCAAGATTGAGTGACATTATAGAGACTGCGAAAGTGTATGTAGGACAAACAGCACACACCATTTTCATAAGGATTGACAAACACAAAATAAAAAAATAAAACAAAAATGCAAACTCATATCCATCCAGGAAAATCAGCATTGTCTGAGCACTTTCTGAATACTGGCCACCATTTTGTATTCGACCGAAGATCCTAAAAAGGCCCAAGTCTTATCAATAAGGCACTTGAGATCTATAAGCACCCGGTGAACATCAATAGAGATGATTGTTTCAAATTAAAAACCTCATGGTATCCGGCACTTCAAAACCAATCAAACGTCGCATATTCCATAAAGATTGAGATCCGACAATAGATGGAACATACACGTAATACAGGACAGTACATGTCTCCGACACAGTATTGCCATGTAGTATATAAACATAGAGACGCCCTTCTTTCAACAAGGTATTGCAAGCCAATACTTAACCCTAACATCAATACTCATAATAACACATCAACACTGATGATGGAACCTGCAATGGGATACAAAATGATGTCCAGAGAGGTCGTAGAAATACAAAACGGATTTTTATTTTTTATTAATTTCTTAACATGGTCCCTGTTCGATATTCGTGACGTCACGTTGGCACAAAAGTCAATTCAAAAGAATATTGTTCTTTTTTTATGTGGCAACACTGATTGGTCCCTATCGAAAAATATCCTACCCTCAGTTGTTTCCACCCCCTCTCATTTCGACAAGGCTTGTGTTAAAAGCCCCAATTTTTCGTCTCGTTTTTTAATTGTACATTTTATAATTCTCGTCTAATTTCGTCTTCGCCGAACTTCGGGAGTAACGAACGTTGGTAGCCAACCAAGTGAAACAGTTGTTTGGTGAAGTGATATCATTTCGAGGGACGCCAAACACAAAAAGGTGAGTCGAAACGTCCTTCATTTCTCAAACAAAATACAGTCCACTTTTTTCCAATAATTCCAATCTTTTCCCCACGTACGCGGCGATTTCAGTTTGATATTCTTAGTTTAGAGGTACATATTCAATTAATGTGATTTGTCAAACTCAGTAAAATAGGCCTCTGTTTTGACAATTATATTAACTGTTCGAAGAATATTTTTTCTTCTTCTGTATGAAGGCTTGAACTTTGTGGTGACATTATTATTAAAATAAAACACAAATTACTTTGTTTTCACCACTTTATTAGATTAAAAAATCTACATGTTTCGAGAACAATGTTCTCTTCTTCAGGATTATTGTGTACTAAAGATCTTAAAAGTTGAACCAAGCAAATGTGTTACGGTAAGGGGCGGGTGAGGGGGTAGGTGAGGGGAGGGGGTTTTTAAAAAACGTTAATATTAAGTCTAATATAATAAATACACAGACGAAATTTTTGCATAATCCTATTTTGAATATTTTTCCACTTAACATTCCACATTGTCCAAATGACCCATAATAATTAACACCTCGTAACACATTTGCTTGGTTCAACTTTTAAGATCTTTACTACACAATAATCCTGAAGAAGAGAACATTGTTCTCGAAATATGTAGATTTTTTAATCTAATAAAGTGGTGAAAACAAAGTAATTTGTGTTTTATTTTAACAATTATATTGTCGTGAACCGCTGCCCACTAAACCATTTTTATGTTTTGAAACAATAAATATTGTAAGGGACCAAATCTTAAGAATTGAGTGGATGCGGCAGCAATTTGTAGTATATTTTAACCAGTTTTGCTGTAGCGATTACGGACAGATGAGCTGGTATGTTATCATGCTGGAAGAGCACTTTTTTCTTCCCCAATTTGGCCGTTTTCTCAACAATTCAGTGTGTATAAATCAGCATAGTGCTAGTCTATGATTGTCCTTCTCTTCTCCAAATTGTCAGTGAAGATGAACCCTCACGAATCCCAATTGACGGTAGCCATGACCGTTATGACCAATGGAACTATTTTTGCTTTTAAAGGAGGTTCGCGTGGTAAAGTCCATCCTTTTGATTGTTCTTTCATTTCTGGCGTGTAAAGATGGATCCATGTTTCGTCAACAGTTATTCAAATCGCAACAAACTCATTCAGATCGCAATTAAACATGTCAAATTTTGTGCAATGCATTCAATTGACATATCTACAATGCCAGAAATCTCTGATCTTCGCTAACGCTATTTCATGGGTTATGCAGACCTTCCCACTGTATGCATGATCTCAACATATTATGTATTTATTTTCTTTATACATTTTATTGTTGTATATTTTCCTCTTAAATTTCATACCTACTGTTAGCGCCATAAATTAATTTGTGAACTAGGAAAAAGGTATTCCTTCTCTCCCAGTCCCTACCCATTCCCGAAACCAAGCAAGTACTAGAGCCGCTCCACTTTTGAAAATCGAAGCCGCCACAAGAAGGAAAAACAGCTGCAATCGCAATAGAAAAAATGTCGGAAAAGAAAGTGACCGCATAATTTTCCGCTGTGAACTACCGCAAATTGAATCAAAGATTTATTTCTTGACGCGAGTGTTTTACATTGAAATTAACGTGAAACACCTCGCCGCTAGAAGTTTGGAGATATAGAAGAGGCAAGAGGAGAAACGCAAAATCGAAGGAAGAAAGGTAAGTGCTTGCCTTGTTCCCAATTACCCATACCAATATCTCCCATCCACCTACCATGAACTACACTAAGGGCCTGTTGTCTGTTCATTAGTAATCTGATGGGGTGAAGGTGTGTTACTCCAAACCACCAGAATAAATGTCTATACCAGATTTCAGTGTTTAGTTAACTCAATACCTATTATGGATGAAATCACAATGTTACTCATGTCACTCAATACTTATTATGGATGAAATCACAATGTTACTCATGGTAATGAGGCGCTCTGAGCTTGTGTGGGATATCCATAGGATGGACAAGATTGAAACACTCACCGGGGATTAAATCGGTATATTACAATAAATACAAGGTAAGTGATACCTTAGTTAGTAATGTTTGAAATAGTGCAAAATGTTAGATATGATACGCACAATAAATATTTAATTGGTTATTAGCGTACTCCCGGAAGTCTACAATTAATTGCTGGTGAAAATAGGTCCGTGTTGATCCGCTGGTGAAATGGGAATCATGCGGGGCCCCGTGCCCCAGGTCCTTGCGATTGGAGGTAAAAATTATTTTTCTGGAAGCTTCCACGTGTCTTCATTGGCCCTTTTTTTACTCACCCTCAGATGTCGGCCTTGTGTTGCTTTCATCGCTGCTTGACGCTCTCGTGTCTCCATAGTAATATAAAATATATGTTTTTTTTTAAACTATTATTACTGATCAAACAACTGGTCCTAAGTATCATAAAGCGACGCATTTTGAGCCAATTACTCCAGTGATTGATTTAAAAATAATTTAGATTTCTTCACTTTCTTTCAGTGTTCTGTAAGCTTGTTGCCGGATAGCACCCAGGAGCTGGTTTTCAACTTATACCCCCTAGTCTGTGGATCCGTTGCGCCCCCAAAATTTATACTTAGTCCAGTTGAGGGAGCCTCCTCTCCTTCCACACCAGATCCCGTCTCTCAGGGTGTGACCAGCGAATACCTACAGCAGCTTATGGACAGGAGTTTACCTAGTCAAGTCTATATAATGGTAAGTTTTAAATCGTTCATTCTACCACTATGTTATCTGACATGTGTTAATACTACGTGACCAGTCCTTGTTATATCTAAATTAGTGGCTTGTACCTAGGATTCAGGCAGGGGCTGTTTTTTGTGCAGATCCTAAATATAACATAGAATAGCTTGTTGTTCTAGTGGTTATGATTCTCGCCTGGTGATCCAGTGGTCAGTGATTCGAGCCCCATTCCAGGATACCAGCAAGATAGTCCTATTTTCATACAACAGACAGACAAACCTTAGTTTGAAAATATTGATGGGATTGAGGAATATTCATGAATCCGTATTCTCTATTTCTTTAAAAAATACCTGTAAAGATGTAAGTAAAATTTAATCCAGGCAGGTGAAAGGTAAAAATATCTGGGGAGTGGAGTGACTTTATTTTTCTCGGCATCCTAGAATGAAACAGTAAATCTTGAAACGGATGGCATTCCGTATAATATTAATTTATATCAGCGGAGGGTACCTATGTTTTGCGCAGGGTCCTGAATAGTAACCACGCAAATGTAGTTTAGATCAGTCAAATGGTGTAGGATTGTTTAGAAAATAAATAGACAGACATACATTTAATTTTCTGTACATGGATTATTGTTTCTCGTCATGTGGGAAATGTTTGGGATTTAAATTTTCTTAAAATATTTTGTGCAGGTGCCACTCCCTGGTCATAGATAACCGCGGCGTGCAAAAAAATTGAAGTGTAACAATCTTTACAAAAATCGCTACATCGTCCAAACCAATAGTTACGTATTTAGAATACTATGTTTTTTTAACTTTGTGCACTTTATGGAATCAAATTGCTTAAATTTAGTAACATAAAAGTACATTGATGTACTCTCAGCAAGTCTTTGTAAAAATATTCCTTTTATATGACATTCTATTCATTATTCGTAAACAAATTCGTATTACATCCATAAAAGCTGTTGTTCTAATAATCTCGATAAAGTATGATATTTATAAAAACAGAAACCCAAATACTGAAATCCACTTATTATGATTTATTACGGCGGCCCGCAAACCGGCACCGAGCCACACGCTCCACACTTGTGCATAAGTGTTTAAGAAATTCATTTAGATAATAAATTTCTAATTCGCTAATGAAATCTTGCATTCCCACTCACTTATGAATGGATAATCACGTTACAAGATGGAGACAGATATAATTTTACCACCATACAAATTTATTTATACAGTCTGTAAAACCAAAAGCATCTATTGTCATATCTCTTTTTAGAAAATCTTGTATTTTTGTTCAAATGATAATGTATTGACAATTATAATAGACATGAAGACAAAGGGGTATGTATGTTGGACATATATCTGGATTTTTTGAAGTTATACTTCTTTTGGCGCATGAAGGTATTTTTTTTCATTGTAATGGAAGTTGCGCATTGTAGCAGGAATGCGAAAATGCACAAAATGCGTTGGCATCCGTTAAACTGTCAAAAATTTATTTACTTGTAATTGGTGTTCCACTATTATAAATAATGTATTGTCGACCATCTTGAATCGAGTACCAATTATAAAAATGCCCAATTCAAAAGCTGACATATGATTGGTTATTGAATTGAAAAATTGGTGTGTATTCGAAATGCCAAAAAGGGGCTTCTCAAGATTTCTGAATTTCATGTTATCGTTAATGTTTTTTTAAGAGAGTTTTTGTTCATCACCATGCCAAAAATGATAAAAGTGATATTCGACAAATTACTTATTGCAAAAATGACATATTTATTTTCAAAACAAAAAAACACATTCATTCATTCAACATTCGATGCGGCTGTCATAGTGTTATAGTTTTGAAACTTTTGAATACAGAACCGTTATATGCCAAAAACTGATGAAATACAAAAGTGGGTAGGCACTTGAACTTTTTTTAAATATACATGTTTTTTATTTGTCGCATTATATTTCTGCGATGCTGCGGCGATTAATATATTCAAATCAATGTCTCATGACAATTCAAAGACATTTATCTATTTTAGCTATCACAAACCAATAGTTACATTTGTGCCACTTCAAAAACAAAATAATAATTTAACTACATTAAAATGTCATCAATTATATTTGTCATCTCTCTAGACATCGTATTATTGTATTAATGTAATTTTAAACCAAAATGTAAACTTTATGTAAATTAATTTCACGCCAATGAAGTATAACTAAGCAAGGGTAGAACTACCCAACTTGCCTTTGGGCGAACAGTTTGGTGAGGGCGTAGGACTATCCTTCTCGCACAAGATGCGTTAAGAATGTAATTATTTTAAATTTCTAATCCAGTAATTATAATTTTATATAATGAATTAAAATAACAAGCTTTATTTTTAAATATTTTAATCAGTTTAATAAACGAATACTTAAAAATATATATGTTAATTGAGAAATTTGAATCTTGGATCACTTTTGATTTAGATAACTATTCAACATAAGCAGGAGAAGATATGTAAATTTTCCATCTGGTCATCTTTGCCAAGGGTAACATTGCAATGGTATAAATTAAAATCTGCAAGCTTTTATTTGTATGTTCCATTGTACATTTACAGGTACAACTATTGTGTAATTAAAAAAAATTTCATCCTTACAGCCTCAAGAAAAGGAGACTGCATCATTGGAAAATACATTTTCTTCGCTCAAGGTCAACGCCTAAAGTGAATTGTTAAATTTTATTTAAATACATATTATGATCACACCCATTACAGTTGCCGGCAAACTTCTTGAAATTTTTTGGCGTATTGGGGGAATGCGCAGAAGACAAAATTTGGGTCTCTTTGGTGGAATGGTACATGCGCAAACTTCCCCCCACTACGCCGTAAAATTTCAAGATGTTTGCCAGCTACTGTACCTTTGTTATTTTATATTATGTATTATCAAAAGTATCTTTATTTACTATTTACAATTTATATTACACTGCTAGCATAATAACCAATTTATGTATAGTTTCTAGAAATTAAATGACTTATCTAATTCCAAACATTGTATTATTTCTAAACAAACCAGTGAACTAACCTTCAAAACCTAATATTTTAAAGATACTAATACTATAATATATATGTACAGTGGTCCTCAGTTATGCTAAATTATTATGAGTTAAGCTTAGTTATACCTAAATCAATTAATTTTTAATAATTATAATGGTGTATTGGCACGTACTACTTCAATGAATACAGTATATTATACAGTGATTCCCTACACAGATGGATGCCAAGTTAGCGAATGCTAGAATGCTAGATAACTGAGAGTTCATAACAGACTAATGTAATTTTTAATTAAATTTGATGTTATAAGTCAACTGTGTGTAACAATATAATAATGGATAATGGTTAACCCTCTGAGACCGTATGTATGTTCAAACGAACACTAGCTTTGCGATTTTATTTCTCCCATAATATATTGAATATAAATGTCGGGTTTTTGTTTTCTGATTGCTGGCAATCTTGTCTATGGCATCTATTTTTTTCCGCTTGACTGCGATACGTAATCCTGCCTAAATTGTCGTTTGCATTTTGACAGATCAACTTTCAGTGAATCTTCCAATTCCGTCCTTTGTTATTTGCATATTTTAAGGTTAAACTTACCTTAATTTATCCATTTTTTTTATTAAAATTACATTTATTTTGTTGCCTAAGGGTATATTCTAACTATAACAAAGTAAATACATCAATTTTTCGAAGTTATTTGTCAGAATATTCAACTATAAGTTCTATAACAACTTCTAAACTATACGGAAAAAAAAAATTTTTTTTCAAAAAATTCTGTGATGTGTTATCATACATCAAATATTTTTTACAAACTGCCGTAATTAATTCAGGTTTCAGCGGGTTAAACAAAAACTATCTCGTTTACTCATCTCAGTGCGATCACTTCCAAACATGTCATAGATTTTTGTCTGCTTTAACGAAGATACTTTTCTATGGCGAGCATTGCCATGCAAACGCTTTACTAGCATTATGAGGTCTTGGATTGTTACATTGTGTGCTGCAGGAAGATGTCAGCAATATGAGAAATCTTCATGCTCTCTGGTTCAGTACCTTCATATTTTTCTTCATGGTTTTCTTTGATGATTTCTTCATTCAGGGACAGCGTACAAGAAAGAAATGTGTTCCAGGCTGTTCACACTGCACCGTAAAACCAGATTAATATGAGGCGGGATTATTTGGATAGAGATTACTAAGGGCCGGATTAGTATCATTCGTAATGATTAAAAACAAAATAGATTTTCTTAAATAAAATAAAATTTAATTTACATTATACATACATGGGTGGGTCATTCTCTTTCTTAAGTTTACATATTTTTGTATAATTTTGAGGACCTGATAGACGGATTCGACCAAAAATTGTATACCTCAATCACAAAATCTTTTATTTTATTTTATGGAATAGTCTTCTTCAAATAACTTGCACCTTTAAATAATTATAAAGCAATACATTTGTATTCATTCAAAAAGATTTATATATGTAGAAACTTATACCACTCTGTCATATTTACAGCTAATTTGAAGTAGGGTTGATGGGCCGGTTGTGGCCACTACCCCGGTTTTGGCCACTTGGACATTCAAAGGTGTATAAATAAGGCAATGAAAATATATTTGATATTTTATTTATGCCGATCAATTCTTTAAACTGTGTTTTGATAAATAACAGCTGTACCGCCATTTTCTTTCTTTGAGTATCGGTTGAAATTCTTGATAACATTTGTTAAAAATGATTAAATAATGATAAGGGCCCGTGGATGAGTAATGTGAAAATAACTTTTTAAACACTTATGTTTGTGTTCGTGAATCAATTTAGCCTATTGAATGAAAGTCCTAGGAACATTGTTTGAAGGTTATTTCATAACTTAGATTATTTCTTAGAAGATAAATGCTACACGGCCACAACTGGCACAGCAATCTTACTTGTGTTCTAGTTTTGGCCATGAACATGGCCACAACTGGCTCACATAGTGCGTTAGTTTTGGCCACTTTTTTTGAAAAACATAATTAATTAGGTATTTACGATGATATTCCAATTATAATAATTTTGTTGTCTGTCTGTTCTTTCATCCGTCCGTCCGCGTAACTTCGTGTAACGTCCGTAACTTGTTTATAGTAAAATTTCTTTTTGAAATTTTTTTTATATAATTTTTTTTGAGAAATTTTTTTTTCAAACAATTTTTTCAAACACTTTTTTCATACATTTTTATTTTTGAAAATTTTTTGAATTTTTTTTTTTCTTTTAACCAAACCGAACTGACATGTAAAAGTATCATCATTTTTGATGGGTTACGGCTAGTTCGATTATAAAAACCATGGCCATAAAAAGAAGTCAACAAGTCAACTTTCCTGGAGTACCTACCTGGAAAGTAAGATTCAACCAGATCTACTAAAATATTTCTAAGATTTTTATCAAAATGGTTTAGATTAGACTAGTTGTACTGAAGTATCAATGCTATGTACAGTATGGATAGCTTTTAAAAATGATAATTCAGTTCAGCAGTTCGGAAGAGTACAATCATCGAATGAGTTGAATACTTCTAATACACTTTCTCAAAAAGTAGGTATCCCCAATGAGACTCAGTTGTCCTTTGATGCATCAACCATTGATTTAAATTCAACTACAACAATGGATCCAATAAATAATGTTCTGCACAAAGTACCAGTTCAGGAAGACCCATTCCAAAAATAAATTCATTTGCAGCTTCAACAAATGAATGAATTGTCCACTCAAGCAAAATCATCTGACAATTTATGCCTCGTAACTATATTTCTGTTGTTATTATTATTAAGGCCATATATTTAGTTAATAAAAGTGTAGTCTGGCCAAAGAAAAAAGTAGTAATACTATGCGTAAAAGAGAGTATATTTCTTCTGGCAAGTTCTATAATGGCAGTTAAAGACGCAGAATTGGAAGACAAGGAGGAGAAAAACAATTAAGAAAAGATAGAATGAAGAAAAAAGCCGGCAGTTTGAACAGAAGAAAAAAAAACTCTTCTGGTTCGTGTCTTCGGCCAAAAAGGTCGTAAATACACGGCGTAATATCCCAGAAGATACAAATCAAAATATTCTGAGCAGCCGTGAAATACTAAGAACATTCTTAAAAAAAATTCAACAAATGTGGATTTATCAAATCAAGATCTTCATAAAATGAAGAATTAGAAAGAAGTCCAAAGAGACTACGCATTAGTAAAATTCTAAAGTAATAAAAGTATTGTACTCTGTTGCGTCGGAAGACAATGATAATGGTTGTGAAATAACTTATCTCAGGAAAGGAATGAAAAGTAAAATACATTTGTTATGCCACAAATACCTAATCTGGTATCTGTTGCAGAAAATAGTATTAAAATGATAATGTCATTACCCGCTTCCACAAAAGGGACTAAATTTCTTTCTAAAAATGTTCTCATGTTTTCACGGCCATTCAGAATTTTCTGCGTGTAGTTTGAGATATTTTGCCATGTATATCTGACCTCATTGCAGGGTCCATCATCAGCCCTGATGGTGGACCCTGCAATGTGATCCGTAATGTCGGCCAGAGAGGTCAGATACACATGCAGAAAATTCTTTCTTATCTTTTCAAATTGATCTGTCCGAGTATTGTGTGGCATTAAAATTTACATCATTCTTTATCTATAGGCTATCTATTTCTAAATATTAAGAAACCTTATAAAAACTAAAGTGACCAGAACTGGCACAATGACATGACCAAAACTAGTTAAAAAGTGGCCAGAACTGGCACATTTGGACACATTTCACGTTTATGTTTTCATTTTAAATTATACTAAATTTTTTTTTCTACATTTTCAAAAGATTAATGAATGTGTTAAATAGGGAAATTTAAAAAAATCGTTTCTGACTATTTTTGAGTTCATAGTGATGCACAGTTGGCAAAAAATATCTTAAAGTGGCCAAAGCTGGCCCCTCAACCCTATATTTTTGCTATAAATCAAAATTCACTATTACTTACAGACAAATATGAACGTCATAGACGATAATATCATTAACTATTATTAATAGGATTCTTCCAAAGTTGCACTATACATAACAAAATATATAAATGACTAAAACAATTTTTCTTCCAGGAGACAACATCGTGACTGAGTGGTAAAGTATGTGACAGAGTTGTTATTCTATGATTTATCTGGCTGCGTTTTGGAATAAAACAGGTTTATTTATTTAGAATCATTTACTAACTTATAAATCTTTAACAGTCTTAAACTTTGTGAAATAAATTAAGATACATATATAACTAATAAAATCAGATTTGAGAACCTTTGGAGTGAAAAATCTGTATTTTGGGAAATTGAAAGACTACTCAACTAGATTCTTCAAGTTGACACAGAGTTAGTAGTCTCAATTAAATAAACAACTAAAAAAACACTTGTCTAATTTGACTCAAACAAATAAAAATTTCAAAAACAACATTTTTTCATTAAATAATCATCATTAATGACTTTGTCTAGTTAGTCTTCAATCAGCCTTATTTTTCTAATGCCGGCAGTGGCTCTTTGTACTTAAGAAATTGTCTTCTTCCTTTTTTAATAACCTTAGGAGCCGATAGGACTATAATCAAATCATCAAAAGGAACATCCGATAATTCATTCTCCACCAGCTTAAGTAGTCTTCCACTATCAGCGACTGTTTTTAGGAACATTACCAGGACATCGCCTTCTTCGTCAACGGTACTTTTTGCTGATCCAGCGTAAGTATATTGTACATTCCTTTCACTCCATACTTTAACGAAAATGTGTACTCCGTCTTCTATTTTCGTTGGATGAATGTCCTCAGGCTGGAGTGTTTGGTAAGAAGTACTGGAGACAGCAGTTGGATTAGTAGAATCTTTGGTTTTATGTTTGGCCAATGGCTGATCTTCATCAGATGATTCATCCAAGCCTTACACAGTAACATAAAATCTTTTTCGAGTCCCAATTTTGTTCGTAATATCAGCAAGTGAGAAATCCTCCACTTCATCAATTGTATCGTCTTCTTTTTCACTAGCGGACAACTGGTGCACAGTATATTCAATGTTGGGTTAGATTTCAGGCATAGGCCGATATGTTTTAGGAACGTGACAAGAACAGAACTGTTCACAAAAACAACTCAATACTAGTGATGCAACGAATACGAATATTCATATTCGCCGAATAGTAAACATTTTCCGTATATTCGTATTCGCCGAATATCATTACAAAATCATCACGAATATTTGTATTCGCCAAATATCATTACATAATCGTCACGAATATTCGTATTCGCCGAATATCATCACGAATATTAGAAACAAACTATTTATAACCAGGGTTCGAGGATATATATCCGCGGATATATATCATGATATATATTAAGATGATATATATATATATATATATATAGAGGATATATATCATGATATTTATGGCTCGATTTTTATTTTTGATATACAGTCGAACTCGGTTGTAACGAGCTCGGATATAAGGAGATCCCGGCTATAATGAGAAAAACTGTGAATTCATTTTGATTTGCGCATATTCCCATACAATCGATCTCGGCTATAAGGAGCGCGATTCCCGGATATACGGAGCAAATTTTAGAAATTCTGCAAACATATTTGCTTGGGTTACAGAAAAAAAGACAAATACGTACTCATAACAATGAACTTTTTCACTTTCCTTTTAAAGCGGCTCGCACTCAATTAGGGTTCATTTTATGACGTACACAAACTTGTGTCCGAAAATCCCACGTGCGCAGGCAAGCATTAGTTTACTGAAGGTCGAGAATACTGGTCATATAACTCCGATTATTGGGGGTTTCCAAAATGTTTATGGTGACAGTTTATTTTATGCAGTTTATTATTATAGCATTTAAAAGCCCAATCAGTTAAACGCGAATTGTTCTATCGGAAACATGTTCACTAACAAACGAAAGTGTCTCTAGATTCGCGAAAAAGTCGAAATTATCGGCGTCAAAAAATCTGTAAAAAGTTTTCACAATCGTCTTCTACAGTTTCATCACTCTGGAAAGATAAGGATGTTTATTTAGCTGCTCTTGAAAATAACATCACACAATCAAAAAAATTGTGAAAAAAGTGAATCCCGGATATAAGGAGTCCCGGCTATAAGGAGCAAATTTAGTTGGTCCCGTCGCTTTCGTTATAACCGAGTTCGACTGTATATCCAAGAAAACTTTCTGCAAATGTTAATAGATGGCGCTAGTTGTATTTTAAAAAATGCTACAGGTTGTTTTTTTTTAATATCTGCGGTCGTTACTAGATGGTACTAATTGTATTTTAAGTGCTACGGTTATTTTTTAGTTTAATTTGTTTCATACAATCCGTTTTTTATTTCACACAAAGAAACAAACACTCATAACACTACATTAGAAAGAGCAACTTTTATAACTTATATATAATAATTGCATATATAAGCTTTTTTCAGTATGCAGTTCATTTATTTAATAAATGATAATTCATATACAAAATAAAAAAATAAATTTCCTAATTATTTTGAGTTTGTATCAATCGACGTGTGCAAAAAAGGAGAAAAAAAGTTTGGATATATATCCAATTTTTGATATATATCGGATATATATGAAAAAATCCGATTTTTTGATTTTTATTATAAAATTCGGATTTGTTCGAACCCCTACACGCAAAATAAATTACGGTTTTACTGTGCACCGTGTATCCAAACTGATCCGAACACGTCTCTATTATTGGGGATTCCCCTTACATTGAATGAATGGATTTTTTGAGTTCTCAAATTCTTTTTTCTATGGAACTCAAGCTGTCAATTGTTACTTGTTTCTTGTTTCACAGCATAACATGAGTTCTTTCATCTAGTTTTTTTGGGTTTTTAAAAAGTTAAGATGCTCATTCCATGTATTGTTTTGTTTTAACTCGTTGTGTTATGGTTTGGTGGCAAAGCAGTCATGGGGGCGTTCCGCGGGTTTGTGCCCCCAGGCAGTCGCCTGCTATGGCCCGTCAGGGTTTTAACTCGTTATGTTATGTAATTTATATTGACCTCAAGATTACTCGCATTCACGATTACGTATAGTTGACATTTAAATCTATCTGGAAGCCTAGGAGCAAACCTCGCTAAGCATGATAAAATGTTAAAACCTACCCTCGATGGTTGTATATTAGCCTACCAATTCACATATTTTTTAACCGAGTTTCTCTCAAATCCTAGCACCAAACCTCAATCCAGCTTCATTACGCAAATTTAGTTTAATTAACATTATAATATTTTCAATCTAAAATGAAACTCAGGGTATTATCATTCGTCGGAAATTGTAAATGATAGTTTTATAAAGGAGAGAAATCTGAGTTGTTTTGTTCCAGCTCCACCATGCAAATTTTAGTTGTATTTGGAGTGATAAATTTTAACATGAAAGATAATATAGTTTTGTCATAATTTTTCGATAACCTGAAATATCAACTCTATATATTTTGTTCCTTGCGTGGCGATGTGAAACATCACACTTTACCCGACCATCACGCGCTTACATATCTGTTGCATTTGAATATTTTCCTACTTTAATCTAATTTATCTAAATCCATCACATGATTTTTAGAGAGTTCAAAATGCACCTTAAGTTTTATTCGTACTCTTAGGAAATCATTAAGGTCCTGGCTTCAAATTTATTCAAAATATTTGCTTTCTACGCTGCAATCTTTCTGCTTTAAATTGTTTATCTTTGTTTTGCCCTAGTAGAAAAATAACCAAATCTTGAGATTATAAAATTTCCATTTTTTAACAATCTGTTCCTACCTTATATTTTTTGTTTAATCACAAATGCATTTCATTTATCCATTTGGTTTAGAAAATAAGGACACGGTGAAGTTTCTGCATTCAAATTCGAACCATTTGTCCTAGCATTAAATAATTATTTTTCATTATAACCTCTTTAAATTTTGTGTTATTCTTAGGAAATGAGGAGACTTCGAGATCTCAGCATTTAAATTCGAACCTTTTGTTCTACTATAAAATAATTACTTCCTTCAAATTTCTTACTATTGTTTCATCACTCTCAGAAAATAATGAGACCTCGAGGTCTCCGCATTTAAATTAGAACCTTTGGTTCTACTATTAAATAATTATATATTTTTTGCATTGTAAAATATTTTATTTTATTACTTCACTCCTAGCAAAATAATCAGCTTGTTCCATTTGGCTCACTCCTCTTCAAAACATTACTACCATTTTTGTTTATTTCTAACTGGGACCTTGTGTTCACTGTGTAATAAAACTAAGAAAAGTTTATTTTCATATTCTACTGAGAATCCATGTAATGGTGAATCAAAGTTTAAAATAAATTGTATCAAATCCAAATTTGGATAACCTCTTTGATTTTTTATGTGATCCCTTAGAGCCCTCCTCTCTACAAGCAGATTCCTCTCGAACACCACGATCATTCCTAGCCAGTGGTAAACGAAGGGAGCATCTTTGTCTCTCCTCAGGGATGGAGATAAAAATGCTGCCCGAATAATTCACCGTTACAGTATATTTTCGTACCGATGTGCCCCCATATACTGAGAAAAGGCAAAAATTTTCAATTTGTCTAATTCAAAGAAAAATAAAATGTTTTCATCAATATGAATGTATATTTTCGTAACAATGTGCCCCCGTATACTGAGAAAAGGCAAAATTTTAGCCTAGTTCCTTTCAGGGGCGTAATCTTACTTGAAATAGTTGCTGCTATATTTTCTACATCCTTGTCTGTCACCATAGACGGTTTAATTTTGCTGGCGTCTTGAAGTATGGAAAAGAATTTAAATACATCTGCAATATCTAAACGTCTAGCTACTATGGCATCAGTGTACAGGTTTGTCATGGAATCCAATACAAATCTTTTTTGTACTTTGTTTTTTTTTATCTACTTTTTCCCAGCTGTGGCTCTCGTTACATCGTCTCGCAAAAAGAAGTAATCGGTGTTCTCTCACGCTCATGTCTGCCACCAGCTTCTTTCGAGCGAGGTATCTCTCTCGATCGTTGTGCTTCACTTCAGCTACCTTATCTGGGTCATTTTTCGTTTCTTCCGACAACCCCGCTGTTTTTCTGCTGCTGTTAATGCATTATTTTTCTCCAAGATAATATCTTGAAATAGAAAATAAGTACCTTAACTTTCACGATAGAATAATATTTCTTACACTTTCCGTAGAAATAATTACCATAATAAGTAGTGTTCCTATTTCAATATTTCTCGCCATTTAACAATAACACACCCCCTAAGCCCAAACAGATTACATTCAGATAATTTACCACTCCGTCACAAAAATCATGTGACGGAGTGGTAAAAATTAGTTGGAAAGTCGATAATTTTTAAAAGTTAACATTAAATATACAATTAACATATTGGCATGAAAGTATTTCTTATTACGTAAGTGTAGATAATAAAAAGTAACTATAATTGATTTTTTTTTTACTCCCTTTATATTATCACGTGCCGTCTGCTTGCTTGCCGGTTTGCCGTCGAAAAAACTTTGGATCGATTTTTTATCAATAACTTGCGTGACGAAGGTGTCGCCAAATAAACACACGCACCTCCTATCACAGCTTACGGGCGAATGCCGCACGATCTCTGGATCTCTGAGGAGATTGTAGCAAGGGGGAAGGGAGGCTTAGATCTCCAATCGACGACTACAAAGACGAGCAGCATATACACGTATTTCGAATGACAACCCATGTGACAGAATGTACGTACTAAAAAATCAGTAGTAAGAAACAAGTTTTTGAGATTTTTTTATATTTTATTAAAAATAATAGTCGCTATTACATGATAGGTTATATCTTTTGGAGTTAAAAAAAATATATATTTTATGTCGTAATATATTTTTTTCGTAACATTATGGAATATAGGCAAGTCGAGGTGGCGGGAGACAACTGTGATTTGTATGAAATACACTTCTGTCACGCGGATTTACCACTGTCGCAAAATTTTTACTACAAAAATATAAATACATATTTTTTTAAAACGTGCACAGCCATACGTCTTTAGTACAGAGCATGTTAACAAATTAATAAAAAAATAATATTGGTAATTCTCTTGAATTTTTCTTCACTAACAGGTGGAGACACCTTTTTGTAGGTTAAAAAGAAGAACAACCCGGGTACAATTTACCTTTTATTAAAATGAATTTTTCTTATTTAAAAGATAATGGAATTCTTTAATAAAAACCAGAATATGCTTACATTAATTAATAGCACTTTCATATTTGAGAAAATATTACTTTCTGATCCATTACTAACATTGAGCGCCTCTTTGTTAAGAGGCAGAGTAAAGGTCATTTGAATTTCTTCCGGCACTTTAGTACTTCTTGTCGTACTCGACTGAGGAATTTCAACCTTTGGAGTAGTTGTCAAATCATCATTCTCATTGCCACATCCGGGAGTGAGAAAAACATTTAGGACAGTCATTTTGTGAAATTCTCCAGATTTTATGACGTCCACTTTGAAAGGCACAGTTTTATATTTGTAATCTGTTGCCTGGATCTGCAAAAAAATTAAATAAAGGTATCTAGAACACATTATTTTTATCATTTGATTGAATTATATTAAACAAATATGATACCAGTTTAGATTATTCTCATGAAACTTTCATATTTTATCACATACAATCGGTGATATGTAAGTAACTTTTCTTTAAACACTTCCAATAAATTTGCTCTTCTGCAAATCTTCAAAGATGATATTCATAATAAGTATACTGTTACTAATTTAAAACATAACATCTGGCGGCCCTCGTAGCCCAGTGGGCATGACACTGGCTTTTCACGCCAAAGGTTCTGGGTTTGATTCCCGGTAGGGTCACAATTAATCTATGTGATTTACTCAAGCCTGGGTGTTTTGCGATATGTGTCGCTTCTGTAATTGGGCTTCTTGGCCTGCTGAAGCGTAAAAAAAATATTACCAGAACAGCTCCTGTTTATTTTGGATTCAATAAAATATATTTAAAAACGTCAGGTGATATAAAAGGTGGATACGAAAGCTACGGACACATGGGTATGAACAAAAATCTCACACTAGAGTGCCACCACGATAACTAGGTGTGCGAGTGGTGTGTCAATATAAATTTGGTCGGGTAACAGCGCACTCCGCGGCGGCCGCTCTATCTGTCAAACTATCAGACGGTAATATCGGTTCATTATTTGCTTTTTCAGCTTCGCAAAACTTTAATACTTCATTGGCAATTGTTCTTGCACCACCCCGGACTGTTTTGGTTGTTTTGGACATAATAATTCAGTGTATATTGGTAATCAAGATGTCACAGCTCCCGAGCAAATACAAAATTGTACTGAAGTACAGGGCGAGGGGGTGCGGGCGGGGCGGGTTTTAGTTCCAATCCTGCCGCACGCCAAGTTATGTTGGGCAGGCAATAGTGTCTATTACCTGGAAAGACTTAGAACCTGGCAAACTATGTATTGTCAAATTGCCATTGTTTTCCAAACTGCACCCTTTGCAAGAAGTGATTGGTTGTGCAGCCCAGTTTTTAATAAATGTTTCTAATGTGCCGTCCCCACCACCGCCAAAAAGAGCATAAAAGCCGTGCACTGTTACTATCTGGCAGGTTAATCTGTTTGAAAAGCGCTTCCAACGGCCCTTCACCTTCCTAGCGAGTGTCTGGGAGGTATTCTTGGTAAACCTAGCTGTAACGGACAGGATGAATGATAGCCCTGAAAAGGGCCTCCTCAAAGAAGATGACATTGCCGAGTTCCATGGTTCGCTGCGGACACCGATCAAGTTGGACCTGTGACGTCATCTTATTCACGGGCGACCGGGCAGGACGCCGGTGCGTCATCACCACCCTGAGGACCGTAAAGACGGGTCCTATGCTTTGATAAATTTGTGAACAAATTTATGTATGAAAATTTATGAAAATAAAATAGTTGTGACATGTTTTAAATTATTACATATTATTGTAAGAACCTAAATATTGACATATATGAATGTACTTTGTCACATGTTTATTTTCAATAAACGAGAAAATCGCTGTTGCGATAGACCGGGGTGGTGAGTGTAGCCAACTGTATGGCATAAAGACAGATATAAGAAATATTATTGAATATTTCCGAGTGACGGCCAACTGTATGGCGGAAAGACAGATACAGGAAATATTATTTCCTACGGCTAACTGTATGGCCTGACAGACAGAATTACGAAATATTGTTTAATATTTCCACATATGTATCCGAGGACAGAGAGTTGGTATGCGAAGGAAAAACGGGCTGCAGACCGATTGTTTCCGATAAGTCGCGAAGCCATATCTTGTCAGATCTCGGAGAAATCTACATATAACTAACAGTGTTTTATAGGCCTAGCGACGGGGCTCATCACTAATAAGGTCCCGGGCGCGACAGCCACCGAAAAACGGTATTTGTACCAACAAATACGAGAATTTTCGACCCAAAATTGATTTTCTTATATTTAAGAAAAACGAGGGTTTTTTCAATAAAATTGGTATCAAACCATAATATTTTTGCTAAACAAAGCCATTTAGACTAAAATCTGAAAGAAAATCATGTAAATAAAAAAGTAAAATTTTTCACATTTTTTACGTAACCACTATCAGCAGTGGTCCAATGTCAATAAGGGTCATTTTTCAGTCAAAACTTTAAAACTGTCTTACGGACGCTACAAGAGCCGGATCAACTTAAAATATTTTTTGTTGAATTCCTTGCATAAGAATCTATCCATTTTACATGTTTTTACATACCTACCTTGTCAGGGGCGCACCTGAAAAATAAATGAAAATCAATTTTTTGCGACCCACTTTGAAATATTTATAAGTGACTGAAATTTTATTGTACATAACTAAAACTGATATCAAAAGTTACACCCATGTGGGCTCTTTATAAACTACATTAACAAACATGTATAAACCATAGTTAACAAATTTTATAAATTTAATTGTGAAATTTTCCTGAGCAAATACCGCTGCGATCGGTATATATTTTTTAATAAAAAATTAACTTCGGTCTTGCGGGTCCAGGCAAACACGTCATGCTATAAGCAAGACATAGCACCATGTAAATGACGTGATGAAAACCCCGGGGGGGTGGCGTAAAAATTCTAAATAATTTTTGAATTCTGTAAATAAAACTTTCCGAGCTATTTTTTAGACAATTTCGCGTGCGCGAACGCGCGATAAAAACTCTCTGTGATTGGCTCCCGGAAATAAGCCGGGAGGTATTAAATTTGTGTATAAATTAAACTTCCGTCGGCGTACAGATTCATTCCGTTCTGTGCTTTATACGCCGTCTGGACCACTTCATCTGACTTTTACTCAACACCTCTGACCTCTGCTCTACCTACTGTTTTTGGATTTTGGAACTTCAACTGGACTACCTGCAACCGGATAATTCACTGTTGTGAATATTTAGAACAACCACTGTCAGCGGGTTTACGATTACCGCTGTACAGTCTTGGTCTGTTCTATGAGTCAAGTACGGGAGACCTGCGCATCATATCTTCGCGTATTCTGTACGGAACACTAGCGAACCAGATCATCTCCACAGTCGAGTCTTCTCCTGCTGGACCGGGTCTGTACCGAGCCGAGCTTGCATGAAGCTCGAACATCACATCTGTCGAACCGGCCGCCGGCCCTTACAGAGCCATGTCTGTCTCTCGAGGGATTTCATTTTTCACTTTTTCTGTCAAAAGCCTTTACCGAATCCGTGAAAGCTTACTGGAATCGCCGAGAATCTCACCATAATACTGTATTTTAACTTTGCCAGAGACCTAAGTGCCTATGCCAATTTTCAATTTGATTTTTATACCTTTATTGCTTATGTAGTTACTCTGTGTTTTCTTGAATCAAAATTTTAAAAAATTGTGATAAAACTTTCTCCATTATTTCCATGCCCATTTTCACTTGCACTTAACATTGAAACCTCTATCCAGTTTCATTCATAATCTATGTTAATCATTAATGTATATTTTGCAATAAAATTAAGTATTTTATATCTTCATTCAGATTTAGTTGCCATTATTTGAGTTATTAATCAATATACCTAAAATGACTAAAATAGTAATAGTATACATTTTGATAAAAAATAAGCATAAAATTCCAGATATTATTGACCATTCTGGTTCTTTAAGTTTTGCATTTTGAGTTCTGATAATTGATAAACTCTCTTAATTACTGTGCTTACAATTTTCAAAATTAAGTTTTCATGGACTTGTACAATATCATCATAAATAATAGTCGAAAGGATCATAAAAATATTTAGACTCTCTATAAAGTGTCAATTATTGTGCTTATCCTATGACGTCACAGTACAACCTTTACATCAATCACTTAGCAGAGGCTACTCTCATAATTTTCGTGGATGGATTATTCATCACAGCTTTTTCCATATTCATAAATGAGAGGTATAAAATGTCTATTAATTAAAAATATTTGTATATGTGCATTCTGAAACCACAATAATGAAGCGTGGTCTCTTGAAACTTCTATAATTTATCTTAATCGAACGTAGTTATGCAGAAAAGCGCCAGCCACAAAAACTCAAACTGAGTAAAAGCACTTTTGTCTAAAAATGGAATAAACAAATGTACACAAAACCTAGAATGTCTTTTACTTCAACAAAATATGAATCTATACCTTACGACGTGAAGTTCTGTTGCTCCCAACAGAACTCCTCGTCGCCACCAGCTTCGCTCAGTCGGAGAAGAATCGGACTCACCTTACTTCCACAATTTAAACTCAGGGTACTTCCGGTGTCGTGTACATCGCACTTCAGCTGTCTCTCCCTTTAACTTATTTTAAGTTGCAACAGTTCAATGACTAGGGTAATACAACGAAACATTATTTAGATGAAGGGGAATTTATTCAAATAAATTCTAAACAGAACTTAATAATGCCACAGAAGGTGACAATTTTTTTTATGAAGTGTTTTTGGGAATTTTACACATTGAAACCCTTTTCTTTACAGTAAATTGAGGCGAAGATTTAATTTACCACGCCTCGACATCAGCGCTAGCGGCCGCGTCATACATGGAGGGAAAAGACAGTGGAACTAAATCCTTTTATACTACTTGCGGTGACGCAGCGCAGGTGTCGGGGCGTGGTATTCACATTCTGCAAATTAATGAACATCTGGGAAAAATTTCTATATCACATTTAAAACAATGAAGCTACAATAGTCTGGCACAAACACCGCTTCCGCACGTGCTTAGCAATGTTCCTTTTTTCTAAAACCGCTCGACCTGATGCACATGTTCTTGTATTTACGGAGTCAGATAACACGCAGCTCGCTCCAGGCGTGATGTGAAATTGATTATTAGAGAGAATTTGAATACCAGGCAAGTCGTGGTCTTTATTTTGCTGGCCTCGCATCTGAGGAGGATTGCTCCCTTAAGGGTCCAGAGAACAACCCCACCCCGAGGCTTTGGGCGGCCGATGCAGATGATTACCGGAACATCACCTCTGCAGCTGCCCCCCAGGCGTTGCAATGGATTCACCTTTCACTCCATGCTGCGTCACCTGGCCATGGCGCGAAGCGCTCCCGTGGAAAAACCCTCTATTAACACGAGGGTTCACAGAAAGGTTCACATCTCGCGTGTTCAAGTGTCAGATTCCGAATCCATTTTGTAATCTCGTCCCGCCGTTCGCGACCGCTGTGAAACTATCTGCAGTAGACCAAAGACATTATTCTGTTCCATAGAGTGCTTGCGGTACCTACGCGGTTAGAAATCAATTTTTGGTGCAGATCGTTGGTGCGGGGATCGATAAATTCATCTTTTCAGAGGTTTCGCGAAGAGGTGTGACGAACAAAGGTTGCTACGTCACAACCTATAAAACTCAATGTCTGTTCTCTATACAAATCCACACCGTTTGTCCGATTCGATTCAAATTTTGCATACTTATGCTTTAGGACCCGGCGAGTAATATAGGCAACATATTACTCGCCATTCTCCCATATTCTCTTACCCCTTCCCCTACCCTTGACATATTTTAGGTGCAAATCTGTACTGTTCGACCGATCGGACTCAATATTTGGAAACTTATTATTTAGGACTCGGCGGGTAACATAGGCAAAATTTCCCCCCTATTCTCATACCCCTTCCCCTCCCCCTGATATATTTTCAATGCAAATCTGTGCTGTTTGACCGATCGGACTCAAAATTTGGAAACTTATTCTTTAGGACTTGGCGGGTAACATAGGCAACATTTCCCCCCTATTCTCGTACCCCTTCCCCTCCCCCTGACATATTTTCGATGCAAATCTTTACCGTTTGAGCGATCGGACTCAAATTTCGGAAACTTATTCTTTGGGACTCAGCGGGTAACATAGGCAATATTTCCCCCCTATTCTCATACCCCTTCCCCTCCCCCTGACATTTTTCGATGCAAATCTTTACCGTTTGAGTGATCGGAATCAAAATTAGGAAACTTATCCCTTAGGACCCGGCGGGTAATACATGCGACATTTCCCCCCAATTATTATACCCCTTCCCTTCTCCCTGACATATTATAGATGCAAATCTCTACTGTTCGACCGATCGGACTCAAAATTTGGAAACTTATTCTTTAGGACCCGGTGGGTAACAGAGGCAACATTTTCCCATGTTCTCTTTCCCCTTTCTCTCCCCCTGACTTATTTTCGATGCGAATCTGAACCGTTCGACCGATCGGACTCAAAATTTGGAAACTTATTCTTTAGGACTTGGCAGGTAACATAGGCAAAATTTCCTCCCTGTTCTCATACCCTTTCGCCTCCCCCTAACATGTTGTCGATGCAAATCTGTACCGTTTGACCGATCGGACTCAAAATTTAGAATCTTATTCTTCAGGACTCGGCGGGGAACATAGGCGATATTTCCCCCCTATTATTTTACCCCTTCTCCTCCCCCTGAAATATTTTCGATGCAAATCTGTACCCTTTGACCGATCGGACTCAAAATTTGGAAACTTATTCTTTAGGACTCGGCGGGTAACATAGGCATTTCCCGCCTATTTTCTTACCCCTTCCGCTCGCCATGACATATTTTCGATGCAAATCTATACCGTTTGACCTAACGGACTCAAAATTTGTAAACTTACTTTTAAGGACTCGACGGGTAAAATATGCGACATTTCCCCCCTCTTCTTTTAACCCTTCCCATCCGCTTATATATTTTTAATGCCTTTGTTTTCCTTCACAAATTTATTTTAAACTTAATCCTTAACCCGTGCAACGCCGGGTAAGGACGCTGGTAATATATAAATGCCAATTTCTAAAAACTTTAAAGTGGATATAAGTGTGAATTTTTAGAAATATAAGTGTCTGCGTCTTATTATGTCAAATATGCATTCTGTAGAATAGCCAGCGTTACTTATCTGTTATGAATGTCTAGTAGGTAATTAAATTTATATTTTTATGGGATTTTTATTTTCACCATGTGAATATGTATTTTTAAAATATTATATTTATAATATGTATATTTTAAATTTTATATATATATATATAGCACTTATCTGTCCGAAACGTTGGGTACATAATAACAGTCAACGGGGGTTGTCTTATAAAATAATTCTTCATCTTTCACCCGCGAAAATCCTAATATTAACATATATATATTACCTATTTTATATTCCTTTTAGGAATTTTTTATTGTCTACCAGAGACTCTGAATAAGTGTAGCTATGCTGTATTTAATGTATATAAAACAACCAGAGCTACCAAAAACTATGTGTATACAATTATTTTGCTGTATTATTTTATATTTAAAAGGTACGGTTATTATTAAGAATATCTAGTTAATAATTTATATTCCTGTCGGATTTTTATAATCACCATAAATTAAATTAAATTAAATTATTTAAACTTTGTAGTTAACCGACTAAACATCACACCGTTTCCCCAAAGGGGTAGGCAGAGGGGATAGAACTCAACACTCTTCTGTCTATCTATTTCATCTTCAGTAGATTTCTTATAATTAATCAAATTAGAATGAAGGACATTATAGAAATTAAAAAGGAGATTATCCCAGTGATTGCAAAATTTATAAACCTAAGTGTAACAAAAGGAAGTGTACCAGATGAATTGAAAATCTCAATTTTCAGACCGATATACAAATCAGGGAATCATTAAGATTTACGAACTATAGACCCACAGCAGTTCTGTCATGTATTGATAAAATAATGGAAAAGGCGATAATCGAGCATATAAATATTTTTCTACAAAAAAACAAATAATGAATGATGCATAATATGGATTTCAAAAAGAAAAAAGTACAACCAAACTTTACGGATGAAACAAAAAACTATTTAAATGATAAACAAAAAGTAGGAATAAGCTTTATAGATTTCAAAAAGGCCATAAAATACACTATACCTGTTTAAAAAATACCGAATGAATAAAAAAACGAAAATGGACAAAAAAAAATTTAAAGATGTTTTATAATGAATTGTGAATATTATACAATAATATGATTGTGTGAGTATGAATATTGTTCCTAGAGACAAACTGTATATACAGTTTCGTAGGATGTCTTAAAACAATATTGAAACCGATTTAAATAATAAATAAAAACATGTGAACTAAAAAGAAAACTTCATAATATATGATTATATTTTCGTTTATTATCATAAGTTACCTAAAAATACTTAAACATCCTAGCCAAGCTTTGATACGGCGGCGAATCAGTATTATCCGACATTTTAGTAACTAAATCTACCATAAATCTACCTCGACCAACCATTTTAAAATTATTTGAAAAGTTAATGCTCATAAAATATATCTTTAACACTTTAAAATGCAATACGCTGACGCACCGCAACAACACAAGGCATCAAGCAGCAAACTCACAGAATCATAATGAATAACTAAAATCTATCAAAAACCATACAAAACAAGGACGTAATGTGGCCAGTAACGAAAAACATAATATGCAGAATGTCAACTAGTTGCGTGGTCACTTTTAGCAGATGCGTATGCGTCAAAACAATACAATGTACATAGTTGTAAAAAGTGACCAGCCCCCGAGACCGCTTTCTGCAGATCGGGGTACCTGAAAGGTTGGGCACAAACTCTAAAGTGTAGAAAACGGACAAGCGCCGTGGTCGTTTTCTGCTGATTATGTTTTGGGGAAAAGTCATATTAAACGTGTTATAGGGTAGACTGGGGACGGTTGAAACAATTTTACTTTGACCGCATGTAGTAGATTATCCTCAGTATTTAAACATAATATGTTTATACCACTTAAAGGAATATGTATCTAGCTAACAAATAAAATTGATTTGGTGGCTAAATTGCAATCAATTGAGTTGCAATAACCACATTAAGAAGATATGGAAATGTATTTCAATTGACCCCATAGTGGGAAACAGTAAGAGGGGTTGATTGAAACACTCATGTATTTTTGTAACAATTGAACTTCTTTATTCAGCCTTAATAATTTCCTTTACCATAACAGTATTTAATGAGATCGTGAAAAATCGGCACTCGTAACATAAAAAAATCGATAGTTATGAACAAAAATATCTTTGACCTAAACAAACTCAAATATTTTTTTAACTATGTGAGTTTTAGTGCTCTAACTAATACTAATCTTTAACAATCGGCATAATGAACAGTATTAAATTGGGATATTAAGCTTTAACAGAATATAATGGAAGTAAAAAGAAGTATTCAGTCTCATACAAAAGAGCTTGTTTCAATCATAATAATGTTTCAATCATAACAACGTCCTTTACTCCCGACCTTTAAACATTTCTGTAAACACACAAAAACATTGTGTAAAATGTAATAATATTTAAATAAATAAGTATGATAAAACATTAAGTACGTATGTATTTGGTTGTTTTAACATGCAACGTGATAATATCGCATGGGTGCAAAAACTTTAAAACGACTGAGAAGAAAATCTTTAAAAAATGCCATCAAAAATTTCTACTAGGCTATCTTAATCTTTTAAAATTTTACAAAAAAAAACACTTACATAAATGAGCTCAACACTAATAAATTATATATCAAAAGTCTTACATTGTAAATGCAAAATCTAATTTAAAATATCCAAATCTAAACCTAAATAGTGGTTTGTACGTACGTGGTATCTACTACTAACTAAAAAAAGAAAATTTTAACAAAGTACAGCTAGCATCTTGCAGATGTAACTGGAATAGATTCTCCTTATAAATTACTTCTTATGGCACTATATAGAGATCAACATTCAATAATTAATATTACTTATTAAATCAGATTAAGAAATTTCATTCAGATTCAGACAGATATATTGTACTTCTTGTTGAGTGCACTTTTCATGAGCCCAAAATCCACACATCATACACTGGACCCATGTTTCACCCGGCTTGCCGGAATTATATTCTTCGCAACAAACTAAACAATTTGTAGTAACATCGGCATCTGAACTTGATGAACCCTTTCGATTTCTTTTTGGTGTTTTAGTCTTTTGTTTCGTGTTTGTTTCAGTCTTTTTTTCTTATCCTCTGTAATCATGTTCATTTTTATCTTACTAGCTTGTTTTTTTTCTTTCTCTTTCTTCGGTTTATTTTCTTACGTTTTCTTTTTCCGGAGTATCAGTATAAATAGTTGATTTCCTCTTTTTTGTATTTCTTGCATTGGTTTTCCTGGGTGGTGCTTCAGGGAATGGTCTTATGCATTCTGGCGAGAATTTACTCGTTGAAAGTATAGCGATGTTGTAATCAAAAGCATCGGAAAACTCAAGAGGACCGAAATCGGTAGATAAAGGTTGTATGTTTTCCAATGATAAAGATGCAGTAGGTTCTGCAGTAGAATTTGGCCGTTGAGTTACTGAGCCTCTTTGAATGGACGGCGCAATTGTTTGTAGCGGAATCATGGATCTTGACAAAGTAGCTCCAACTGCTACTGCAGAAGTACTGAGATCGACTGCGATGTTAACGAGTTTATTGAAGCAAACTGGACAGATTGAGGGATTGCAGAATTAAGTGGTGAAAAATCTGTGCCGTCTGAGATGGAATAGTTGTTTGAGGTACATCAGAAATTGGCTGTGTAGTCAAACTAGACTGAATTGGCGGGTCAGGTACTTGGCTTGGCAAGAACTTGGCTCTGCAGTCTCTGAATCTTGAACTGCCCCTGTTTTATCGTCGCCACTTTGTAAAGCTATCGGATTTGGTCTGTCTGTGACATACGAGGGTGCAAAATCCAAATCAATTAATATTTGTCTGTCAAATGGACATATTCCCGAACATCTGAACCCAGCTAGAACGTTAGTTAGAGTCATAGCTCGGGATAAAGCAGTTGCCACTGCGCTTGGAATATCGTAAATCGTCATTGGTTTTCCTGGGTTTGATCTTACCTGCTTACTTTTCCTGGCTTTTTTAAATGGGCCTTATACTGAGCGATCTAACAGTTGCAGCTTATGGCTACCAGTTTTTGTCGACCATCTTTGCTTTAAATATATTTGACTAGTGCTGCCCTCTGGAGCCGCTTGAGTTCGCGAATAGGTATAATAAATAAAATATTTGGAAATTTTCGCTATTATTTTTTATCTACTCAAAAGGTTTTATATTCACTTTCAAGTTCTCTCAAATTAAAAAATACTAGTGGACGATTGAAACACCGGGACGATTGAAACGGTTCAACCGTCCCCAGGTAGGTTGTTTCAAATGTCCCCATGCGACGTTACCTTCTTTAATGTCAAAAATATGTGTTTTAAATCTAAAACTACGATAATCTAATGGAATAAGAATGCTCTTAAATAGCTAAATAAAACAATAGAGTTAGAAACTCGGTCAAAACACAACAGTAAACAAGGTTAAAATGGAAAATTAGAACACACTAAATACTCAGATTAGGGTGCAAAATTCTAAAAGTCTTCATATGCACGACTACGTTGTTTGCTGACTCGAGAGCAATTGGCAGTAGATTCATACATGTCAGACGAAATGACGAGTGCAGCGTCAAATGCGTAGGTACCGTGGTTTTCAAAATATTTGAGGTGTTTCAACCATAACATGTTTCAACCGTCCCCAGTCTACCCTAAGTGGCATGGGCGCTTTCTGCAGATTTTAAAATATTGCGATTACTGAGAATTTTTGTATGAAAGCGGCTTGGTTGGTTTTAGTAGAACATAGAATTGACCTTACTCTGTCCGATGACACTAATATCTCATTTTTACCAAAATTGTGGCCTGGCGTTTTTCTGCATAACTACATTCAATTAATGCCTACTAATTGTGTATTTAATCAATTCCAGGCCTGTCCGTCGTGTTAGTAACAGCAAGAAGAAACAGATAGACGACCATACCATTTTATATTTGTTTATATTTAAAAATAAACACATTAATTCTCCCTATCAATAATTACATTACTAATATTAACGAGCCATGTACTTTGACATTCTAATCTTATTTATAAATATCAGTGTTATCCTCACCTTTAACTCGTATGATCCGGGTAATAATATTCTGAAAAATTCTCCATGGCTTGATGTAACAAAAGTCATGTTTCTCCCTTCTATTGTAAGATTTGCTTTTCTTATGGGTTCCAGGGTGTAAATATTTGCTACTGTACCTTTTACACCCATTCCAGATTGCAAACAATATTCAATCAAAGCCTGAAAAAATCAAATTTTAAGTAAAGTTTTGAGTAAAGTTTTTTGGTCAATGTCATAAGGGTTGGAAGAAGTTTAATCATTTTTGCTTAGACCATGTCAGCATGCAGATAGTCAATTTTCTGTACTTGTTAACATGCTGACATTCTGAAAAGTGTTCTATTCTCTGGCAGCAAATGACAGTGGGAAGGGACATACAACTTTTTTAGATACGGAGCAAATATTCTCCCAACTAGATATGAGTAAAAATAATGATTAAAATCTTTGTATTTTATTAACCTTATCAAAACATTAATTAAAATTGTATTAATCCGATAATCTGCTCAATTATATGTTTTCTCTGTGTATTTTAAATTTTCACTGTTAACACTAATATCAAGTTTGATAACTAAAGCTTACAAAAATTAAATACGTTTTTCTAAAAACGTTGTTAAAAATACATGTTTATGAGTTTGACTCACATCTCTGTTTTGACTCCATATAGAATTAAGCTGAGATGCCACAGGATATTTGCAGCAAGAAACCTCAAGCGTCACCTCCATACATCCGTGCATTGCGTAGTTATAATCCTGCATTCCTCCCGTCAGGGGGTACCAAGCAGCTCCATTTGTGATGCCATTAGTGAAGCCCGGGGTCCCACTCGCACATGGCTTTCCCAAATGCATGATAGGGTGGTTTTTTGAATATACAAGCGCTAAGTGCTGGAAGACATCATCATCAGGAGATTTGGACTCCTGTGTTTCTGGAAATGACACTAAATACATAAATTAATAAGAATTTTTCCAGTTAGATTCTAAAGGGGAATGACTTTTTAAAATTATCAATTATTAAACAATACTATTAAAATGTCAACAAAATAATAATTGCATATATGATTTGAATGTGCTAATTTTATTTGAATCATTGATTTATCAATTCTTGAATATGACAGTATGTATAGTGTATAAAGTCTAATGTCTCATCATAAAAATTATAATATGAAGATTTACTTACAATCTTCCTTTGTACTTTCAAAAGGATAGTTGGCAACCATTGCCCCACCATGTAGACTGGCTGATAAAATAAATTGGACTTCAGACATCCAATTCGCAAGAGCTCTTGTTTCTGGCTGCAGAGGTTTTGGGTTTCGTCGAAAATAATCAGGAAAACTTCTGTAAAATTACTTAGTTTTCTAAATTTCTCTATTTAGGTATTGAAACAAATGGACATTTTATACGAACAAAATGGATGTGTAGAGATTTGATTCTTGATGTTTCGCTGAAGTAATTTCACAGCGTCTTCAAGAGAGTGCATCCTAGGGATGGGTCGTCCACGTCTGTCCATCGACGAGACGATCATCTAGTTGAATTCGTCAACTAGTTGATCTATTTTCAACTTTATAGATAAAAAAATAAATCTATTATAATTTTGTTTACACAACTTTTTATTGATTTTTTACATGTTTCGGGAACAATGTTCCTTTTCTCAGATTGAGCCTTAAACTAAAGTTGAAAAATAATACAGATATATTTATTTATTAATAATGTCACCACAAAGTGAAAGCCTGACTTTGAAAGATTTATTCTTCAATAAATTTCTAGATAACATCTCAATTGTAAAGTATTTTAAAATTATGTATTTATTTATAAATTTATAAATAATAAATAATAGTAAAGGTTTTTATCATTTTATTTAACTTGTATTGAAACGAATGAATTTTTCGTAATCGATTTGAGTTAGTGTAGTGATAGTCCAACGTTTTCCAAAAAATAAGTCAGATATATTGAAAAAATTCAAACTTTGATATCGCATATCTCCATAACTATTGATATTAGGTCTCTATTAGTCCTGCGAGGTTATTAATGTTTTCCATATAATCCTGTACACATGTAATGATATGTACCTAATATATTTTTTTATACACACATTACTGCTTTGTACTTATTTATATTTTTAATTTTTATACTCATTTTTTATGCTTATACCCAATACTTTCACTGCTTATATATGTAGTTTATATTTACATTTTACTGCATACACCTGATATTGTTGTGTATACCTACTTCTTTCTTTATTATATACAGAAAGAAGTATATAAAACAATATGTAAAAGCCTATAATGTGCGTAAACAAATAAATAATAAAATATTTATTTCTACATATAAGCACAAGTAGCGGTTTTACTTTCCCCGAAACTATATTCCTTCGAACTTCTTTAAATTTTAAAAATTAACGTAATAAAAATAGCCAACGATAGTCCGCGTAACGAAGTTGATGCGTCAACTAGTTGACGAATTCAACTAGTTGATCGTCTCGTCGATGGACGGACGTGGACGACCCATCCCTAGTGCATCCCCGTGGGGATAGGACATTCTCCTAAAAATCGAGAATCAAATCTCTACACATCCATACGGTTTGTATAAAATATCCATTTATTTCAAAAATAAAATAATCAAAAATAAAATAATTCATTAAATATCATAATAACTCATGGCAACTCTTTATATGGCGTTTTGAGGATTGTTGGTGTAGTGGTCATGACGCTTGCTCAATGACCTGGTTGATAGCGATGGGCGTTGAATGGACGGACTAGTTGAAATCAACCGTTGACGTTGCATCGACGCGTCGACGGTTTACGTTTATCGCATGGACTAGTTATGGTGTAGCGGTTTGTAATAAATAAGTACACGCGTTATTATAATTATAAAGGTTCATCGAGATTTGTTCGAGTAGAGATAATCGTTCGTTCGCGGGAATTATAATATTTACGAGATGCTGGAGATTGGTTGGCAGATGAAGAGAAAAACAGACACGAATATTGCAGTATGAATGTAAACAACAAATAAGAAGAAAATCCTACCTTTTAGATGCTGGATGTTGGGATAAGGAAAGGAAATGCCTCTTTCTTCGTTATTCCTGGTCCAACTGCACAACTCCTTCGTATGCCGAATTGATCACTGAACGACAAGGCTACGGTTTATTTAAATATGATTGTTATGCGGGTTCAAGACGATATTTCTTTTTTAATAAATGCGGTACTTAAGGCGGAATTATATGAAGCTTCTTTTTTCACCAAAAACAATTGAACCGAGATTGGCGCGGCGTTTGGAATAATTTGAATTATATTATGCGGTTGAGTTATAAGTAGGTACGACAAATGTCGCTAGGCATATTAAATGAAGGTAGGCGGAGTGGGATTAATTAGAGATAAAAGGATTATAGGGACAGGATTGGTATGCCTCCATCTAACTGAAGTCCAATTCAGCCACAACCATCGCCTCCATTTCTAAATATTTAACACTGGCCAAACCATTCTCCCCACCTTGGAAGCTTTGAGCTTTTAAACAACAAAACATAAAAATAATAATAATAACAAGAACAATGAAAATAAATATGTGTTTGAATACGTGGCTTCACATGCGTATATCGTATTATTCATTCAAAGCACATTGCTTTGCTAATAAACCTAATACTAATCTAAACTATATTTCTTATACAAATTAAAATTGTGTAAGGAGAGGACAGAGTTTTACTACTGGCCTTTTGAACATTCCGGACGCAGTTCTCACGACTGCTACCCGGATGACGCCATCAGATCCAGGAAAAACCTCCTCAATCCTACACAATGGCCACCGCAATGGTGGCACATCATCTAAATGTATAAGCACAACTGTGCCCACTTGCACAGGATTTTCTGACGTACACCATTTTTGTCTTGTTTGTAATGTGTGCAAATACTCCAACCTCCATTTTTTCCAAAAATATTTGTCCAATAAATGTTTACGCATTAATAAATTGGGACATGTAGTTAATACATCTTCTGCAGGAAGAAATTGTAGAGGGGTGGTCATCAGAAAATGAGCGGGTGTCAGAATTTCTAGACTAGGATCTTCTGACATTACGGGCGGCAATTCATTATTGCTTCGATTTGCGTAAGTACCGTCATTAATTCCTCATATGTCAGCAGTTGCTTTCCAATCACTCTATATAGTGCGCTTTAAGTGACTTTATTTGAGACTCCCGACAACCCTCAGAATAAGGTGCATTGAGTGGAATCATTTTCCACGTAATTCTTTTCTTGAGCAATTCATCCCTTAATGCGGTTTGCAAAGTGTCGGACATCACGTTACTATATATTTCATTTAATCATGCCTTTCCACCAACGAAATTTGTCCCATTATCAGAACAGGCCCTCGTCGCGAGAGGAAACGTTCAAAAGCGGCTAAAAAACTATCTGTTGAAAGATCAGAGACAAGTTTGACATGAACAGCTCTCGTAGAAAGACAGCTAAAGAGGCATATATACGCTTTCTGAGAACGCTGACCTCGAAGTCTAGTTAACGTAATGTTAATTGGGCTAGCGAAGTCTACACCGGTGTTGTATAGAAGCTTTAGTAACCTTTTGAACTCCGTACGAAGGCAAATCTGCCATTTTAGGGAGGGGACCTTTCGAATTTGTACGGAAACAAGCATTACATTTTCTTATTCTTGTTCTAATAACATTACGAGCGGAAATTATCCAATATTTTTGTTTAATTAGGGAATTCAGTAAATTTGCCCCAGTGTGGCAATTTTGTTTATAATAATGATCAATTAAAAGATGAACTAAATGATCCGATTTTGGTAGAAGTACAGGGTGCCTTGCGTCAAATGGCAAATCTGAATTTGATAACCTGCCTCCTATGCGGATAAGATCATGTTTGTCTACAAATAAATCAAGTCTTTTATAAGGTACAGGGAGAGAATTTCCCTTTAAAAGGGCGGAATATTCTTGCGCAAAATAATGCTGTTGAACAGCAAACAATAAGTAACGTTCTGCTAGGTTCAAATGATCAACTTCCATATATTGTGAATGCGGTAATTTTCGCGCAAAGCGCAATACATATACTATTGCGTGAAGCAATTTGTTCCAAGAGGAAACTCGAAGGACCAGCGGGAATAAAACAGGCGGTTGTTTTAATATTGAAGACAAAAATTTCGAATTAAACTCGGGTATTTCTGAAGATGTGGAAGGAACAAATGGTTTTATAGGCCACGAATCGGGTTGTTTATTCAACCAACTAGATCCGTGCCATCATAGATCATGTACTAGCAGTTGCGAAGGCAAAATACTTCGAGATAAACAATCGCTAGGATTTTCTATCCCGAATATGTGATAAAAATGTTTGCAATCAAGATTTTCCTGAATTTAAGCTACTCGGTTTGATACAAATATGGACCATCTATGTGGAGACGGTTTGATCCAATATAAGGCAATCATTGAATCGCTAAATGCGTTTATGTTATTTATAGAGTAAAGCGGGTTAAAAGAATTATATACAAATCTAATTAATTTAGAGAGTAATAAGGCTGCGCACAGCTCTAAGCGAGCTAATGATACAATTTTTAACGGGGCGACTTTTAATTTGAAACATACCAAATTTATAGATGTGTTACCTTGAGCATCCGTAACGTGTAAATAAACAACACAGCCATATGCTTTTAAGCTTGCGTCACAAAAGGCGACTATATTTACAGTACAACCTGAAGCTGTACTCATGAGTAATATCGGAAAAAAAGTATCGTACTCGTAAAAGTATCGAAACAAAAGTATCGATACTCCAAAGTATCGAGTACATCGGGAAAATATCATAATATCGTAGGAAAATATATCGATGACCAAAAAAAAGAGGAAAGGTCGCCAAGAAAAAAATGAAAAAGGTAACCAAAAAAAGGTCGTCAAAAATAAAATGAAAAAGTGACTAAAAGGGTATCGATACTAAGTGGTATCGAGTACTTTTCTTTCGATACCGATACTTTTACTCAATGAGTACTAAGTACAATCTAACCTACGAATAGCACAGTTAAAAAACAGAAAATCCAATATGTCCTCAATTTCCAATTGTTTTAAAGCTAAAACAGACGCGGAGAATTTCTCACAAAATTCATTTAAGGGGTATTCTTGTCTAGAAATTTAAAAAAATCATTTTTTTTTTTGTATATTTCGTAAGTTTAGACATTCAGAAGTATGTCCTCATTATTACTCTCTAAATTAATTAGATTAAGGAATTTTTCAAAATTCCAATTATTTACCGAGATACAGCGATTTCGATGGCGCGCCAAGTAACCGGAACAAATCGAATAATAGAGGGGGCGACGTTGCCGATTACCTGTGGATGGATTACCTCATAAAACCTTTCTTATATACTATACCTAAATAATGTATATTTAACTGAAGGTCATATTAACGTATTTTTTTGGAATCTTTTCGTTCTACTATTTAGTTCAGGTTAGTATCGAGTCAATCTTTAAACATCGTTGGCGTGCGCTCTCTGCGAATATTTTACAAATATTTTGGGTGAATATTATAGTTTTTGTGTAAAATGGATAAAAAAGTTTAAAATATATATGGTGCTAAGTGTGCATATAGAAAGACAATTTAGAGGTAATCAACATACTGTAGAAGAAGAAATAAGTTTCACTAGTTCATCTGCAGCAAAATTGAAAAGATCGGGTGATGAAGAAGTTATAATAGAAAAAAATTACGGCTATTGCATTTTAGAATTTTTATCTATTTTTACATTTTTTTAATTATTAATTCTGTGTTCTACATGTAAACAAAATATAACATTTTCGTTATTCGTCAAAATATAAAAATCGTTGAATTCTTTAATATGGACTTTTGCTCTGAAACACATAATGCAGGAACGCGGACCATTGAAATTGCTATTTTTCTCGCTGTTAGTATTTTCAATGAAGGATTTATACCCATTCTAAAAATACTAAAAGTTATGGGAATCACGATTGGTCCAGAAGCCCATGCGTTCGCTGGGAAACGGGACGAAGTTCAGATCGAACGCTCTGAAATCCGAGCTTCGAATGCTTCAAATGCTGCTCGTCTACAAGAAAGAACTTCAGAAAATGAACATTTTGAAGTGGAAAAAGGTCCATTGTATGAAGCAGGAAACGCCGATTAAAAATATGCAAGTATACTGTACTGAAAATTTACTCAAAACTTTAAATGCGTTTTTCTAGAAATTACATTTTTCAAGCTGGCGGACATGATATCTCAAGTTCTACTAAACCGATTTATTTAAATTTTTGTGTGAGCCTTTTATATACATTCCTCTATAGCCCCTACCAGATTAAAGTCGAAATTTTTATTTTTACTATTAAAAAAAAAATTAACTGTTAAAAAAAACGCGAAAAAAGGTGGGTTTTTTTTCAAACGGCCGCCATTTTTTAAAAATATTTATTTTTATTTTTCCGAGGTAGGGGCGATAGCGACATTTTTACTAATTAAGAATCCGTTAGAATTTTTTGTTTCAGATGACCATAAGGGTTGGAACCATGTCCGCCAGGACATCCCTTTTTTTGGACCCCCCACTTTACCAGCCGATAACTTTTTGAGTTTTGAATTTTTTTTTTTTTTGATGAATTCTTTAAATATAAATAAACGAATCATAAAAAAATTTATACCACAAATATTATTTGTTTCTTTTTTACAAAGCTCTAAAAAAGTCCGAAATTCGTGCCTCTAGACTAGAATACCCCCTTAAATTACTTGCATTGTTAGTTAGTTAGTTAATTTTAAATATTTTGTTTACATATTGACAGCCTAAATTTCTTTTATCTTGGTAACGCTTGACCAAATTATTCCAAATACTGGAATAGTTCGCGCCTGTGGGAATTATCCCAGATAAAACGTTTAACACGGTATTTGACAGCTTTCCGATTAAATATTGCACGCGTTGCGAATCATTTAAAGCCTCATTTAGATGTATATTTGTTTAAAAAGATTCATAAAATATTGGCCAATTCTGTATTTTCCCGTCGAAAGAAGCAATTTCTATAGGAGGTAATTTTATATACGTTTTACAATTATTATTTGCGGCTACTTGCGTTTCAGATATATTAGGCGTTTTATCGTTATAAATGTTTTTATTATTTTGAATGCCGGCATAAAATTCGTCATATACATTCAAACTGTCGAAATTCGGAACATATGACGGATTTAATTCCATTTCAATATCATTTATCTTCATTACAATTTCTATTCATTTTTGCCTAATTTCCTCTAAAAGTAATGCATTAGTTATAAATATGTTAATTGATGCTTTACTTTTTAATTTAGGTATACTATCATAAATGTTTTGAGTGCGAGAAAAGTAGGTAGATTTTTCCGCTTCAAGCAATCTAAGCCGTTTTTCTTTATTTGTAGCCATAATTATAATTTAATATTAAATCGATGATGGTAATTTAACACTGGCCAAACCAAGTTGAATTCGTAGACGGTGGACGGTGGACGATTCGAGATTCAACGTAGTGCAAAGCAACGAGCGAGAGCAAGACAAAATGTCTCCGTTTATTTCTCTCTCATCTCTCGCTGTCGACTTGTAGACGCCGTACACGGCTCGACGAGTAATTTTATTTCAACTCTAAAGTACACGACCATAGAGTGCAGATCTGTGTACACGAACTATGACAGAGACTTGAAATTTGAATGTATGCGTAGGTCACCCTAGGCTTAATAAGCTATTATTTTTTACTTGATTTGTGCGATGTGCACGTGCGACGTTTCGGTGAATTCCCAATTTTATGCTGTATAAAATAATACAATTCTGTTGAATTATTTTACACTTTATTTTCTTTTGTATAGATATATCATTGGAAAAGGTACGCCTTTGGATAATTTAAATTTATCTCCTAGAATTAGGAATTTACTTGAAACAACTCCACTCGTTTGAAAAAAATATCATTTTTATCTAGGTACTCAGTTATTTTTGAAAGGGCTGCAAAATTTCTAGGTTATCTATGGGTTAACTAACTTTAATATTTTTATTTACGGCAGCATGTATTTTTATTTTTTATTCTTAAAGTAGGTCATATAATATCTTTTATATTTCCTAATACATACAATGTAAAATATCAGTATATCAAATTTCTAATCAAAAGCACGTATTACGAACTTTCTTAGTTTTTTCTTAAAAGTTTTCATATTTTTTTCGTCTCTAATATTCTCTGGCAGACTCACATACAAGTTCATCCCACTGTACATCACAGAAGTTAACGATCTTTTTTTCTTGCTGAATGGCAATCTTACTTCATCTTTTTTTCTTGTACAATGGTCATGTTTATCTTGATTTTTTCTTATTTTTCTTAAGTATTGATCCTGAGGGGTCCTGCTCTGTGGTCCTGATGTACCCTTGACCATACTGCCCTGCCTCGGTCTTAATGTCGCATGTCTCCAGAACTATTGATTGAGGTCATGATTTTTTTTTATTTTTATTTCGATTTCGATTTCGACTCATAATTAAGGCAAGAATATAGTCCTGCGAGGTTATTAATGTTTTCCAAATAACCCTGTATGCATGTAATGATGTGTACCTATTATATTTTTTTATACACACATTACTGTTTTGTACTTTATATTTTTAATTTTTATACTCTTATTTTAATGCTTATACCCGATACTTTCACTGCTTATATATGTACTTTATATTTATATTTTACTGCTTACACCTTATATTGTTGTGTATACTTCTTTCTTTATTATATATAGAAAGAAGTATATAAAATAATATGTAAAAGCCTATAATGTGCATAAACAAATAAATAATTAAATATTTCTTTTTACATATAAGCACAAATAGCGGTTTTACTTTCCCCGAAACTACATTCCTTCGAACTTCTTTAAATTTTAAAAAGTAACGTAATAAAAATAGTCAACAGTTGAGCGTCGCATCGAGCCGTAGACAGTTGACACATCGTCCCGATGTTTAGATAGAATGTCCGCGATGTCCGCGTAACGAAGTTAATAGTTGATCGACTCGTCGATGGACGGACGTCGACGGTCTCGTTTCGTCGACGATAAATACGTCGACGACCCATCGCTCGTGGTTGATGATTCGAGCCCCATTCCAAGACACCAGCAAGTTAGTCCTGTTTTCATAGCACAAGCGTTTAGCTTGTTTTGAAAACAGTAAGAATATTGATGCGACAAAAAAAATTGCTATAAGAGCCTTTTGATTTCCATTTTCGCTTTTTATCTATTTACGATCCAGAGTTTTTCCACATTTGGACAATTAAAAATTAGTAACCTATATTTATGAAGGGTCCTTTTATTAGTATACAGATACAATTTGATAAATGTAGTTAGAAAATGTGAAGAGTGTGTGATTTTAATCTGACCTTATCCTAACGATTTTCATAAATAAAATAATGTTTTTGTCATTAATTTGTCAATTAAATAATCAATTGCTACATGTCACAAAATATTATCTTAGGGCTTCTTAATTTACTGATTTCAACAATTAATTACCTATTTAAATCCATATCTTTAACATTATGACGGCCTGGTCCTCTGGTGCACATTCCTTCTTTAGCACGTTCAAATCCATCTGGGTTCATTGAAGGGAGAATATGTATGACATTGTTTTCCAGGAGATGTGTTACTGTTCGATTACCTTCCCAGTAGCTTTTGATTAAATACTGCATACAAAAAAATATTTATAAAAAATGTCAACTTTATAATATAAAGATTTACTTACAATCGTTTAAGTAAATATATATTATGAAAAAAAAATTGAATAAAAAGGTGTATCTCGATATTCCTAGCGCGATTATTATCATATTTTCAAGTTTAATTACATAACATAATATTCTGTCATATGAATATTTTATTTCCATTTTTTTTTTCTAAAATATATGCTTTATAAAAGTCAAGCATTAATACACTCATTGCTCGCGCCTGTTACCTATTCTTATTTATCCAGAGTGGAGGAGTTCCATAAAAAATCATAGATTTCAGTCAAAAAATACAATAAAAAAAGCATGGCACCCGCTTTTTATCAAAATTAAAAATCGAATTTAATTAAGCACATCCAAATAATTCTTTACAAACATATTATAAGGGGAATTTATGTTCATGTGGACCGATATTTTTGCACGAATTTGCCAATTTCATTTTCTAGTAGTAGTCTAGAGGTCAAATGAAATATGTAACTTATAGAATCTCAATACTGATTACATTTTTACTGCCTTGGTTAATCCACAGTGCGATTAATGCGATCCTGGATATTCAAGGGCGTACTATATATATTTTTAAATTTTTTTGCAAACCCATAAACCAAAAATGTTCTAATATAAGGCGAAAAATTTTTAGATCAAAATAAATAATAGTTTTCTGTAAGTTGCACGCAGTAAGTATTTATGTATATGTATAAAGATAAATTTAATAATAAACAAAGGGAAAAAATGATATTGTACAGTATATAATATGTGGTAAGCACATATTTTATCATATTGAATTTTTTTTATGACACATTTTCGATATATACGACACATACGAATCATTTTTATGACACAAGTACAGTAACAATAACAAAATGACTTACATTCATAAAGTGCAGAAGAATCTCTCTTCCGGCAGCTTCGTTTCCATGAATATTGGCCAGGAGCTTAATATTCTGTACGATCTTTGCATCTGGCGGCATTGCTGTGGCCTTCACTACCCATAGCTCTCTTTCTACAAAAGTAATCAATTATATTTTATGTAAATATAAGAGATAAACCAAATCACGGTTTCTATGTGGGACTGTGTTCAATTGTTGGTAATAGTATAATTGGTAACTGATTATTTGTAATTCGGCGAGCACCGGTAGGTACACTAGGGACTAAATCTCAATTACTAACGATTATTAGTAATTTAGCAATCATAGCATACACCAGTATACACCAGTAACATAATCATTGAATTACGAATAGGTATATATATTTTATTTTGTTAACACACACGGCCTTAAAGCCTTTAAAAGTACACATTACTAATAAATTCATAGAAAAAAGAAGAAGAAGAAAGTTGGTTAACAGAATATATTTATGTATATATATCATCATCATTCATTTGTCCTAGAAGGGTCGCGGGCCTAAAGACTCAACCAGGTGCTTCCATTTTCCCCTGTCTTGCGCTGCTTTCGCATGAGTCATCCAGTCTTGACACATTATCTTTTCATACACATTTTTTTGTTGTTCCTCTCAGCTTAATCTGGGGTGACACACCGGCCGTTTTCCTTCCGGGGTTGCCAAGAGGATTCTCCTTGGTATTCGTTCCTCTGGCATTCTTAGCACAGGGTTATCCTCATCGTATGATCCGGGTAATAATTTTCTGAAAAATTCTCCACGGCTTGACGTAACAAAAGTCATGTTTCTCCTTTCTATTGTAAAATTTGCTTTTCTTATGGGTTCCAGGGAGTAAATATTTGCTAATGTGCCTTTTACACCTACCCAGGTGGCTCCATGCCGATGTGCTTGTCAGCGCTTCTCTCTCTGTCCATCAGTGTGACTCTCGCAACCCCCTTAGAAAGCACATCTTGGCAACCTGGATCCTTGCTCTCACTCTCTCCATCAGGATCTTTTATATATTCCTTTATTTATTTATATATAAATATATATATGAATATGTTACAGCGAATTTGTATTTCCAGTGAGACTATACTTTCACTAGTAGAAATGTATTTTTAGGCAGAGTGGGGGCAGTGAAAAAATGAAAATCAACAAATTTACAGATTCACTACACATTATCTGTGAAAATATATTTTGTCCACGAATTACACAAAGCATAGACAATATATTGGTGAAACCATCAATAATTTGTACACGAACGTACGCAATTCTTAAAGCATAGAAAGTATAAAGCCGGCACTTCACGAGGCGATTTTTATTCATTTTGCGGTCCTATTTTAACTCCTAAATTAAAATAGGACAGCGACACCGCAAAACGAATACGAATCGCGAAGTAAGGTGTCGGCTGAAAAATCGCGCACTCGGGTTTTTTAAGATATCTGACGACTGCGGGAACAAAAAAATTTTTTTTTTTTCGAAAAATAAAATTATATTTATTGCTGAAAATGAAAAATAGATCTCACAATAAAATATATAAAATTTGAGCATAATATTTATCAGGCATATGAGCCAGGATGCATATTTGTAATATTATGGAATTTGGTTTCGTTTAGGTAAACATTACTTAGGTAATGTTCGGCGATTACTCCGGGCAGGATTATTACGGATAAAAAAATCTTTTTGGCATTAGGTATAAGTAAGCATTTAAAATATCAACAATCCAAATACCTTGAAGATTTTTTTCAAATATGATATCAAAAATATATCTGGCCTGCAAAAATCCTGCCCTGAATAATCAACGTCCGCGACAGAACCCATATAGAATAATCAGTGTCTGCAAAATTCATAAAAATTCTGTCCACAAAACTCGCATCCGTGAAATTGAGAGCTTGAGAAGTTCAATTTCAATCTGGATCTAAACCAAAAATATCCTATATCTGTCCTATTATCAAATGATATCATTTTGGTTGTGAGCAGTGTTTCCAACACAGATTTTGAAAAAGGCGAAGGGCCACATTAGAAAATTACGTAGAATTAGTAAATTTTGCTTGTAAAAAGTTCGAAGATCTACGTCATTATTTTATGAGTGAAATGAAGAGGTTAGGGTAGGTAAAACTGAATAAAACAAGTGTTTTGTTGCTAATTTTTTTTTCATTATTAGTTTCAGGTAAATTAATTAAATTTATACATATATTTATTAAAATATTTAATGTGTTCCTGCGAAGGCTCGCGGTTTCTTTTTAAGCCACTTTTCGTGTAAAGTAAGCCTATTAGAGTTTCAGTAGAAAGTCTATTTCTGATGTCTGTTTTCATAAGAAAGGCTAAACTTTATTTTATAGTCTCACTCGATTTTCACTTAAAAATAAGTATCCTGGCGTAGTTGAGTGCCCTGATGTCAAATCTGAAATCAAAATTTGGCGGCCTTAAGTATTTAAAAAGTTATTACACTTTAAAGTTTGGAGATTTTCCATACGTTTAGACATTTCAATAATTTTATCTTTAATATATATGACGCGAACCATAGACAATTTTTCACCAAGATTTTTTCTTTGAATTAGACAAATTTAAATATTTTGCCTTTTCTCAGTATAAGGGGGCTCATCGGTACGAAAATATACATTCATATTGATCAAAATATTTTATTTTTCTTTGAATTAGACAAATTGAAAATTTTTGCCTTTTTCCAGTATACAGGGACACATCGGTACGAAAATATACATTCATAGAGTGCCCGGGGGCACAAACCTGTGGAACGCCCCCACGACTGCTTTGCCACCAAACTATAACACAACGAGTTAAAACCCTGACGGGCTGTAGCAGGCGAGTACCCGGGGGCACAAACCCGCGGAACGCCCCCACCACTGCTTTGCCACTAAACCATAACATAACGAGTTAAAACCCTGACGGGCCGTAGCAGGCGAGTACCCGGGGGCACAAACCCGCGGAACGCCCCCACCACTGCTTTGCCACCAAACCATAACATAACGAGTTAAAACCCTGACGGGCCGTAGCAGGCGAGTACCCGGGGGCACAAACCCGCGGAACGCCCCCACGACTGCTTTGCCACCAAACCATAACACAAGTTAAAACCCTGACGGGCCGTAGCAGGCGTATATACGGGGGCACATCGGAACGAAAATATACATTCATATTTAAAATATATTTCATAGTTATAAGGAAATAGGCACAAAATGATCAATTTAAAAAAATATGTTTTATAAAAAATGATCATGTTTATAAAACATACTTTTTGTCCAATCTACGTATTTATTATTACATCATGATTTTTTTCTTAATTATGGTTCGTACCTTGCTAGAATTATTAATGATTTTTAACAAAAAAATATCTTTGTGAAAAATTGTCTATGGTTCGCGTCATATATATTATAGATAAAATTATTGAAATGTCAAAACGTTTGGAAAATTTTCAACTTTTAAGGGGTAATAACTTTTTAAATAGTTACGACCGCCAAATTTTGATTTCAGATTTGACATCAGGGCACTCAACTACGCAGGATACTTATTTTTAAGAAAATCGAGTGAGGCCATAAAATATATAAGAATAAGAGGCCATAAGAAACAGACGCTCGACGTTTGCACTGCTATTTGGCAATGTGAGCGAATTGGGCCAACAATGGAAATATTTGCGACGAATCGCCTTTCTTTATTTTAGACACATGAAGCCAAAAATCATTGTGCTAGTTGGTCGGCCATTTTACAGAAAAGTCATCTTTGGGATATCATTGTAAGTTCAGTTTTGAAAGGTGGTTTAGAAAAACACGTACGTATTAAAGAACAGGGAGTTTATTTTTATTATATTTATTGCTTTTTAAAATTAGCCTAACCATAAAAATTTAAATAATATTTTAATGAAAAATGGCAGTTTTGCTAGTAGTCGGCCATCTATGCGTCAGTTGTCGGCCACCTATGCGTCAGTAGTCGGTCATCAGATTTTAGCACAGGGCCGCCAGACGTCCTTTAAAAATTTGCGCCATACAGGCATTTTTTTTTTCAATTTATACTTAAATCCTTTTAAGCTTTTCGACAAATCGTCTCAATTTGTTCATAGGTACGTTTATAATACACTAATAATCAAAAACTAGAAACTAGAAAGAGAATTATTTTTTTCGATTGGGCGTTTTGGTTCTATGTTAAAGCCGCTTTCATCTCCATTAATAATCAGATTAAGGTCTTCTAATACATCTTCATCGTTGTTTTCTATTAGAAGGGTTATCAAGTCCTTAAACCAACTTCTTATATAATTTGCGTATTCTTAGTACCTACGCGCTAATAATGCTTTCCGCAATTCTGGCCGGCGTGTGAATAATAAATACCATCTTTCTCCCGGTTTTTCATCTTAGAAACGTGTTTTTATTTTTTCTGTCTTCACAATTTGCTGCACAGTAGTCGGAGTTCTTCTTTTTTAGAGGGAAATGACATTTTGCTAATGCTATTACAAGATTATTAAAGATTCAACAATTTTGTTTTCGTCAGATAACGATATAAAGTGATTTGGTTCCATTTGACGTGTTTTTTTCCAATACCCATCCCTTGATGCGGTCCTGCAGTTTTGCCCTAGGAACATCAATTTCCAAACAATATCTGATAAGCCGCGCGTATTTTTTCCCTTCTCTTACTGCTTAAAGAGCTTTTTGAAGGCTATCATCAGTACACTGATGAAAAACGTATTTTAGTTTTAGTCGCCATTGATACAAAATTAATAATTTTTATATTTAGTTAATATTAGGATGATGAAAGATAAATTTCATCTACCAAAACCGTCCTAAGACGCTGCATGGCCGACTAATGATACATCAATTTTAACACGTCAACCAGTTGTCGGCCCCACACTTCTAAGTTAAAAAAAACATATTATCAGTGTGGTAACTAGCGGCCGACCACTGGCTTTTAGATAGTAGTGCTATTTTCACTAACATAACACATAAAATCTTAGTACATTTTGTGTCATTAACAGCGTAAGAGACAAAAATAAAACCAATATTCGCCGCCAGTAGTCGGCCGCCCCGGCCGACCACTGGATTTTGTAGAAAAAATTGTCCCAGTAACCGGCCGCACGAATTTCAACATAAAAATATTGAAAATATCTGTTTTATCATTTTAACTCGTAAATTTAGTTCATGTTTTTCCCGATAAACGCTAATTATACTGTGCAAACAAATTAATTCAACTTCTATTTAAAGTTTGAAAATTTTCTTATAGACATTTCCGAAAAACCAGAATCAGAATTGATAGCTCTTCACCGGCATATTTTTGGGTCTACTTAAATGATACCTACAATAAACGCAAGATGGTGCAGTTTTGTGTTTCTTTCGCGGAATAGTGGCCGACTTCTTAGCATTCAAAAATATTATTGAATTATATTGCGAGTGTCAAGTTTATTCAAGTTGAAGTAATTGGTGGCCGACTACTGAAGGTGGCCGGAACACTGGCGAAATCACCCTATCTGTTCCTCTTGAAATGGGAGACTTTATTTCTAAGAGCTCGCCATTCCCGGTCTAGCTCCGTCAGGTTATGGACATAATCTTGAAAGTAAAGATAGTTAAATGAAAACTAAGTAAAGTGCAGCAGACTCAACTCATTAATAAAATATTTGAAGTTAAGGATAAAAATATTACTTGGAAACATTTGCCCCAAATGAGCTATAGATGGTACAGAACGTTTAGAATTTGGGTCCAGCAATGTCTCAGGGCTTATAAACCTTAAGTTCTTCAGCCTTTGTCTCTGCTCATCTTCAACAAAAGGGGAAGCGAAAATTTTTTGTCTGTTTCCCACAAGTATGCATATTTTTGTTCATAATGCAGCTTTCTTTTTTTAGTGGGAGTAACATTCCGCTCTTCATCACTGTCACTGCTTATCTCCATAATTGAGTTCAATTAAATTGAACAGAAAGCTGATCAAAATCGAAAGATAGAACACAAAACCACTTATTATTTTTAGGTTAAGTTTCCAGATTAGATTACACTTTGGTTATGTAAGTTTCTCCCTTCGAGACGAGACATTTCGTTTTATATAGTCACAGCTCTATGGAATAAATTGTGTTGGCGAAGCGAGTCTGCGGTAGTATGAAAGAAACGGAACATTTATTAGCTTTTTTCACGAATGAAAAGGAAATTATATCCTTTCAGCCTAATGGATACCAGAAGGTGCTACCTACCTAATATTCTGTTTAAATTTGAAAATATGTTTTTGGTTGACGGGCTTTCACTAGTAGGTAATTATTCATTTCACGTATTACGCATAACGTCACTCTAAGTTTTTCTTCTCACAAAATTCTCTCTTCATTGCCTATGTGTACCGTTAATAATTAAGTCTATATCGTTATAAATAAATAAGCAATCCTTTACTAAAGATTCTGCGAAAAAATATTAATTAAATAATCCTTTTCTCGTGAAAAAGTTGATTTAGAATTCTAGCCGTAGGTAATCCGCGACAACATGCAGGGTTTTTATTTTCGACTGTTTTTTATACGAATTCGTATTTATAATACTTCTCCTATTTTACTTGTTTGCGCGCAACAATTTTATTTCTTGAATATATAGGACAGATGTAGGTACTGAACTGAATATTTTTCTACTAAAGCCGAATTATATTCAACCTATCTTTACGTCTGCGATTTTTATGTAAATGGCAAGTAAAATTTTCATAAAATGGGCTAAAGGTCAAGTATAAAAAAGGATTCTGGAATATGTAAACAAGGATTTACTAATAAAGCAATCAATAGTGGGAGAGAGATAATGGCCATCATCAATCATTGTAAAATACTTTTAAATTACCTACTGCACGAAGGTTTCATGTTAGGAAACCTGAAATATTATCAACTTTAAAAGAATATATATGTACCTACCTATCAGTGGCATGCAGTGGGTATAAACTTAGGTTACGCTGTGACCGACTATATACCTATATTAATAAAATATATATATACGCATATACCTATAAGGGTATATACATTTTTTAATTTTTTTTAACTATACCTATATAATGAACTCTTTTGAGTAGCTTCAATCCACAAAAATAACTGCACTATAAAAGAAGTATTGTGAACAATACTTCCTAAATAAATAAATATTTTATATAGGTTTACCTAATACGGCGAAAAATTTCAATATATTTCGAAGACGATTTATATATAATTAAATCGGAAACAATACTAATTTCAGATATACGTTTCTTTTCACAAAAATAAATCAAACATTTTATGATATCATTATATGACAGATGACAGATCGTATTTGTCGTATTCTTAAGCCATGTATTCACTAGGGGACAAATTGTCCCTCAACAGCACGCGCGGCATAGAGTCTACGTGACGTTGCAACGTCGTGCACTGTTCCGCGATGTCGCGCACAACATAGCGCGGCATTTCTACGTGCCGTGGCAATGTTGCCATGCGCACGGTACCCGAGCGAGCTCACTGCAACATTACGCGGAGCGTCAGTACCACGTGTATGTTTACAAGTGAATACGCATGCGCTGTATCTGTCAAGATGACAATGTGGGGAAACGAAATTGTTCTTGAACTCATCGAGCTGTATCGATCGAAATCGCATAGAATGTCCGTCCTTCTTTCTCTTTGCAGTAAATAATTTCGCATTCTCCTCTTTTTTCTCCTCTTACGTTTCGATAAACTCATTAACATATACAATCATTAACATAACAGATACGAAGCTGTCATAACCTCATAGGGCGACATTTCCGCGACGTGTGGAAAACAATAATTATTTGCAAAAAGGACCTTATTTTTAATAATATTCAATTTACTACAGTAAAACCTCGTTAATTTGAAATTGCGACCCAAAAAAACATTTCGAATTGCGGGGAACCACGTTTTCGCCAAATGAGATACCGCAGCTGTCAACATAACCTCATCGGGTGACATTTCCGCGACAAGATATGCGAGTCCCGGTGGGTACACGTCAAATGACCGCGTCATTGTCCCCGAAACATGAACGTAGAAGTTGATGCGACATCCCACGCGGAATGTTTCGCGATTTGTCCCCTAATGAATACATGGCTTTATTTACATTTACCATAGAAAAGACAAAATTTACACCGAAAGTTTTGGGTGGAATTTGTAAAAAATAACATTTCTGCGTGACGTGCGCCTGGCATAGAACCTTTCGAAGAAGGACGCTATTACACAAAACTCGCAGCATTAAAAATACACGTTTTTTTTCTCGACTTGACTATATATGAAATATAGTTGGCGAAATAAATGAAGAATTGATGTGAAGTTAAGCAGAGAAAAGTCGGAAATAAAACTTCTAGCCGTAGGACGCATTACGGCTAGAATTTTAAATCGAAAAACAAAAAAAAAAAAACAGATACGTCACGTTAGATGGAAACGTCAGAAATAAAACTTCTAGCCGTAGATAGAATTACGGCTAGAATTTTAAATCACCTTTTTCTTAAGATAAGGATTATTGAATTAATATTTGTTTCTCAGAATCTTTACTAATGCACAGCTTTTTTGCTTGTATACGCTGCACGCCACTGCTACCTATATATTTCAGGAAACATGTATCCATGACAACGGAGGCGGATTTATGGTGCCTAAATCCACCTAACTCGCTGGATATTTTGGAGAGCATGGCACACAGTGGGTCGAAACCGTAATTTGAGAGACTTAAGGACCAACTTTCTTTTTTTTACTTTTTTCTTTGTGCGGATGGATACAGCTCATTAACCTTATTAATAGTTGTCCTATGAAACTTTTCCTTAATATAATAATAATAAAACTTAATAGTTTGGGCAAAAAAAAAAAGTTTTATATTCTTTGTATGGAGCGGATCAAATAAAATTAAATTTCTTGTAAGTGGTGACTGACCCCGCTTTGAAACCTTTTTTTTCTCATACCTTGTCTAGTCTACCATCGTTTGATGCTATGAACGTGTACATAAACTTGCAACTCTACCAGATAAATGGATCGAAAAATTAAAAAAACGTATATATTTATAATATTATTTTTTATTTTCGTAATTTCTTTTATGTCAATCTAAATATGAAATAGTGAGTAAAAGTACATAATAACTCAAATAATCAACAAAAAAACCAACAAAATTCGACTAAAAACTAACTAAATGAACACTTAATAATACAACATCAAACATATTATTTTACAAATTACGATAGTATATGATGTACCAGAGCCAGCAGCAGAAACTTGGCCGGTAGATTCCTGACTATGTTATGAGTCTAAAAGTTCAAGCAACCATGGCCTAATATCAATAGTTATGGAGATATGCAATATCAAAGTTACCCGGACTTTGAAAAGATAAGAAAGAATTTTCTGCTTGTAGTTTTTTGGGGTATTCTGCCGTGTGTATCTGACCTCTCTGGCCGACGTTACGGATCTCATTGCAGGGTCCATCATCAGGCCTGATGATGGATTCTGCAATGGGATCCGAAACGTCAGCCATACTTTTTTTTTTTAATACTATTTTCTGCAACAGATGCCAGATTAGGTATTTGTGGCATGACAAATGTTTTAGGTACTCTTCTTTCCTTTCCTGAGATAAGTTATTTCACAACCATTATCATTATCTTCCGACGCAACAGGGTACAATATTTTTACTAATTTTGAATTTTACTAATGAATAGTCTCCTTCTTTTGGACTTCTTTCTAATTCTTCATTTTATGAAGATCTTGATTTGATAAATCCACATTTGTTGAATTTTTTTTAAGAATGTTCTTAGATTTTCACGGCCGCTCAGAATCTTCTAGTTTGTATTTTCTGGGATATTCTGCCGTGTTTTTCCGTAATTTTTGATCGAAGATACGAACCAGAAGAGTATTTTTTCTTTTTTTCAAACTGCCAGCTTTCTTCTTCATTCTTTCTTTTCTTAATTGTTTTTCTCTTCCTTGTCTTCCATTTCTACTTCTTTGACTGCCATTATAGAACTTGCCAGAAGAATTCAGTTATTTCTTTTATGCATAAAATTTCTACTGTTTTTTTGGCTACTACAGACTACTATTATTAAAGAAGTGATCAGCATAAATAAAATAACAAATATATTTTCATTGTCTTATTTATACACTTTTGAATGTCCAAGTGGCCAAAACCGGGGCAGTAGCCAAAACTGGCCCATTAACCCTATATCCAAGCGTTTATAATTTAAATCAACGTGTGTGCATTACAAAGTTCAATTTAGTTTAAATTAAAATAATATTTATAGATTTCAAAAAAGCATTAGCCACACTGGATGAATGTGGAATACGAGGACCACTAAAAAAATGTCAAAAAAATTACATGACAAACGCAAAACTTACAGTAAAAATCAAAAATACGAAAAATGAAATGCGCAAGATTAAAACAGGAGTCGTAATAGGACCTGCATGCTACATCGGTCATGTAAATAGCCTTGGAAATATTATTAAAAATGTATAATAAAGATGTTCGTAGATGACACATGCATACTGCATCTTACTGCATGCAGACAAGGATAACAAATGATGTATGTATTAAAAAAACCTACAAGTTTTTTCAATATATTATTTGTTACCAGAGACAAACTGTGTATGGTTGAAATAAGTTCTAAACCATAGAAATCACCGGTTTTAACAGGATTGACAGGAGCTTGTCTTTTTGTTGGCGCGTATTTCAAGATATTCAAAACTTACAGTGTCAGATTTTTAAAAATCACGTTTCTGATAATAAAAGTGGTTCGGGCCGCACAAAAAAGCTCGGCGGGCCGCACGTTGAGTATGGCTGCTTTAAACGAACTATTACTATAAACCAAGTTGATGCAACCGGCGATGCGATCTGTCGAACCGATCCGACAGGATGTCCGGAATCCGGATTCTCATTTTATTTAGGCTGCCTCTATTTTTCCTCGATTTAAATTCCCTTCTGCTCCCCATCTTTTCCATCGACCACTCTGGGCTAGTGCGCCCCCTAGTTCCTGCCAGATCACCAACCGATATTACATTTATTTTACAAACGTCAAACGAATTATAATAGATAATTACTGACTATTCACTTATTAGCTTTATTGGTATTCTAATGAACAAGGGGCCTACTCTGTCTGGGTGCCTGCCTACAAGGTGATTCCCCCATTAAAAATAGAGCCCGTCCACTTTATGAAAGCCACTTGCATTAGTGTAAGTGATACCCTTTGTAACACGTAAATTGTGTAGTGGTATTCCTTTTTACTCCCTTTATATAAACTCGTGGCGTCTGCTTGCTTGCCGTCAACAAAAATTTTGGATCGATTTTTGTCCCTTTTCCCGTGATCCAATCGAGCTGAAACTTGGCAAGCAGACTCGTGGCGACGATCAAGAAGATCTATCAAATTTTCGTTAATAAAAATTAATAATTATAGTATGATTTCGGATTTTTAGAAATTTTATTGGTTTTTTCAAATTGGAATCATTAGGAAAGTTTGATAAGCAACGACGCGGCGACCCGATAACGTTGCGGAATATTTTCTAAATTTGAATTACTCCGTCGGTATAATAGGTACATCACTACGAATTTCGAAAATTTACAAAACATAGATGACAGCAAAGTTGGGTTTTTTGGGAAAAAATCAAATAATAATTTACTTATTTTAGATTTCTGCTTAGTTTTGAAGAATTCTACATTACTCAAATCTGATCCTGACTAAATCATTTGACGCTGGAAATTCATAAGGTACGATATTGATGATAATTGAATCTATCAAAACCTTGACATCTCAAAACATCTGACATTTTAGAAATATATTAAATTTCTGTAAGTTTAGTGTTATGTTATATGTTTTAATTCGTCTTTAAATATTGTTATATTTTACAAAGAAAGGGAGTATAGTAAAAACTTGGTTTTTATGGGTTACTTTTTTTAAAGCTATTCTATTGTCCAATTCAGTATCACCATGGCAGTCACGTGGAGCAGTCGTTTCTTTGTTTAATATTTTTTATTTAAAAATACGGTGACTGCAAGATTACGATACGGTGACCACAGACTTAAATCAATTTAATATAAATTTAGATGAGGATTCGGGGTCCGATGCAGACGACAATAGTTTATCTTATTAATTAAAAATAATTATAAGATTTTGAAACCATTTATTTAAAATTATACCTGCTTATATATTATTTATTTAAAACTAGTTATAACCCATCAAAAATGACGTGCTTTTGTTATATATTTCGGCCGCCAGTTAATGCTGAGAGAACAGAGCTATCTAGAGTAGAGTCTTGATAACGTTAGTGATGGACATTATTAAAAAGAGAATTATGCTTTTTTGCTTCTTATACCTCATTGTTATATTATATCACATTATTATTGGAGCATTGTGGTAGCAGTAGGTACAGTTGCCGGCAAACTTCTTGAAATTCTTTGGCGTAGTGGGGGAATGCGCAGAAGACAAAATTTGGGTCTCTTTGGTGGAATGGTACATGCGCAAAGTTCCCCCCACCACGCCGTAAAAGATGTTTGCCGGCTACTGTACCTAATTGAAAAGTTACCAAAATGATAAACCTTTCACAGAAGTCGTATCGACAACAAATTGCGGGAACTTCAGAATCGTTTTGTTCTATCAATTTAGGAAAAGAGATTGAATCAGATTGTGCAAACAGCGACCGCGAAATTTGGATTCGTAAGGAACCTAAAGAAACTACAAAGAAACAGATGGTAAATTAGTCCCCAGGTATTTCAATAAAATATTAATTAATCGTAAATTGAAGAACAATGAACGCGTCGAAAGAAAATGGTTGCTGTATTCGCCTTCGAAGAAATGCATTCTGATAACTTCCGATGCTCTCCGAGTGACTTTAGTGATTGGAAGCACATTAATATTTTAATACATGAAAATAGTCCAGTAGGTACATAGGCAATCGATGATGTAAAGCGTTACTAGAGTAAACACAGACTTGTCTCAACATCAAAAAGAAGCGGACTAGGTACCTACTGGAGAAATGTACTTAAACGAATTGTCGCACTTGTAAAATTTTTGGCATCGAGAATGATCGAGAGGGACAATAAAATCCTTGGATCTCCCACATGGTAGGTACATTACATGATTATATAGTCTTTTGAAAGAAAGATCTTGAAAGAAAACAAAATTGAAGACACGTTTTCAAATGGATATTATTTGGGATGTGTGAAGTTAAGTATTAAGTGAATTTCATCCATTTCTTGCAGATCACTTTAAAAAAATTAGAAATCCTGGAAAAGGAAATATTTCTTATTTATTCAGCGAATATCTGTAACGATTTTATTAACGTTATGTAGGTACTAGAAAAATTATAAATGAAGTTAAATTAGCAAAATATTTTTCCATTGGCGTCTACAGCACGTCCGATTTTTCTCATGTTGACCAGCTAACTTTATAATTCGACACCTAAAAGATCGTGTTCCCGTTGAAAGGTTTCTGAAATTTATACCTATCACGGAGCATAAATCTGAGCATTTGGTGGAAACCATCTTGAATTTTTTAGAGAATCATATTCCCATATAAGATTGCAGAGGAGAATCCTTCAAATATGTATAAGTTTATATTAGTCTACAAGCAAAAATCAAAGAGAAATGTGAATTTGCTACCTTTGTACCACGTGCGGGATATTCTCTAAACGAGGTTCTTAGATGTCCATGCCGCTGGGTGCGTATCAGAGGTAACAAATTATTTTCAAATAGTTCAGAAACTTTACAACTTTTTTCGGGCTCTACCCACCGACGAAATATATTAACAGAACATTTCGGTTCAAAAAAGTTCTCATAAACCAGACGGTCTGCGCGAGCTGATGCAGTAAGCGCCTTGTAAGATCATAAACATAAACAAAAATTTGATCGGAGAGGATACAGCGCAGCTGCGAGAAACTAGGAAAGAAGCCTTTAAGTCTGTCCAAAAAAATCCAGGGAAATCCTGAGGGGTCCTGCTCAGTGGTCCTGATGTACCCTTGACCATGCTGCCCTACATTGGTCTTTCTTTGTTTTCTTTTAATAATCTTGCAATTTCACTTTTTCTGTTTATTACTTCTATTTTCTCTTTACATTCTTGTTAATTTCATTGTGTTTTCTATCGTTATTTTCCATTTTATTTGCACAACCATGTTATCTTTCTGTTTTGTATCATATTTTGTCAATTTTACGTTGTCTCTCCTGATCGGTGTCATACCGGTGGTTTTACCTTTTCTGGCACAAGTGCTACATGTTTTTATTTTTGTTTTGTCCCTTTCCCTCCAAGGAGGGGTGTTGATTTATTTTTGTCCCGTGCGATGTCTCCTCGGGTGTTCTTATGTTGTATTTTTTAGATTATAGATGTTCTTTTATTGTAATTTTGTAAAACCTCTTTTAAAAATAAAGACTTTTAGCATGGGACATTGAAGGTTTTGCGCGACCGACTCGCCTGGTCTTGCTTCTTGTTATGCTGGGACGCAAGGCCGGGCGGAGAGGACGCTTTAGCATAAAATAATGCCAACCAGGCGGCGAATGTGTTGGGCTGATATGGACGCTTCGGCGCATAAAACAGCCCAGGGTATGTGGTGGGTCACCTTCAATGTCCAGAAAAATGGGAAACCTAGAATTTATTACTGACCGAAATTTGGAGCTCCATATTGGAAAGAATATACAATATACTTATACAATATATCATCGGTCGTTGCAATTATATTATTTATTTTTTTTTTTTTTTTAAAAAATAAGAGATTGTGACACGGATACGTGTCACATCAATATTCTTACTATTTTCAAACTAAGCTAAGCGCTTGTACTATGAAAATAGGACTAACTTGCTAGTCTGGAGTGAGGATCGAACCCGCAACCTTTGGATCACGAGGCCAGTGTCCTAACCACAAGACCAACAAGCTACTCTACTAAGCTAAGCTACTACTAATTTGTTTACTTCATTTGATGATTTTATTATTAACCTAAGGGATGAATTTGATTACTTGGAATCGTCCGCCGAAGAGAATAATCCGGAATCTAACTGCGCCGTCAGTCCCATTGAATAGGAAAGAGAAATTTAAAATAGAAACCTTTCTTCCCATAAGTGATACCCTGAGCATGCATCTAAAACAGCGATTTAATTCGTACAAGGACAATAAATTCATATCGGTCTGGTTTATTTTTTCGCTTAATACTCCGAATTCCGAAGAGTTGAGACAAAGTTGCAAAGAATTTGCCGAAATCTATTGTGAAGACGTAGGTACCTACGAGAAAGAGTTGGAAATGGAATGTCTGCATTTACCAGAATACTTGAAAATTGTCCAATCTAGAGGAAATAAATAAACTATTAGTACCTATCTCAGGATTATATAATCTTTTGAAAGAAAGGTCTTGAAAGAAAATAAAATTGAAGACACGTTTTCAAATGTAGAAATTGCATTAAGAATCTTTTTAAGCGTGATGGTAACTAACTAACTGCAGTAGGGAATGCTCCTTCTTGAAATTGAAAGGAACAAAAAATGAATTAAGAAGTTCAATGCTTCAAGAAAGTTCAATGCTTCGCTGGTGTCCATAGAATGTAATGTACTCGTAGTATTTCTTATCTCGAACCTAGAAGGGTACCTTTTCAATCAACATAGATTTAAGCACTAACCTGCGTATAGTGAATGCTAGAAAAGTTACCTATTTTCCCTGTTCATATTATAATTACCTATTCACTTAATGTGATTGTAAAGAAATAAAAATAACGGTTGAATAAATCTTTAATAATGAATAAAAAATTTGCTTATCTTTTGCCTGCTTTAATAAATTAGTCCTCTGCAATAGTCAAAGGGACCTCATTATCCTAAAGCGTCCAGGGCCTCCAATAGGTTAAGACGGCTCTGCTTTTTCTAGTGATTCGTGGGCCCTCTGGAAAGTAGGGCCCTTCGCAATGGCGAATAAAGACCTCGCAATGGCGAATAAAGACCTCGCAATGGCGAATAAAGACCTCGCAATGGCGAATAAAGACTAAGCATAGATTTTTGCATTCTCAACCAATTAAACGATCCGTTTCTGTTCCGTATGCTTTAAACGAAATTTTATTTTAATCCAACTTGAAACAACTAGGCCTAAGACTTCGTAATGCGAACAAAGACACAAATAAATACACCCCTGCACGACAAACGGTTTCGTCAAAGTATCATATTAAATCTCGATAACGATTAACCAATAATTTCTCATTTTTCGACAAATTTTATTCAAAGGCAAAGCCAACGCAAGGCTGCAGAAATTTGAAAGGGAAGAATCTTGTCGCTTGAAGAGCGGCACATTACTCAGGAACGGGCCTGGCCAGAACATTACATAAAGCGTGGTTTTTTAGAGGCGGAGAGGTCTATTTCGTGAAATTAATCGTTCGTCAAATGTTTCTTTCAGTAAATTAATTGTATCGCGCGCTGTGTGGCATGTTGCGCCGTCCTGCTGAAACCATATATCTGCAATATTGATGCCTTTCAATTGAGGCACGAAAAAGTAAGTAATCATGTCTCTGAACCGCTCACCGCTGACTGTAACGTTCTGACCATCCTCATTTTTGAAGACCCATAATGCGGCACCAAACGTTTTCTGGATGTGATGGTGTTTCAACAATGGCTTGTAGATTATCATCGCTCCAAATGCGGCAATTCTGTTTATAGACATAGGCCATGAGTGTGCTACATCACTGAACACATTTGGATTATGAAAATTGGACCTCCAGATTACGTAATGTACGCGCCAGCCACGGCGGCTACATTCCCGAAATCATATTCAAATATTAATGCCATAAAATGATCTGTAAAATAAAGCCAATATCATCGATATTAAAAACACTTTTCTGTGTTTTATTTCAATTTAAAATTCTGTCTCTAAAAAAACAGCCCTTTAGTATTATTAATGCTGCACCACGGAATGTAAGAAATTTCCACATAATTAGCGTTCTTGTATATTTGTATAGAGGTACTGATACACGTGCTTATTAGTGGCACGTGAGCATGCGCAGTATTGACCTTCTTTAGCCCTTGCTTATTAGTGGCATGTGTGCACGCACATTGAGACAAGACAATCTATGACAAGAGCATGCCACTAATAAGCATGTGTGTTTGATTGTTAGCTTTGAGCATGCTTAAAATAAGCATGCTAATAATGAGCAAGTGTGTATAGTTGTTAGGGCATTCTAGTTTTGAGCATGCTAATTAATAATCATGCTTAAAATAAGCATGTGTATCTATACCTTAACTTTGTATAACCGCTACTCACATTTTATTAGAGCGCCAAAACTAATTCGATAACTTATTAATACTTATTTGTCATTTTATAACTTATTTGATAACTGTTTGATAATGACCGATTATTTGATAATGACCGATAACTTATTTGTCATTTTTGTCATAATATTCCGATCAAAATATGACTCGACATACTCATATTTATTATGTTAAACGTAACCAAATTTACTGCAACTAAATGCTCAGCTTTACCGCAAGTAAAACGCTTCATTACAGAGGCGGATTAGTAATTAGTGAATATTTTCGAGACAACCGGAAAATTAAAATTTTACAATGGTTTGCAAGTAATATTTTTGTCGATATTTTGTATCGTGATTGAAAAATAGCAGATATTGTGTTATAATAACTATTGATTTTTTAAAAAAGATGTTTATTGCTTTGAAAACTGACCAGTTTGAAAAACTAATTGCGCACCTCATTATCAATCTCAGGCTCAATTTTATGTTAACACAAATCTAGTGTAGGTACTGTCGCTAATATAAATATTAATCCTTTTTTTCCCTTACAAACTACTAAAATATCATAAAAGTTGTCTGCATGTACGTTATTTTAAATAAATAGTTTATTGCAGAATATAATAAAAGTTAGTGCTTATTCAGATTAATTTTTGAATTTCCAACTAGTTTAGGATAAATTTTAACATTACTTTTTTTTAATAATAAAAAAAATCGCAAGTGATCCGTATCCACCCTTGCTTCATGGAGGGTCCTCTTGAGTGTTCTAAGTTTCGTGGAAAAAATATTCATTCCTCTTTTGTCAAATATTAATTTCGTTTCCATCTTTTTCGAGTGAATTCATGTACTTTTTCGTATGCATTTCTTATTACCAGTTTAATATTTTTGTAAATAAAGTACGATCGCAATAAATTTGGCACCTTTGACGCTTAAACTTGTTGTTTTTGAAATAAATAATTTAAAAAATTGGGAATATTGACAAATGTACGCATATTTTCATTATTATAAATACTTGTCTTTCGCTCTCATTCAGGCGAATTTTAAACACTAGTTATAAAGTAATAAATCTCACTTTGCACGGATTTTCCAATCGAGTACAGAGTTGTCAAATTACTATTGCAGGATGTAAAATCCTTGAGAAAGGCTGTCATTGTTGTGTAGTTATGATAGCAGAACTCCAGATCTTTCAACGTAGAACATTTTTCACTGTGTACACTTTGAGCACATAATATGATTGAATAAATAATGTAAGTGAAACTAGCACTCGACGCGTCAACCATGATTCTAGATGTTCATTTATAAAAATCACATAATTATTTCCGCTTTCACTCGATTTCTTTAATTTTTAAATCATGAATACTAAAATTATACGCTTGAAAATTTCGCATGTAACAGTTTTAGTAATGTGTACATTTATATGATATTAACATTTTCTGCGGTTTGATTAAAAGAGTAGTTTTATTTTTGAGGACGATACAGTTCTAAAGGAGACGGCACAAAGCAGAAGCGATCGAGATCTAGACTGAGTAAGAAGCCGAAGTAAGTTGAACACTTGTCGCTATCGCTATCGACATTTTGCGGTCAACTCTCGATTACTAGTTGCCGTGAACAAAGAACAATCTGGCTACTGTCCGTGGGAGCGCGACACCAAGAAGCGGTGATAAAGCCGTCGTGTTTTAGGTAGGTTTCGATACAAATGCATTTTGCAGAAGGTTTCACGAAACAACAATTCGATCGTGAAAACTCTCCCTTAAAATTGATTTTAATTTAATTTCGATCTTTTCAGAAAATGACGCAATAAATCTTTGTTATGCCAGTTCTAGTATATATCATATATATGATAGGTAAGTAGGTATGTTTCGTATGTTAATTAGCCAGTCTGATCGACTCGCTCGTTTCAAAATTCACTCTTCTTAATATACCTTTTTAATGCAAGTTTCATAAGCGTACGGTTGCCGGCAAACTTCTTGAAATTCTTTGGCGTAGTGGGGGAATGCGCAGAAGACAATATTTGGGTCTCGTTGGTGGATTGGTACATGCGCAAACTTCCCCCCACTACGCCATAAAATTTCAAGACGTTTGCCGGCTACTGTAATTACAGTTTCTTAATTTGATTTTTTATTCAATTGGAAGTTTAATTAGGTACACTTTGTAAATTTGGTTTTTCATTACAAGTGGAGTCGAAAGTTTAATTACACTTTTCATTTTGAGTGTCAGAAATTTTAATAGATTACCTTCAGTGTCATCTTCAGTAGTCGCTAAGGGGTTAAATGGGTTTGTAAATTTTAAAAAATCAATTTTTACTCCAATTTTTATTATATTTTTCATCTAATAGTATAACATGTCAAAAATAATTTCACAAAGCATCAAGTCAATCGGAATCTCTCCTAGAGTTTTAGGAGAGAGAGCCTTTGGAAATTCCTCTATTAGACTCGGCCGACGGGAGCGTCGCAGGTATATTGAGGCAGCTGCTTAGCTATTGTTAGTCTGTCTTTCTGGAGAGCTAAACATTCGACTCAAGCCTCAAAAACGATTCAAATAAAAGGATGCCCTGGACATTGCCGCTACAGTTGAATCGACGATTCTATGTGAGTTAAAAAAAAAACGTTGTATTCCTACTTAAAACTTGAATCTCTTTTTTTCTCAAAACTCGATTGCTAAAAACACAATTGCTCAAAAACTAATGCACCGATCTTATCGAAATTTCGCACACTTCTTTTAGATAGGATTGTCTAGTGATTGAAAGTTTTAAAGTTTTTTTTCTTTCATCACAACTTATTTTACAAGGCAATATAGGGGAAAGTAGTACGAGATGATCCCTTGGGGTAAGATGATCCTTTGCGATTGGGCTGAAACCACTAACGCCATGTAGTTGATTTCACTGGTACAGTAGCCGGCAAACATCTTGAAATTTTACGGCATAGTGGGGGGAAGTTTGCGCATGTACCATTCTACCAAAGAGACCCAAATTTTGTCTTCTGCGCATTCCCCCACTACGCCAAAGAATTTCAAGAAGTTTGCCGGCAACTGTAAAACATAGCTCCGGACACCCCTCCCGCCTCAGTCAAATCGTAATGGCGGCGTGAGCGATACACCGATTTTGACGAGAAAAAATATAAATTGTGTGTACGGCTTTGAGCTTATGTTACTTTTATTCAATGAATGTAAAATGTAATTACTGTTTTGTGCATGTGCTAGGATAGAGGGTGATGACGCTGGTGAATTTATTTGTGATATATGCAACACAGCACCTGCCAAAAGCTTTATGTTATGCTTAATTTTATTTGGGCCACGTGAACATAGCCGCGTGCTTGTAGTTTATGTTAGCAAACATTGAATGAAAAAGTGGGACTCGGGTCAAGATGATTCCTTTCTATATGTCCTCGTTCATATAGAAAATATCGAATATTGTAAACAATAGTAATGGATGAACAATAACTCAGGAAGACCAGTGACTGTGTTTCAGATTGCAAAAATTTTTGGAGAGGCCTACCTAAAAGCTGCAATCCCAACAAATGCAATGAATGGATTTGCTAAAACAGGAATATGCCCCTTAAACCCAGAAGTATTCACTGAAGTTGACTTTATTGCGGCTGCAACCACAAACAATGAATTGGACGAAGAAGAGCCGGAGTTGCCGGGGCCGCCAAGGCGTCGTGTTAGTTCAGACACTGAATTGATACATGTTAGATCACCATCTCTGTTAGAGAGATCTACTAGTTCAGATACGCAGCGGCTCCTCGCTACCAATGTTGCTGAATTGGATTTGGAATCGCCCAGAGCGCATAAAACTCCTTCATTAATATACGAATCAGTGCCAATTCGCAATCCACTGTCGCCAATCCCATCTACGAGCCGTGCAGTCAACCACAGTGAGACATCGCTTGATGATATTATTGCAAATTTTGCTATTACACCTGCTACATTGAAAAGTTTGCCACAAATTGTGGGCAAAAGAATCACACCGTACAAGAATTTATTGAAAGGAAGAAAATGGCAAAAAAACAGAAAAAAAGAATTAAAAAATTCAGAAAAAGACTGCACCTAAAAAAACACAGAAAGGCAAAGGAGAAGGTAAAGGAAAATCAAATAAAAGAAAGAAACCTTCATATAACACATCTGATTCTGAAGAAGATGATACTGAGTGTCTACTGCACAGAAAAGTTTTCAAGCGTTACCAAGGGCGAAGGATGGATAAAATGTTGTGCATGTGCAAAATGGGGGCATGAAGCATGTGCAAGGATAGAGGGTGATGATGCTGGTGAATTTATTTGTGATATATGCAACACAGCACCTGCCAAAAGGCGTTTAAATTTATGAGGAGGGAGAATAAGTTATTTTCGTTATTCATTCATAAATTTTACTCGGACTGGGGTAAGATGATCATAGGAATCATCTTACCCATAGGGGTGTACAAGATGATTACTTTGTAAGGTTTTAAGAAAAAAAAAATATATTAATGAAACCTCAATTAATTTCTGGTTTTGAGTATTAGGAAAGTTAGATAGATAAATTTACTAGTAGGGGAGACTGTGGTCAGTTGTACCATTTTTTTAAAAAACTTCTGTAGGTGGCCTCCAGGAGGTTATAATCACCAAATAAAAACATTTATATATTCGGACAAGTTTCATAAAGCACACATATTTTTATAAAAAAATTTTTTGCTTAGATTGGGTTATATTAAATAAAAACTGGAGCAACCCCCTGTGTTTCAATTGACCACACTAACGTGGTCGATTGTAACACCGTAGCTAAATCAGTTAAATAATAAAAAACGACCCATGAACGATAAAAATATTTATTACAATATTTTATAATTACTACAGAAACATAAGATAAATAAAAAAAGTGAACAGAACGATGAACATTTAAAAAAAACAACTTTATTGCAAACTCTATTGTTCGTGTTGATACAGTTTTATGTCAAATATAAATGAGAAAACCAAAAAGCATTTTACGCAAATTGAATACAGAGAATGGGTAATTTATACGATAAAAGCATATAAAAAACAGTTTACTTTAATAATCAAGTTTTGTAAACTTCCAATCGGACTGACAGTTAGGACAGTCATAAAATATCGACCTAGTTTCGGTACACTTCTGATGAGCCCACTTTCTGCAAGTGATGCACTAAATCCAACTCTCGTTGGGTATGCTTTGTCCATAAGCAGCATCCAGCATTGTTTCATTTTTTTAACATACCGCATGAGGGAAACGTGACAAATTCCATGTGTTTTGGCCTTACTCCGTATGCTTCTATTCTGATGTATAACTTCTTTAGCGGCGTTAAGCAGAACATCTTTGGATAATCCACGGTCAGTCCTTCTCAATCTTGTACTTGGCATCTTTAAAAAAAACATTATTGTGAAACCATGTCAAAGTATAAAATCACAAAATTGTGATCAATTGTAACATGTTACAAACGACCACATGCTGTGTTGTACAATTAACCACATACTCTCAAATTCACAATTTATTTTAATTTAAAGATGAACCACAATATTATCAGATGCATTATACCAAAAAACTTTAGTAGAAAGCTTCAGGGAACAAGAAAAAATATAACAATTTAAAATTAAACACCACCTTACCTTTTAGACGAAATATCAGCGTATCAAAAATAATCACAGAACCACGCAAATAAGACATTTGACCTCTCGAAGCCGAACAGGCAGACTGATGAAGCGCTCATTAGGTTTGGCGAACAATACGCGAGAAGGGCATATATTGTCATCTTTCATACTCGTTATTAGGAAATCTCATTTTCTATGCGATGTTACAATTGCCCTGTGTTACAATTGACCACATTCTCCCCTAGTAATCGCCTTTATTTTTAGTTTACCTTGAAAAATATGTATTTTACAGCGATTCCCGCTTAAGGAGATCATCTCGTACTACCTTCCCCTACGTGGCGTAGATTTTACCGAAAATTGTACTTTTTTGCATACAACTGTGGAAAAATTCAAATTTTTTTTTTTTAAATCCTTCGTTCAATCTCGAGCTATACTCACTTTTATGATTTTAGGTAAAGCTATCATTACTTATCCTGACCACCGCGGCATACTAAGGGGTTTCCGAAAACCAGGCTGAATTTTCCAAATTTTTAAATTAAAATTCTATAAAATATTGTCTAGATGTTGCTCTTTTATGCGCTTAAAATTTTGAATAAAATGATATTTTTTATATTAAAATAAAATATTCATTTCTAATCTACGGAACCCATGTAAGATACTCACTTTTGAGAACAATGGGCGAGATTTCACGAAAACATCACCGACATAATCTTTGACTAACAACACGCTGTAGGCAGCGTATTCTGTCTGACGTACCTACCTACTAAACGCTCATCGATTGTCAAAGCTTTCAACGAGGCCGTCCTCCAACATCTAGTCTCATGATCATGATCATGCCAATTCTTCCGCTGACACCCTCTTAGGTACTAGAGCTTCAATACTCGCCTTCTATGTATATTTTTACCATCGTCTCCTCACTCGTACGTTCCATATTCCCGAAGCATATCAGTAACCGTTCTTTAATTCTATCAACTAGGTATACTATAAACAGATTAACTCCTATTTGTATATTCTTCACTCCTTGTGTCATTCCACGCGAACGCTTGGATGACAGCATTCAGTCTACTTTCGTTCTCATTTTGCCATTCACATTCAGTTGCGGCTCATTCCTGTACGTCCATCATGAGCTTGTTAGTGAGAAAACACTTCCTGTCGGCACCAAAACTCAAGCACCGCCAGTCTTGCTTGGGATGACAAATTATAATCCGCGCTAACTGCATCAAGCCACCATTCATAATTCTTTTGTGTTCATAGAAACAAAAAGTTGCATTGGCTAGCATCGGGTTCATACAACATAATTTACGTTTTGATTGGGGATGTGGTATTTTTAATAAACGAATCAGATTCACGAAAATAACGTAAATGTTTACTTCGTGAATGTTGTTAAATTTTTTCGAGTCCAAGTGAAACAAAATTTTTTTTTCTAAAATTTATTTTTTACTTTTTAAATATTTTATATTAACTTCCTTTGAATTTGATCCTTGAACCGAGGTGATATTTTGCACAATGGCTTGTCGATGACAACACAAATACAAATTTATCTCAGGTGTTTGGGCAAGTACCTACCTAGGTACTTTCTAGCACTATCCAAAATTATTTAAGTCACTGATAATTTGTATTTTTTTTTTTAATTTGCTACGAACCAAATGCTGGTTATTATTCTGTAAAGTGACAACCAATACAATGGAATGGAAACCGAGACCTCGCATTTTTTTTATATTTATTAGAGACACTAACAGGATAATAGGTACATGATACTCTAATAATAAAACATTATAAATGAAGAGTATGCCCATTATCTCAATTACAAGTGTCTTCGGCACGCTCTAGTACCTAGCAGAAACAAGCATATAAAGGATTTATAATGAAAACTATGTTTTTACGGGTTAATTTATTTTAATACATATATTTAATAATATAAATATTAGCGTGTCAAGTAATACAAGTTTCTACTTTGTAGTCTTAACGAATGTTATCGATTTTGTACCCACTGATGTATATGTTACCAGCCAAGTATGTAGATTGGTGATGGCCAAACTAGTTTGCCCTAAGCCAAATCGGTCGTCTTGTCGCACGATCCGCCATGGGACTCTGGATGTATTTTGATGAAGATGTTTCTTTCCTCTCGCTTTCTTGCAATATGTGGTAGTGATTTCGTGAAAATGGACGAAAATGCGTAACAGTAAATAAGACCCGCGCAATTTCATTTAAGTAATGAGCGCGCGGAAAAAAACATCGTTTATCACAGCGAAGACGCATACTTCCAACAGCCGACGCTTCTGATTTTGTATATATGCTACGCGGCTGGTGTCAAGCGTGTGGATGTTGTAACTTTGATATATTTTGGCTTATATCTTCGAAACTATCCAAAAAATATTTAATTTTTTACATTAATGTAAACAATAACTATAAGTACCCTTAATGATTTAGGTACATTCTCAAATTTTATGTAATTTACGTGATTATTTTTAAATATTTATTCAAAGTTTTCATACAATATGTGTGGCGGCACACTACCGCCATCTATGAAAATAAATAAAAACATATAATTGACTAAACACATTTATAAACAAAATGCGTATGTAGATATACGGTACCTACCTAGTGCGGCAAAATTCAATAATAAATAAATGCATTTATATTTTCTTTACTTGTATTTACCAATTAATAAATATTTATTGATTTTTTAAATGCTGATGTTAATTTCTGTTGCTGCTCAATTGACATTTTTAATTGTGAGATGTCAAATGTTACATATCATATGCGACTACTGTAAGGCTCGCTCGTTTTTTTATTAATGTATTATTTATTTATAAAAACTGTATCATGTATTATGCAAAATGACTTAAACTTATTTAAAAGAAATCTGGCCTTCTATAGTGGAACGGGCGAAAGTGGTGAAGACCTGAAAAAGAAAATTAATCAAGGTGGGAAAAGTGCAAAGAAAAAAACCACTCGAGGGAGATTAAAAAACACATCGCCCGCGTAGCGGCCCCTACCTAGCCTAGCCGCACAGCCTAGCAGCAAACGGGGGGATGTTGAATTAATTAAGGGTAGATTATACAAGTCTAGAAGAAAGGTTCTTGATTCGAACATAGTAGGTATATATAGAACATTCAAAATTTGATAATGTATGGATGTTCTTACAATGGAAATGGTGAACGTTGCATTGTATAGAGTGATCAATAAGCCAGATCATACAGGTTGTAAGCCCTGAGCCATCGCATAAGAGACTTCCGTTCACTTTTCTTATATATAAATTAGCTTCATCTCTGTGAGTACTGTGTACTTTTTACTTAATAAATTTAATTATGTTCTCTTTTACACATTCAAATTACAATGTCTTTATATCTTTTTTATTATCTATTTACATTATACATAAATTAATTTGAAAATAATTTTGGTCAACAGTCGTGAATATTCATTTCTAGGTTAGGTTAGATGAGATTGCATTAGCATGTAGATGATTTTCCCAATTATGGTCTTTCAGTCAAAAGATATTTTTTAATTGAATTTTCAAAGTGCAAAACTTATGGTTCACTGTATAATATAAAAAAACATCGAACGAGCGAATCCGTCATATCCTTTTGGTTGAGTTTAACTGAGGATTTAAGACATGATTACATACAAATCCTACTACGTACTGTTTCCTGGGAATGTAACCTTCACTTTTACAGTTCATGGATGCAACTGAAGATTAACGACACCGCGCGGTTTCAGCAGAAATAAAAGAAAAACCGCCATTCAAGAGATTATTTATTTACCTTATTTTTATGATCTTGTTCCATCAATTTTTTTATCTTTTTTTCACATTCCGTCCTTCTTCTTCACTTCAAGCTATTGGATTTCTTCAGGCGTGAAATTGAGAAACTGCCTAAACATTGACAGTCAATAGTAAATAAGCAGGAGAATACACTATACATTGATAAGATGATGTAATTTATTTATTTTAAAAATAGTTGTCAATTTAATAAAAACGCTTAAAGTTAATAGATTACAACTCAGTAGTACTCAGTACTACTCAGTAGGTACCTTTACTCTAATGAAAAACTAAGATAATTTAATAAACTACTCGTATGCAGGTATGGAGTAGTGTTTCTGTAGGTACCTACTGAGCAAAATTATAATAGTTATAAATTGTTAAATTTGCAAGACACATTCCTTATATATTAAACATTATTGTATTTTAAACATTGAAATTGCCACTAGGATACAAGCGGAGAAAAACATATATGAATTACTATGCCATTATGACACAAACGGAGAACAAAATAGCATATTTAATTCAAACTCTTAAAACAAAAGTAACAAATTAATGTAATATAATTGTAAAAGTACCTAAAAAATTTGTTGATGGTTGTCAGCAGTAGGTAATCAATAAATCTGTCCATTCGAAAGATGGCGTTAAACAATAGTAGGTATACAGATTTTGCGTCAGTGGCGCTATTAGTCGTTGAACACGGGTATTTACAACAGTCCTCGTATGACGCAATATTTCCTTTAACTTGGATATTCTAAACTTACGTGCGTATATGGTAGGGGAGCGTGGGGCAGTGAGAGCGGTCGGGTAATGAGTGCGGTGGTGGTTGGACGGAACGCGCTTGGGCGCTCGGCAGGAATGTTCGCCCAACGCGCCCGACTCATCAGTGCCCCGCGTCGAGGTCAAGAAACGGTTACTGATTTTTCGTTCCTTACGGATTAATAAAAATTACGGATTGCCAGCTTCCAGGTAAGCGTGAAGTTATATGCTTATTTTATTATGTTTGTGCTGATTACATACCCAAATATGTTTTCTTTTAAGTGCCATTCCTTAAATGTGATTGTAAGACGAATGAATTATTTGTGTTATTAATTTTTAATATGGTGGTTTGTGAGTAATGGGAGCTTACATGGCTCTCGTTACCCCGTGACAGTTTATAATGTGTTTTAGTAGATTTTCATTTCTGTTTCAGATACCGCGTAAAAGAAATTTTATAACTATAAAAGCTTTTTGGACTGTAGGTTCATTAGAATATGCAATAAAAACCTTTAGAAGGGAACTATAGCTCCCATTTCATATATGAGCTTTAAATGGGCTCTCATTTACCGAAATATGGGGTAGTGAGAGCGAATAACTTTCTCCAGAAAATCTCTTATTTTACCGAAATGTACAACTGTAGTTGATGATTATCTAATACTCAAATAAACAAGGTTTATGTTCCTAATTTAAAGATATAATACTTGAAACAAATGTGACTTTGATTAACAATTTTCCTTAGTAGGCTCCAATTACCCCGTGTTCCCCTAAATACTTGGAGCAAATTCGCTGTTAATTCTCAATAGCTTCCTCGAAGACGATGTACGTCCTGGGTCCACTGCGCGTAATTTATTATGTATCCATTGAATTGTAATAAATTGTTCGAAGACGGTCTACGTCCTGGGTCCACTCGCGGGCGGCTCATATCGAACACCCACGAAGATAAAGTAAATTTTAACTGCGCGTAATTTATTATGTATCCATTGAATTGTAATAAATTGAATGAAACAAAAATATCACGCACCGGGATCAGGTAGATAAGTACCTATAGTAGTTGCGGTGTTGCGTCTGCATTTGGTGAGCAATATCAGTCAACAATAAAATAGGTAGGTAGGTACTTACTTTATCAATAATTCTTATTTCATATATCCGCAAATGATAAACATATTTTTGTTTGTTTTGATACATATTAGCGGAAATGGTTATGTTATCACTCCTTATGCAACCACACTTCTTATCCTGGCCCCAAACTCGAATAACATTGCGAGATGAGAAAATAACAGGACGAGAATTACATTCATAAAATGAAATGTTTTATATTTTATTATGAATATTTGTATAGTAATCTACAGGCTGTTCCGAGCATCTCAGGATCTGCAGTTCGCGGATCGAAGTGTTTTGTTATTTTTATTGTGAGTATAATTTCTCGATTGATTCAGGTTCCAAGCTTTATCAAACAGATGAATGGAGAAATTATATTATCGAACGATTCTCACACGCAGCTTGAATGCTAGGTCCCGATTCACGATGCACAACACACGTTGTATTGTTCTTGTAAAGATTGATAAGACGGGAATCGACCAGCGAGATTCCGCGCGACGCTACGCGTCTTTGCCTATCAATAAAATGCGTTGCCAAGGGAGGGAGCGGGAATTTAAAAACACAACCACCATCATTAAATATTTACACATTTATTTACAAAAACACAATACTAAATGAATACTTATCAAATAGAAAAATTATCACTAAGCTAAAACTAACCCGTAACCTAAACGCTAGTAGTCCGAACGTCACCAAAGTCTAGCGTGTCCTTATCACTTATCAGCACAAAATAATTTCGGTGTACAAGTCGATCTGTAGCCTTGATGCGCTCGCTCCGGAGGATCGAGCGCATTTTGTTCTTCGACGGGGCAGTCTGTATCGGTATCTGAAAGTGCCGCGGTCGTAACTGCCGCGGATGGCTTCTATCTACCACGCCGCGTGGGTCGCGACGAAGCGCGGGAGGGCCTTTCCAAGCCGCTCGCGCTTGCTCGTCCGGTCGCGGGATCCGCGCCAACATCTGGTGGAGGCTCCTGTGCCAGGCCACGCGGTCTGTCCCGCCGATCGTCGTCGCTGGGTCTGCATCGTCGGGAGGCATTTGGCCTCCTTCTGGAACCTCTCGCGGAGTGCCGGCCACCGCCGAGGCGCGGTGGCCATGGCTTCTTGTGGCTTCTTCCTCTGCTGCCGGTGGCGTCACGACAGGCGTGAGAAAAGTGTCCGAGGCGAGAGATTCGCCCTCGGGGAAGGATTGACTCACACAGTCGGTACGAATGCACCCGCTGTGTCTTCTCCCCGTCCGTACGAGGAGCCTCTCTCTGCTCTGCGTTCGGGCGCGTTCGTAATTATTCACACCGTGGATAATGTCCTATCTTACTGCTTGCGTTATTATTACCTAATAATTAGTTACAAAATAATATTTACAAAACAACAAAATCTTATTCTAAAATAACAATCTTATTCTAACTTATTCTACGGCCTAAAATTAAATTATTAAATAAGGCGCCAAATCCAAGAATGCAGCGTGTAGCCACATCTGTTTTCGCCAATTCAGAAAAAAGGTCGGGGTCCACACATGAGTGTGCCAGAACTCAAGAACGGAATTCCGAGAAGAACGCATATCGGAACGTCACGATGTAATTGCGATTATATCGAGATCTTTTAGTAGATATTGAAATATTGAACAATATTGTACCTACATATTGAAATCAGCAGGCAGAGAAGGCGTTTCCGGAAGACATTGTACGATGAAGCGGGCAGAAAAAGCATTTCTGGAGGGATTATGTTGAGAGAATGGACCAGACAAGACTTCCCAGTGCCGTGATGATTCCAGAGGGGTGCCGACCGCTAGGGGGACCACCGAGAGATGGAGAGAAAGCTGGACGCCCTCGTCACAAGACCAGGACTGACACCTGTCAACACAGATCATAGATATACTTAAAGAGGAAGAAGAAGATCTATGCACTTATGTATTTGGGTTTTGTCCTATTTTTTGTTTAACTAAATCCTCGAATATTTATTTATATTGCAATGGCCTTTAATGCAGCGGTCGCCAAAGTGGTGGTTCAGTGAATAGTACCTTACCTCTTACCCAGGACCGTTCTAAGAGCAAAAACTTCCATATCAGTCCTAGTCAATTGTCTCCAGGTTGACATTTTTTCAACTAACAAGCAGGACCATTGACGTATTATAAAATAGACACGTTATTACCATACTAGCCGGCTTTCACGTGTGGAAAATATTGACTTCAAAGAGAGAACAAATCTCATAATCAAGTAATCACGTAAAAATCAGGTAATTTAAAGTCACTGTGACTAAAATAACATACTCATACTTACAAAAGTGTACGCTACTCTGTTCCCTTTTCCCAGAACTTTTTTTCGGCTTTTTGTTTTTTGTTTCGGTCCGCTCGGTAACGAATGTAAGTAAGGCAATTACCTTCTTTTTGACTTGTCACGATTTCACGCTTGTAACATATCTACAGTTTATTATATCATTGTTTATCATTGAGCAGGACCGTGCTACTCTACATCGGCCGTTGCGAAGCGGCACGGCCGCTAGGACAAAGTCATTGTCCCAAAATTGTCATTGTCAAAGTCATAGGACAATTTCCCTGCCTTGACATATAGACGTCTTTATTAAATTAAATAAAATACATGACATTCAAAAGAAAAGTGCATATGAAAAAAATAAAGCTATTACAATAAAGAAACATAAAATATAGAGTAAAAAAATGCAAAACGAAACGAAACAAAACGAAGTAAAAAGTAGGTACTATATAAAATGTAAAAACATAGGAAGGAACAAAAGTGTAGATATTATATAATCATAAAATGAGCATAAAGTAACATAATAATAAGAGAAGATATAAGGAAAAAATAAAGAATTAAAAGGAAACCAAACCTCTATAAAGTAAAATTAAAATATAAATCAAAATATTGTAACAGTAAAATAAAAGAGTAAATAACAAAATCAAAGAAATACATTGAAGTATAAAGAAGAAAATAATAATACTAGTACGTACTATAAAATAAAAATCGAAATCTCACAGAAATAGGGAAACAGGACAAGAAAAAGAAAAGTATAGAACAAACCGCCCAAACAAGGGGAAAAAGAAAGACAAAACAAAACGGGATGACACCCGACAAGAGAAGTCAGGACCGGCAGATATACACCCGATGCAAGAGTAACACACCGGAGATTAAAAAGTTACCCAACTTCGACTCATTAGACACGGTAACGACTACTTCGACGAGAACCAAACTCTTTCCAGGATAGGCAGATCCTTCTAAAAAGTACAAAGACCCTCGACCGTTAGACAAAGAAACGACAAAAACAAAACCCTTGAAGGAAAAATAACACCCTTTCTTTATGCAGGTCCCCGCAGGTACCCAACAAACACGGAAGCATCAGAAATTCCTTGCATTCCTAACCAGGTCCTCGTTGGAGGGATGAAGACCCGGTACATTCATGCTCTGCCCAGTTATACCCTCAACTTCTCTCGCGACGTTCATCACCTTGCATAATAAAAAAAATGTGTGCATTTAAAAAAAACATCCAAGCGCCTACTCACTTTCATATTTTATTCTCCCTAAAGCGGTATGTATGGTCTCGAAACTTTTGAATGCGGATTCGGATTCGGATTTAAAAGTTTCGAAACCATACAAACTTTGACAGCCGCATTGAATGTCGAATGAATGAATGAATGTGTTTTTGTTTAGAAAACGAATAGAAAACAAAAATAAAAAACTGATAATTACGTCGTTTTGGCAAAAAATAATTTCTCGAATATCACTTTTAATCGTTTTTGACATGGCGACAAACCAAAATTTTCTTAAAATCGATCGAAACATTCGGAAACTTGCATGTAAACAGAATCTGACAGCTGAAAATAATTCGATATGCCGTCCTTAGTTCTGGTATCACATTTCCGCTACATGCTGCATGCGCAACTTACAATAAAAAATTTACCCTAAATGCGCCAAAAAAAAGTATAACTTCAAAAATTAACCCATAAAAGTATAGTTTTCATTCTAAATCCTTTATATGTGAAATCTCGGTTTCAGCTTGTTTACAATTTGATTACGCTGGATGAACACAAAAATTAAATTCGTCAAGGTTTTCATGCCACTCCAACACTTTATTTTGTCAATGTCCTTTTAAAAAAAATTTAATGGAGATATTGAGGTTTAATTATTTATATTGTACTGAATTCGAAACTCTATAGGAAACATCTATACCTATAAAACTCAATGTCTGCCTGTTGTCTATACAAATCTATACCGTTTAGCCGATTCGATTCAAACTTTGCATACTTATGCTTTAGGACCTGGCAGTTAACATAGGCGACATTTCCCCCCTATTATTTTAACCCTTCCCCTCCACTGATATATTTTCGATGCTAATCTGTACCGTTTGACGGATCGGACTCAAAATTTGGGAACTTATTCTTTAGGACTCGGCGGGTAACATAGGCTACATTTCCTCCCTCCTTTTTTACCCCTTCCCCTCCTCCTGATATATTTTCGATGCAAATCTATACTGTTCAACCGATCGGATTCAAAATTTGTAAACTTATTCTTTAGGACCCGGCGGGTAACAAAGGTGACATTTCCTCCCTCCCTTTTACCTTTTCTCTTCCCCCTGATATATTTTCGATGCAAATCTATACCGTTCGTATCAATCCTTTGTTTCCCCCCACAAATTTATTTTCAACTTAATCCTTAACCCGTGCAACGCCGGGTACGAACAGCTAGTAGCCTATAAATTTATAGGAAACATGATTTTTGGTAGGAATAGATACATATATTTATCTAGAATTCAGTATATTTTAAATTAGTAATCCTCGGTGACTGCATTCAAAATATTTTTTAATTTTTTGGATATTGCTGCCTTTGCTTTTATAACCCACATGTGTAGTAAATAAATATCCATTCTGAAGTCACATTTTTATAATTTTTTCACATTTTTAAATTCACAAGAAAAAAAATCATTTTACAGAATAACAACCACCTTTTGTTTTGTAGCCGTTTTAAATAAAGAGATAAATTCTAAAGTGACCTTTATATAAATAACTAGCTGTCCTTTCCCGGCGTTGCACGGGTTAAGGATTAAGTTTAAAATAAATTTGTGAGGGTAAACAAACGTTCGATTTGAATGATATAGATTTGCATCGAAAATATATAAGCGGAGGGGAAGGGTCAAAAGAAAAGGGGGGAAATGTCACATATGTTACCCGCCGAATCCTAACGAATAAGTTTCCAAATTTTGTGGTCCGATCGGCCGAAAGGTACAGATTTACCTAGAAAATATATCAGGGGAGGGGGAGGGATAAGAGAATAGGGAGCAAATGTTGCCTATATCACCCGCCGGGTCCTTAAGAATATGTTTCCAAATTTTGAGTCCGATCGGTCAAACGGTACAGATTTGTATCGAAAATATGTCAGGGGGAAGGGAAGGGGCATGAAAATAGGGAGAAAATGTCGCCTATGTTACCCGCCGAGTCCCAAAGAATAAGTTTCCAAATTTTGATTCCGATCGGTCAAACGCTACAGATTTGCATCTAAAATATGTCAGGGGGAGGGGAAGGGGTATGAGAATAGGGAGGAAATGTTTCCTATGTTACCCGCCGGGTCCTAAAGCATAAGTATGCAAAATTTGAATCGAATCGGACAAACGGTATGGATTTGTATAGAGAACAGACAGACAGACATTGAGTTTTATAGATATAGATTTTAGAATAGTACCAGAAAGTAGGTACTTGCCCGAACATCCAAGATAAACTTGCATTTTTGGGCATACATGTGTATTTGTGATACCAAAGGTATGTAAGAATGCATTATCATCAACATCAAGTTGATGTGAAAAATTTCAGCTCGATTGGATGATGGGAAGTGTGTTAATTTTCACTTCCAAGATTTTTCCACATTCAAGACCGACGGTAAAGTTAATATAAAGGATTTAAAAATATAAATTAATATTGTACATAAGCTTTCTTCCCCGGTTCATGGCAGGAAAGCGTGACGAAGATAGGTCCAACATGTTGACACAATGATTTGACACTACATAATTAATTGCAAGAAAGTCTAATAGTGCGGTTCACCGCAGTACAAGCAAAAAAATTCTATCCGCATCTCTTATAAATACCTACGACTGGTATCGATGGATTTCTTGTGACGTCTTGAATACAAATCTGTCGGTCGTGGAGTGCCAAAGTGGAGGAAGGGGGAGGGGGGAGCAATTAAAGATGGCGGACGAGTACTTTTTCTTTTCGCTGTATCTCGATAAATACTGCGCGGATTTCTCTATTTTTAATTTTATTTGAACACTAATAATATTGTCTACGTTTCTTTTTAACATATTTATTACGTCAAAGTAATAGTTTAAAAGTTGTTTTGTAATACTTAAAAAAATTACAAAAGTGTAAAAATGTTTTGAAAGATAACTCAAAAAGTAGTCAGAAAAGTTATTATAAAAAAAATGGAGATACAATTCAGCTATTGAAAAAGGTAAATATTACTACTGTATGTATGTATACATATGTGTTTATGTATATGTGTATATGGATGTGTATGTATATGTGTATATGGATGTGTATGTATATGTGTATATGTATATTTTTAGATGTAAGTTAATAATATGTATGCATTGAACATAATGTTTGTAATATACATATTATGTAATAAATAAAAAAATAAAAAAAAATGAAATTGAAATTGAAATACTCTAGGATTTATACTGATTGAGTTATAACCAATCATACGCAACGCGAGCGCGGGCCGTGCGTTATTGCTGTAGAAAATCGTTTCAAAGGATTACTTGAAAACCATTCAAACACATACAACAACAATTAAAATACATAAGAGGGGCTCCCTTAGATGACTTGACATAAACCATAAACACATACTAATTCCAAAATAAAAATAATGCAAGATTTTTTTATTTTATTTTTTATTTAAAAATATTATCCAAACCTGAAAAGGTTTGGATAATGAAAAGGAAAACATTTTTTACATGATTCAATATAGGAATATAATAATACTGTAATTGAGATACAAAATCATTTTTTATAATTGGCCGAGTTTTAGCATTTTTGTCATATCTGTTTTGAATTTGTCAGAAGTCAGTTGTTTGGTATAACATAGTCGGAATCACGGATTCCCTTCAAACAAAACACAGCACTAAATATCTTTGAGGCTAATCATTATAATCGTAATACTCGTGCTCTAAAAATTACTCTTGATGCCTTGTGATTTTTTTTGATTCCCAAAGTAAATGAATTTAAGGAACAGTAAATTGCTCTGCTCGACTAAATGAACTTCTTTATCTTATGTTTCCCTGAAACGGACGAGCGAGTTTGGAAGTGTTAACGACGTGGCAATTGATTGAATCCTTTCGAATTGTTACATGACTGTTCCTGATGGGAACGCGCAAAAATAGGGGGTGATTCCACTGCCCTACGGTCAGGTCAACCTGATGGAACCGATATCGCAGATTCTCAGACGAAAGCGAGATCATAAAAATTTCGCTGAGAATCTTAGAGCGGTCCAAAGGTTGAAGCAGAAGAGAAAGAGAAGAGAAAGTCGCAAGTAGATCGGAGGTGAACGCAGGAGCAGAACTGAATTCTGGACTTGACTTGACTATATATGAGTCTCGAAGTGATGGGGGCTGTGCCCCCTTTTCTTCTTAATCTGGGGTATCGCTGATGTAGGGATGAGTCCCCGAAGAATGGGGTGTTCTAAGAACACTTGTGGTAATTCCGACCTACCGGTGTATAAGGTTGTTCACTCACCGAACCGTAGCAACCAACTAAAATTTTTGGAATCTGACCAAAATTTATAAATTATCTAATACAAATTCTATTTCAAATACGTGAACTAAAATACCCTTACAAATCTCAAGCGTAATGTTCCGAACCTACACACTATAAATTAGCTAATAAACTAGTAGCATATCTACGTAAGTAAAATATCTGAATTATCCGTTTTGAGTGAACTGAAAGGATAATTTTATAAGAACGTAATGTCTTTTAACGATGTTTAATTAATATCAAAATTCTAATATGTTCTCGTAAATATCATTCTAAACGCTGATATAACATAATGGCTTTTATCCTAATTTACTAAAATATGTCTTTATACATAATGATCTATTAAATGGCCCGTGATGTCGCTTTTAACCTAATTTATTAAAATATAAATCATTTTACTCTCACTTAATTACTATAGAACGTCGAAGTTATTGACTCGTGATATTCGGCCCGATTCTGAAAATAACAATGTCTGGATTTTTAAGATCTTTATCCCAACACTTAATAGACGATAATAAAAATTAAAAATGTCCAGAGCGGATTTTGTAATTCTACGGCTCAAATACACTGTATCAAAAGATGATATAAGAAAGATTGTTTCTTACAAACGTATTAATTTCTTCATCCACAGCGTCCAGATGAAATATCATGGCTAAACTTGTCACGACCGCGTTTGGCGTTACCGCGTATGTTCCGGACAGAACAAACAAAATATAGGGCGGTCTGCTCAGTCCGCTCCGTCGGCCAAGAAGCGTAGTAATGGCCGAAGAAATACAGCACGGGTGTCTCGTGTCAAACAGCATACTTTCGCTGTGATGCGAAATTCGTCATAGAGAAGCGCCGGCCGTCGTCCAAAATTCTCAGCCAGAGGCGCCGAAGATCGCGGAGGCTGGATCGTAGATTCACTGCAGTAGTCAGGTCCCAGCAGAATTCTCCAATAGGTATCGGGAGATAAATAAAATGCAGATGAAAGTGATCCGACAGCGTTTAAATCACCACGCGTAAAGCGTAGCAGGTGACCGCTCTACAAAACCTTTTTATTATATAACATTCTCAGAGATTTACAAGATACAATATGACAGCATGTTACGTAACCCAATCAGAGCGAGCCAAATCTCCCCTCTCTGTCGCCGCGGTTTGAACCGCGACTGGTGCCATCTCGCGGCGCCTTCTAGGAACTAGACCCGCGAGCGGCCGTACTGATCTCGGTCTGAAGACAAAAAATGGTTAATTACAGGTTTTGCATGTATCCCACAGGGCTACAAACTATGTCACGTATAGGCCTGACCTTGCATAAGGCCGTGACACAGTTCATCGGACCTGCAGGTCCTACTAATTTATAAAAATGCGTTAATTATGTCGACCGTGAAGGGTCGAAGTTAAATCAGGTCATAAAGTAGGTAATTTTAATTGTTACGCGATGCTTTTCATGATTACTGCATAGTACTCGCCCTAACGAGTATTTTGATACCACTTTCGTCTTTGGACAAAGTGGTTTTTGATACTTATCGCGCTTTTAAGAAAAGTTCAATAGGTCAATTTTTCTTCCAAGTCAAAACATGAGCCTATATAGGCATGTGTATACTCTCTGAATAGGTATTTACTTTGCAATCATGATGCAAAAAGATTCATCAAGATCGGATACTTCCCTCAAAAGTTATTTCTATTTTTGTGATTCCGGCGGAAATTTACCTCAGTGGTGGTCAGATTAAATTCATTAAAAATTAGTGACCAAATGTTTATCGATGTCTTAGTATTACCAATGGATAGGTATTGACTAGGCGCGTCTTGTAGTAATATTTTCAAGTCTGTCATGAAAATATTACTTGCGCTGTATGCCTTCAAAGGGGGCCGCGGAGAAAACTTTCTCATTTAGCTTTCTCCGGCGTCCCGGTACAACTTTACATGCGTAAAAACACATTAACTTAAGAAGTATTCTTGTTGAGAACACTGTAAAAAAGGTTTCAGTTTGATTTTAAGTCTGTGAGAGCTGCAATCTCACTTTGATTAATTCCCATATGATATTCAATTATCAGAAAAAATGTGTTTTTTACCATATCACTGCCGATAACTCACTATATCGCGCAGTGTGTGTGTGTGCATTTACTTGACAACTCTTTATTTTAGGTAAATTTCATAAAATATTTTTGACCATGTAATTTCTTCAAAGTGACCGGCAACTGAGTTTGCCGGGATTTTAAAATGACTTTACTTTCAGTGTTCAACCAAAATGGTTCAGATAACAGGGCAAACTTGCGTCTTACGCAAATAAAAATACCTCCCGCTTTCTCTTTTATTGAACAATAAAATGTGACATTCCATTTTTACATACAGTCATGATGCAATTCTGCCAAGCTCCTGGATTTCAACAAGGAATTCCAAATTCTGAAATCAGAGACATTCATTAGCATTTATAATACAATGTTGTGCCAGTATGAAAGACATGTCTGGATCACGCTGTACAACACATTTACATGTTCAAAGCGAGGGGTAATTTTACTTTCCAAGAGCATCATTTCTCTCGATTCATATTTTAATTGCGAGTTCCAGACCTGTCGCCCAGGTTACCGACTTAGACACGGTATTCACGCCCGACTGGGTCGGGGGTGACCAAGTGCTGATGATGATGATACCCGGTTGACATGGCAACCAGGCATCAATGCTCTTTACATGTGGAATAAAATCACCTCCCGCTCTCTCTCCTCAACTTGGAGCAATGAAATGCGACATTTTATTACATACAATTGTGATTCAGTCTCATTGAGATCTCTGAAACAATTCAATAAATTCCATAATTTTAGAAACTCTGAGAATCTGAAAATTAAGATTTTCATATAATATTTCTCAGGAAAAAACATATACATTTCAGCCCATGTCGTGTACGCATTTTTATTGCTCCCAGCGAGATGTGATTTTATGAAGCTACTTCCTTTCAATTCGCTTCCCCCCTTCTCGGTTGCCACCGCCTGACGCCGAGACACGTATAAGGACGACCACCGCAGCCGAGAACTCGCGCGCTGTCCTCGGCACGGTACCCATCCCCAACCGGGTCACGGCGATCGGTGTTAGCCCTGAAAGGGGCCTTTGCTCTGCTTCATTCACATCAGAAATTTCTACCATTTATATGACGTGATTACGTCAACCACAGAACTCGAAAGTTCGGTTGCCTGACGGTAGGCGCAGGCTTTGTCCTGTCCGTAACAGCGTATTCAAATCTTCCCATCTTGACATTTTTTGACAGATATGTTTGGATCTTTAAGATTAAGATCCCAAAACTTAATAAACGATAATAAAAAAATAAATAAACGAGACATAGCTTTACGTCGGTGTTTGTTTCTGTAAGTTTCTACATGAGATAGATATAGAGGGAGGGAGAAAGATGTAAATTGTTATCTGTCAAATGTCAAGATGGGAAGATTTGAATACGCGGTAACGCGGTCATGACAAGTATTGCCCTGATATTTCATCTGGACGCTGTGGATGAAGAAATTAATACGTTTGTAAGAAACAATCTTTCTTATATCATCTTTTAATACAGTGTATTTGAGCCGTAGAATTACAAAATCCGCTCTGGATATTTTAATTTTTATTATCGTCTATTAAGTGTTGGGATAAAGATCTTAAAGATCCAGACATTGTTATTTTCAGAATACGGATGAATGTCTTTAATCTATGACCCCCCCATTGTGACGCGCAAGGCAACCCTGGTTCTTTCAGAAAACTTGTTAGAGATTCTATATTTATACGTACAAAAATAATAATTTACTCATCATAATTTGACTCAGGCTTGAATGCAATAACGTATAAATATCCATTATTTTGGATCTCATTTAACGGAATAACTAATCATGACAGAAAATAATAATATCTGAAAGAAAAGAACACATTAAAGGACATACATATAGGGACGTTAAGTTTTTTTTGCCCGAACCGTAATTAATTGATAATTAATAGCAATAGATTATGAGCGAATATACCCCGATGTTGCAATACAAGTACTTTTATTTTTTTGAAATGGTATACTCCGCTCACTGCGTCTAGCGACAAGTCACTACAAACTAGCGAAGGGAAAAACTTCATTTCAAAATGAAGACTACAACACACACACGTTCACCAGTTTGAAAACTACAAAGTGTACACTACAATTGTAGTACTTGAAGTGAAGTAATTGTAGTACTACGAAATGAAGTGAAGTAAATGAAGTGAAGTAATCGAAGTGAAGTAATTGAAGTGAAGTAAATGAAGTGAAGTAAGTGAAGTGAAGTGAAGTAATTGAAGTGAAGTAATTGAAGTGAAGTAAATGAAGTGCAGTAATGAAATGAAGTAATAGTGAAGTAAATTTTTAAATGAAATGAAATGGAGTATTTTTTCCCAAATAAAAATTTGGCGAGCTAAAAAAGACAACCGGGCCGGTACACCCGACCCCCCGTCCTTTTCCCTAACGCGCTTTTTCTCTCTCAAACACCCTTCCCTTGGCGACCTAAAAAACAAAAGGGCCGCCAGCCGGATGTCGGCTGGGCTTCGTGCGAGGCAAAATTTTCAAAACCATGGGGGGTGGGTGGTTACAGGGCCAAGAGTTCGTTCGCTCGTTTAACCTACAGCAACTTCCAAAAAGGTCGTCAGAGCGCCCCAAAATTTGTGTCAACCAGGGGGGGGGGGGGGGGGGGGGGACAGAGTATTCCAGAAATTTCTCATAATCTACAAATCAACGTGCCAAAGAAGGTCACTTAGAAAAATACACTATTTAAAATGTTTTCTCATCTTTACTTTTCGATCACTTTTGAGTGTAGTACCCTTGTAGTGTTCGCTTTGAAAGAGTGGTACTATTTGAAGTTTATACTTTCAATAACTTTGGTGTTTGTAGTGTGCACTACACACCAAAATGTGCGAAGTGTGCACTTCAATGTAGTGTAGTTACTACATTGTAGTAGTGAGTACAGAGCGGACCCATCACTACTACAAACCCGCCGCATTCCCGATTCTACAGGCATGTAGCGAGCACACGCGTAATAGCTTCCATTTTGGGTAAGAAACGCAAGTGATAGTTTTAATTGACCCAATATAACACAAACCGTATTTTTATTGTTATATTTGTATTAGGACTAATAATTTTTATTATTAATTCAAAATAGGAGCCTTTCCGCGGTACGTAGATGCGTGGGAGCTGATCGAACCCAGATCTTGTATGCATCTTCGATATGATAGAGGAGGGATTTTATGGTAACACTCGCTTTTTGTGTATGAGTTGAATTCTAAACGGGAACGGAAATTTAAAATATTGAAAAATTTGTGTTGGATATTTTCAAGTCGCTCAATGTATGTAGAATAATGAGTGTTCCAGACTACTGATCCAAACTCCAGTTGACTGCGTACAAATGAAAAATATAAAGTGATTAATGTATACGTTGATTGAAATGGGTTTGACGTTCTGGCAATGAAACCAAGGAGTCGATATGCTTCAGCAATTACCGATTCCATATGTGGGATGACTTTACTTTAAGAGTCTATTAATGTCATCTTGAAGCAACAAACAATCAGTGGGAGACTTTATCTCTTTGTAAATTTTTACATCATCCGCGAACAAAGATAATTCAACATGCAGAAAACAATGCTTGACTCGCCCTATTTATTAGAGCAAATAGGTATAAGTTATCCTTCATACTCAACGCGTTCAAATAATTTATTTTACGCAAACTTTGGTAGGACTAACTACTTAAAAAACTGCTTTGTAACTCGTTGCACCTCAAAATACAATGTTAAATTCTACAAATAATCTAGACATTTTTACTGACAATTTGCTTTTATTTAAAATGAAACTCCGTAATCTCATTTATGACTATTGATTTGATACTTCTTTAATTGAATCCCATTCCCTCCCTCTCCCCACCCCTCCCATTTTATGCATTATCATAATTTAAATCTTTGAAATATTTATTCTTTATTATTGTTTTTTATTTAGTCTTTTTTTACCAGCTTCGAGGAAACTTTACTGGTCATACTCATGAATATTTTTTTGATATTATATAAAAAAAATTAAATTGTACTGTATGTTTCCCAAATAAAATAAAATAAAATAAACTACAGCTGTGTAACTGTACTTGATAATTTATGATGACTTTAGGTTGACCAGCTTCTGTTGGACTGAATGTTAGGTACTTAGTTCATGTTTCGGGGACAATGACGCGGTCATTTGACGTGTACACACCGGGACTCGCGAAAATGTCACCCGATGAGGTTATAATGACAGCTGCGGTGTCTATTTACACTTCGTCATTTAGCGAAAACGGGGTTCCGCGCAATTCGAAATGTTTTTTTGGGTCGCAATTTCAAATTAACGAGGTTTTACTGTAGTAAATTGAATATTATTAAAAATAAGGTCCTTTTTGCAAATAATTATTGTTTTCCACACGTCGCGGAAATGTCGCCCTATGAGGTTATGATGACAGCTGCGTATCCATTTATGTTAACGATTTATCGAAACGTAAAAGGAGAAAAAGGTGGTGGATGCGAAATTATTTACTGCAAAGAGAAAGAAGGACGGATATTCTATGCGATCTTCGATCGATACAGCTCGATGAGTTCAAGAACAATTTCGTTTCCCCACATTGTCATCTTGACAGATACAGCGCATGCGTATTCACTTGTAAACAAACCACGTGGTACTGACGCTCCGCGTAATGTCGCAGTGAGCTCGCTCGGGTACCGTGCGCATGGCAACGTTGCCACGGCACGTAGAAATGCCGCGCTATGTTGTGCGCGACGTCGCGGAACAGTGCACGACGTTGTAACGTCACGTAGACTCTATGCCGCGCGTGCTGTTGAGGGACAATTTGTCCCCTAGTGAATACATGGTTTTATACGATGGAAAATGTAAAAAAAAATGTAGCGGAAGATCTGCAACGCAAGGTCTGCGCAATGTGGCGCTGGTCTCGCGTCGCGTGAAGTCGCGGGACGTACAATGTTAATTAAACAAATTGAGTTTAAAGACAATTAATCACTTAAATTACTCAATTCATAATTCAAGTATATCGTATAATAATATTCGCGCGATTGTGGGCAAACGCGACTGGCGAGTTACGTGTTTATAGTCGGCGGTGATCATTGCAAATAATCATTAAAACTTGCTTGTACTAATTATTCTTTGATTATTTTTACCCCGTGCTCTTTTCATTCTTAAAAAATAAATCTATTTTTAAATTATTTTCATTAAAATGCTGAAATTTAATTGTTTCATTTTCGTAGATATCATTGGGAGCCATTCATTACTTCCGGTTTAGTTTTGGTTAGCTTGATTTGATAATTTTCTTGAGAAATAAAATAAAACGACCGACAGTTAGCGATTATTCATGAATAAACTTGTCTCTTGAACAACAAGATATTTGGAAATCTATTGATAAAATTATAAAACAAAACAGAAAGGTTGAATACTGACAAGTGAAATAATATATAATAAATAAATTTATCCGGCGATTATTTATGATATTTTTTTTTATATAAGTAGTCGCAATCGCAAAATCAATCAACGTCGGTGCAAAATTAATTCGCCTAAACGAAATTGTTCTCATTTTGATTCTATTTCTTCGAGGAAACAATCGGGAATATTAATTACGTAATATCTCCGATTGTTTTCTAATTAAGTTACAAAAAACGGATTAAATTTAATTTAACAATAAAAAATATCATGAATATTCTTTGCGCCCGGGAAAATATTAAGGTATTGTGAAATCAAACGTAATTAAAATAAAGAAAATCGTTATTAATCTCAAAAGAATGTTATTTAATGTATTATTGTGTTAAGTCCGCCGAGTTCGCCCCTGAATTCGCGGGTTGTTTGAACTTTGCCCCATTCAGTTTGCTCAAGGCGATATGTTTCATGTACATCTAAATTATGTAGAAATCATCAAAAGGGATACATTTTTCAAATGAAGTCAAGTAGAATACTATTTACAAATGGTTCTTTTTTACAAATGTGCAATCTGTACCAAGCCAGGGGAAGTAGATACAGGTAATTTTCGTATTTTTTTTTCGTATTCGTGAGGTTTATATTTTGTCAATATACACCGATTTATATTTAAATTCTGATTGATTTTTCCTTTAATAATATTATTAGTTTAAGATAGGTATTTTTTTTCGCAATATTAATTTAGATAACTTCTATAATTTCTTTTAAAATCAAGGTTTGTACATAGGTAGTGAAATACCTACCTACATAAATTATTTTATGGTTTCCTTTTAGTGTGGTTATTAATAAAATATTTTTATTGTTTTTTATTGTTTTGGTAGTTCTTATTGTTTTTTGAACCTCAGGAACATAAGTAATATTTTACAAATTTATATTATTTACTGTTACAAATTAATTTTTTTTAAATAATATGTCCTTAAATTGTCATATTATATTAAAGAAAATTTAATTAAAACACAAAATTAGAAAGTGTAAATAATATATGAAAAAGTTGAAATCACTTTTAATGTTTCACGCCTAATAAGTTATTATTTGCTGGTCCCTTGATAAACGTATTAAGAGAGTTTCACTGTATATATTAGGTCCTTACATATGAAATTGGCGTTTTGCCGTACTGGCAAATTTGATCTCAAATATCTTCTCTTTGGTTAGGAATTCCATTCCAGCACGGGAGCGCTTCGCGCCATGGCCAGGTGACGCAGCATGGAGTGAAAGGTGGATCCATTGCAACGCCTGGGGGGCAGCTGCAGAGGTGATGTTCCGGTAATCATCTGCATCGGCCGCCCAAAGCCTCGGGGTGGGGTTGTTCTCTGGACCCTTAAGGGAGCAATCCTCCTCAGATGCGAGGCCAGCAAAATAAAGACCACGACTTGCCTGGTATTCAAATTCTCTCTATTAATCAATTTCACATCACGCCTGGAGCGAGCTGCGTGTTATCTGACTCCGTAAATACAAGAACATGTGCATCAGGTCGAGCGGTTTTAGAAAAAAGGAACATTGCTAAGCACGTGCGGAAGCGGTGTTTGTGCCAGACTATTGTAGCTTCATTGTTTTAAATGTGATATAGATATTTTGCCCAAATGTTCATTAATTTGCAGATTGTGAATACCACGCCCCGACACCTGCGCTGCGTCACCGCAAGTAGTATAAAAGGATTTAGTTCCACTGTCTTTTCCCTCCATGTATGACGCGGCCGCTAGCGCTGATGTCGAGGCGTGGTAAATTAAATCTTCGCCTCTATTTATTGTAAAGAAAAGGGTTTCAATGTGTAAAATTCCCAAAAACACTTCATAAAAAAAATTGTCACCTTCTGTGGCTTTATTAAATTCTGTTTAAAATTAATTTGAATAAATTCCCCTTCATCTAAATAATGTTTCGTTGTATTACCCTAGTCATTGAACTGTTGCAACTTAAAATAAGTTAAAGGGAGAGACAGCTGAAGTGCGATGTACGCGACACCGGAAGTACCCTGAGTTTAAATTGTGGAAGTAAGGTGAGTCCGATTCTTCTCCGACTGAGCGAAGCTGGTGGCGACGAGGAGTTCTGTTGGGAGCAACAGAACTTCACGTCGTAGATTGGCGTTACAATCCAAATTTATACAGCTATTTACTCATGTATTTGGGTTTTGAAAATTGTAATTCATTTGTTTTTTCCTCAATTGTTTTTTTCTTTGTGTCACTCAGTTTACAAAATGAAAAACTTGAAATATAGCGTTATTTACGAGTACGAGTTCCACCGTGGCACCAGTGCTGCAGAAACGGCTCGAAGGATTAATGATGTGTATGGCGACGGTGCCGCAAAAGAAAACACAGTGCGTTTTTGGTTCCAACGTTTTCGTTCTGGAAATTTCGACCTGCAGAACAAGCCCCGTGGACGGCCGGAGACCAAAGTTGATAATGAAGAATTGAAGGCTATTGTGGAAGCGGATCCATCGCAAACCACATTCGAGTTAGCTGCAGGCTGCGGTGTTAGTGATAAAACTGTTTTAATCCACTTGAAGCAAATTGGTAAGGTGAAAAAGCTTGAAAGGTGGGTACCTCACGAATTGAGTGAAGCAAATCAACAAACGCGCGTTGACTGCTGCGTTGCATTACTCAACCGGCACAATAATGAAGGGATTTTAAATCGAATCATTACCTGTGATGAAAAGTGGATCCTGTACGATAATCGGAAGCGCTCATCGCAATGGCTGAACCCTGCCGAACCAGCCAAACCATGCCCCAAGCGAAAATTGACTCCAAAAAAGTTACTTGTGAGCATTTGGTGGACTAGTGCTGGTGTCGTTCACTACAGCTTTCTTAAATCTGGCCAGACGATTACGGCAGATGTCTATTGTCAGCAACTGCAAACCATGATGGAAAAGCTAGCTGCTAAACAACCGAGGCTGGTTAATCGCTCTAGGCCACTGCTGCTTCATGATAACGCTAGACCACACACTGCACAACAGACGGCTACCAAATTAGAGGAGCTTCAATTGGAATGTCTAAGACATCCACCGTACTCTCCGGACCTTGCCCCAACAGATTACCATTTTTTTCGAAATTTGGATAACTTCTTGCAAAGGAAAAAATTCAACTCCGATGGGGCAGTCCAAACCGCCTTCAAAGATTTTATTGATTCCCGTCCGAATGGTTTTTTTAGTAAAGGGATCGATGAACTACCTATGAGATGGCAAAAGTGCATAGATAGCAATGGTACATACTTTGATTAAATAAATATATTATAATAAAAAAAAATCGGATTTAGGTTCCTACCATACTAAACGCCAATTTCATATGTAAGGACCTAATATATGTATCTATTTTATAATAAGCCTTCACTTGATTTATTTCTTTATTTAATTTTATTGTAAAACAATTATTAAATATAATTTCATTGGTTAAAAGTGGTACAATTGTGGGGCATAAAAGCAAAGGTAGCATTATCGAAAAAAAAATTAATGCAGTCATCGAGGATCACTAATTTATAATGTACTGAATTCGGGATTAATAACGATAATTTATAGGAAACATAGAGGTTTTGCATAATAATTACACCTTCCCCACAAACTTATTTTTACTCTCGTAGCGTCTGCGGTTTGTTGTCTGCCGGAAAAACTTTGGATCGTTTTTTAACCCTTTTCCCGTGATCCATTCGAGCTGAAACTTTGCAGGCAGACTCGTGGCGATGATAAAAATGGTGTAACAAATTTTCGTTTAAATTTTTTTTATAATTGTAGTATAATTTTGGATTTTTCTAAATTTTAATGTTTTTTCAAATTGAAATCATTACAAATGAGTAATGACCGCGGCGCGCGCAGTAGGCACAAAACCTGTTAAATGAGAAAGGGAGTATAATAAAAACTTGGTTTTTATGGGTTAGTTTTTTAACTAAATCTGTTACCCGGGCAACGCTGGTTACAGACCGCTAGTCAACTATAAAATTAACATTTAGGGACTTGTCTGTTTTAAGCATTATGAATTATGTATACAGAATTTCGAAGTAACGGGGTTTTACTGTACTCCATTGCGAATATACTCATTTCACTGTTGCGTAATTATGAAAGAAGAACAATTTAAATGAAGGAATGCGTGTCGAAGAATTCAAAACATGACTAGATATCGAAAGTCAGTCGAAAAGTGTCAAATATAGCAAAAGACTAATGTTAAATTAGGAATGCTATTTGGAGAGTGCTACATATGACAGAAACTTTGTATGTAAATACAGTAGCGAGCACAGAAATGTGAAATTATAAAGTAACAATGTTTAAACAGGAAAATACCAAATACATAAAGGTATATTTAATCTGAACTTAAAATACTTTAGAGGGTGTTTTTATATTTCCTTTATTTTATTAGAAAAAAAGAATTAATTTAAAATAATTTTTTCACCAACTATATTATAATTTAAAAAATTAAGTGTTACGTTTTTAGTATTATTTCACAACAAGCTAAGATTTTTTTTTAATTTTCTGCAAATTTGTAAACTTATTCTATATAAGTAATTAGTATTTTTTATCCTCCTTTATTTTTTATCTAGCTTCTCTCATACCACTTAAATTATTGTTTGTTTGTTGAAAAAAATAATGGGTACAAAGAATTAGTTCTTGGAATTCATTTACACCTGCACTAATCCACTTTTAAAGGGTGGACACATTTCTGTGCTCACTACTGTAATTGTAACATTTTTAAATAAATTATATTCACCTTTCCTAGTTTTCTGGTGTGTTTCTCTTGTGGAGTCATTGTGGAAAATTGGAAATTATAGGACAACCCTGCCACAGATTGGAAACCTTTCAATTCTCAGTGGTCCATGTTTCCTCTAATGGAGTAAGTGTTGAAACTATAACTTGTAATAAAACAAATGAAGTCTGATATTTATTTTATTGAAAAAACTATAAATTAAAATATACACTATGCAAATTGATTTTTTTGTTATCATCTTTTATTTTAAAAATTTACAGATTTATCATAGAATATTCCAACATGATTCTTGTGTCTTCATTTCCAGTCGCTTTATTTTTTGTCACAATGGCTGGCTCTTACTTTGGAGTAGCTGATGATGATTTCACTAAGTCCATTTCTGCAATAATTTTGACTTTTATTGGGTTTTATATATCAAAAGTTTTATTTATTTATTAATTACTAGGTAAGTGATAATTGGAAAATATAAATTTGATCGCATTCTCCTGCACTACAGATTGAATTCAGCTATAACAAATATTGATATAATAAAATTTCCAAAATAACAAATTATTTTCTCAGTCTCAAATAGTTGAGACTGAGATTAAATATTGTGCTTCTCTTCCATATTCAAGATAACAATTTATTTTTTAAGGCTCCATGAATTTCATTATAAAATAAATATTTAATAATGAATATATCACTTTGTTATCAGTATAAAATGAAATGATTTGATTTTAATAATATTCACCTTAAGCCATGATCATAACCTACTCCCCTCATCCTTTCTACTTTACTTATTTCCAAATCCAGATATGATATTATCTCATCCATTAAGGGCGCCAAAGGAGAAAGTAAATTTAGTAACAACTTGAAGAACGGTGCAGAATTGAAAGCCAAATGTTTCCGACATGTGCCGCAAAGCATTTCTTTCACGTCATTTCTAAAAAAAAAATATTATATAAGATCTAAATAATAAAAAATATACATAATAATATATTATATTATTCTGTACTAACTTGATATTCTCGTCGCTTTCGTTTTTAAAGCAATCGCTATCGCACAGCGACTCCAAAATTTGTATAGCTATTTTTTTATTTGGACTTGCTAAATCAGAAAACATGGCCTGCTCACATACTGACAATAGCGTACTTGTTACTATAATTCTGAGAAGATTCACGTTTGAAGTATTGCAAACCAGATGGTGAAGCATTGCCAGTGCCTACAAACACAATAAAAAACCTTAAACCAGCCATGCATCGTAAAATAAACTGTCAGATTGATAAATTGTAATAATATTATAGAAAAGGAGGAAAATCCCACCGGATGCATGTGCACAACTTGTGGAAGGGTGTGAGGTTCTAGAAAGGGCTACTCAGCCAAATTAAAACATGGCAGACGTCATCCTCGCAACGAGGGACCACCGAAGAAGATAAAGAAGATAATATATTACACGTATTAACAAAATTAACTTCTGTGACAATTTATTCCCGGGATGACTCCTAAGTGCCTTGACTGTATTGTATTGAAATCACTTGAATACATACTCGTACTTGAAAATATATGAACTAAATAGGCACATGCGTAAATTTCAATCTGATATAGCTGATTGTTATTGGAATGTAATTTGGCTATTGGAAAGGTAACAAACATCTACCATGCACTTTTGCATAAAGAGTGGGGGGTTAAAATTATGGATAGCACATTAATATTGAATTTTGTGTGAATCGCAATTATTCAATTAGGTCACCCTGACAATTCATCTGACTTAGCTCCCTGTGATTTCTGACTATTACCAAAATTAAAAACTCTCCTGAGGGGATGAAGATTTTCTAATATGCAACAGAATGGAGACATGTATTCCGGAACATGAAGGAATAGGTGAAGCACTCTGAAGGCTTAGCTACACAAGTCACTATTATACATTAAAAGTTCATATAGTGCCACACATATCACTAGATATTTATTAAGGGTGCATTCCAGAAATTACATTGTCGAACATCAAAACCTCATATAAAGAACTTATTTCATAACAGAGTCCTAAAAAATAAAATCTTTTATTTACCTTAGAAGCGTGAATATGGCATTGTTTCCCCCTACATGTTAAAAAATGATTGGATATTTTATCTAAAATGTATTTCTCAAGTTGCAAGTCTGAGCTGGTGTCGCCAAGTATCATTCTGTGTGATATTTCATGTGTATTGTTTTTTGTCACTAAAGTTTTATTGGCGAAATACGGCAGGTATTGAATTATCATATCCTTCATAGTTTTATCAATGTATATGTCATTTTTATAATCCAAATTGTACAATCCTCTCATGAACATGTACCAGCTCTTGCATATGCTTGAAGTCATGTACGGGTGTAGTTTTTTTTCCATAAACAGTTGTGGTGGAAGCAACACATTACTGACAAGGGTGTGTAGTAAACACGTAGGTTTAGCCTGAAAATAAAAAATAATTATTACTTTACTCTATGGTACACACACCGAATGATACATTCTGTCATTCGCTCGCACAAAGGTGTTGCAAGTTAAACAGTGTTTTATGAAGATAGAATGAAGCTGGATAGAAGATATTTTCAATGTGGCTGACTGCACACAATCATCAGTCGTTGTGAGTTAAGAAAAATTGTAAAACATTTAGATCAATCTCTTAGAAACTGAAAAATCTATTAGCGAAATTATATAGTCTTCACGGAACTCAAACCCGCAATGTTTTATTGCTAGTAGAGTTTTAACTTGTTGAGGGCCGGAAATTTTCTGAATTTTTTGTGATTTTTCTTTTTACGAAAAAACCACGAAAACATGCGTATATTAAAAAAAAACACACACATTCATATTATTTTATCGTAAGTGTCGAAATGCAATGATTTTTTTATCATTTAAGTAAAAAAAAAAACTTTTTTTGAATTTCCATAATGTTGCCAGCGCAACATTTTCTGAAAAATAATAATAATTTTTTATTTGTTTATTAGAGACAACACTACTATTAATAATAATAATCTTCTTCTGTGTGGTATATTTTGTTGCACGGCACGGCACACGACGGGACATCGCACTCATAACACATAAATATGATACACTTTCACACACACACATATTTCAAATAAACGCAACAAAATTGCGTGTATTTTTGTTAATAAATCACTATTAGTATTCAATTGAATCATAAACCAACAAAAACTGACAAATATCGCAAAACATATCGTATATATTCGTATATACACGTGTACAAATAAATCGAAAATCGAAAAAAATAAATCGTATTTCCCGCGCACATTGCGCGTGACCTTGACGATGGAATATTTGAATTTCGATTGCACAACACGCGATCGGGGCGCCATCTATAACAATTCTATACGATTTTGACGGCAGAAAAACTTCTGTTTTGATTGTTGATTTAAAATATAATCCGTGATGTTTTTGAGTTGAAAATGGAACGACAGGTCACAACAGGATTTCTCTATTGGGAAAAAATTACGTTTTTCAAATTCGATACGCGGCCGTCGATAAATAATTTATTTTGTGCCTGTCGCATATATGCGACGCGGCCCCAGGCTCATTAACCGATTAAGCTATGCTGTCCTACATAGATGTGACCAAATTTCATCTACATATGTTACTAAGTATCTTTTCCGTACAAATGTAGGAAAACATATTTGTTTTAATTATCATGGAATTATGCACATCCTTAAAAGTTGCAATTTTCAAATAATATGTAATTTTTTATTAAAGTTATACAATACGAATACTATCTGTACTGCCCTGGGGCAAGAGTACCAATCCAAAAATTATGGATAGTAGCCTTGCTTTATCAATCTCCACGTTAGTCATTGTAGTAATAATGATTTTATATTGGAGGCTTTTTGACTTTATGTTGAGAGTTGAGGCTGGGACTGGCTCCAACACCACAACATAGCACTAAAATTAAATCTAGAACAAGTAGCAGGGCAGTATACCCAGATTTACATTTTCTTTATGATACGTTTCTTTCTACACTTGCTATTATCTCTTCTTTCACAAAAAATTAATAATTTTCTATTGAAAACAAATTAAGAAATAAGATTTAAGAAAACAAATTAAGAAATAAGATTTAAGAAAACAAATTAAGAAATAAGATTTAAGAAAACAAATTAAGAAATTAATTTTTGACAGATTTATTTGGCAGTAACGCGTTGTGGATTATGAATGTTTCCTTACCCTTGAGTAAATAATCGGTGAACAATGTAAAAAGAGGGTGCCCAGGACGATAAATAGTTGCATGACATACTCCAGTGTTGGCGGAGCTTTCAGTGCCGTTACAACATATTTATCCATGGAACTTAAATACTGGTTTACACGCTCCCTTAGCCTGCATTTTTCTTGAAAGGTCTAGAAAATAATATTTCATATTGTTACAGGGAATTCATTTTGTTAAAAAAATTAAATTCCCATTTCTCTACAATTAAGTAACTCAATATTAGATAGAAACATTCTTATTAAATTAATTCAATTTAATTTTACTTTTTTAAATCTCATTTAAGTTGTTTGTGAATATGTACAACTTTCATCATGTTGTGTATGCGGTGATGAGTCAGTCACAACTGGAGACATCACCAACTGGGGACCAGCGATTCAAAACACTGACGGAAATCAACAATGTTGTGGAAAAATAATCATTTAATGCGTACCGCAGACTTGTGTCTCAGACATGTATCAAATAATCACGCATGCAGTATGTTTTTTTGGTTGGAAAAATATTCTTAGATACGGCTAAATAAAATAAAAATCTCCCTGGCAGAGACTTGAACTCATTCTCCTGCATGACAAGCCGGAATATTAACCAATATGCTAACATTGAATAATAATAGACTGTAACAAATGTCTATATTAATATGTATTAGCTTGATAACGGTAACCATTTTTCAAATAAAATTAAATATCAGAACTAAAATTTGATATTAAGCATGTGTAAATAATAAAGTAATACATATGTACCTATATAAATCAAAAGAAATAATAATTTTAACATAACAAAAACAGCATTCTTTACTTATATAAAAAATTCACAGAATAGTCAATATGTTTAAATTGGCAAAGTGCTGACTAGCATGCTAGATACTCGTCACCTCCAAAGTTTTTAAGGCATCTGGTATCGATTCCGGTACTGATAAAGGAAAAAATAGAACACATGGTAAAGGTGAGATACATAAAATTTTCTCAAGCAAATGCTTAAAAATATGTTTTTAGCATTTTTGATTCTGTGTTACACTGGGGCATCCGCTGACATATTCTAAGTTAAAATAATACATATTTAGAAAAAAATATACTACATGTATTTGCGGGTTTGGTTGAATCTGAAAACTATTTCAATACGGAATACACCAACCTGTGTGTTATTCCAAGCCACTCCAATAGCATGAAAAAATTTGCACAGGTTCCTCTGATCTCCCGAATCACAACTCGGTGTAAAATTGAGTGTGGAAAATTCCGGAAGTTGGCACATAAGAAGCAACAAGTGAGTATCGTCGTCTGATTGGCCATCTGTAGAGAGAAAGGTACACTTGATCCAGCAGTGTATGATGGAACTGACACAGGACTTATTTTCTTCTTTCAGAGACTGCAGTATCTGGTCATCCTGCAGGACTTGCAAAAGATAATGACGCGTGACCCTGAAAAGTTTAAATCATTGTGTATATATTATGATCTAAGATTACGCCTTCTTTTTCAGTCCAATAAGTTCAGTAAACAAACAGCGAAAGTCTTCTTCAATCACATAAAGTGCTATCAGCGTGTTAATTAGGAAATTTTTATACGCCTCCATCTTTTAACGAAAATAGTTAAGCTGAATACCAGTAGTGTAATTAAAAAATTGGGTCCCAACGGGAGAATATTGTGCATTGATGTTTTGTCCATTACCAAAGAACAAGAAAAGAATTGACAGCTTATCTTCTATAATATTGAGATTGGGACATACAAAATCTTGAACTGCTATTACCACTGTTCAGATTTAGAAATAATACAGAGAATATTTCTTCACGCTGAATCACAATCCACAACTGAGAGGAAACCACCTGAAACTAAATAAGACATCCTTTTCCTTGAATCCAAGGAAATACTTCCTAATCAATAGAGTGGTGGATGCCTGGAACAGTTTACCGGAGGAAATTGTATCTGCCAGTTCATTCAACGGGTTCAAGAATACTTTAAATGCTTATAACACTGAGAGGCACATGATAAAGGCCCTTTAGCAATAGCTGCCTGCCATCAAATAATAATAATATTCACAATTTCATCGAAAATAAAAATCGTACATTCCATAGAAAAGTGCAGCATTGCCCCTTGAAAACCATTTTGTAATTAGTTACTGTCCCTGTTAAAAGCCCCTAGTATTTATTTTCAACATTTTCGTCATTCTCCACATGTGAAATTTGTGATTCCTACGAAGTTACATGTGTCAATTCTGTTCATAATGCTGTAGTGGTACCCAGCTGGTCCGCACCTTGTACCTACCTGACTCCGAGCGAGGACCCTGTTAAACAACGACTGCGGCGGAGCCGTCGCCTGCTATGTAAACAAATAGGAACAAAGGGAGTCACATTAGATGATGCAGTGCACCAGTCTCGATCCGTCCCAGGTTGTTGTTTAGAAAACTTTTTTTGTCCGCGTCTCGCATCCGCGGTATATTTCTCTTTGTCCAATTTTTTCATAATTTTTACATGTGTTAAATATTTCTACCATTTTTTTATTAATAATTTACTCATTTATGCACTGTAACCCGTACATCTTATTTACTCCCAGAGCCTATCCCCGGTCGAGAAATAAACATATTATAAACTATCATCACTCTTTCACTCATATCATGGGGGTAAGCCAATAGTTCACTGTGCAACTATTGGCTTACGCTGATGATATTGACATAATTGCGAAAACTCCTAATGTTTTACGTAATGCCTTCATAAATCTTGAAAGTTCTGTCAAAAACATGGGTCTCATAGTAAACCAGCAGAAGACCAAATACATGGCCGCAGGATGCATCCAACAAATCCCAACTCTTTCATGTGGAAGTCAATATTTTGAAACGGTACCAAGATTTACATATCTAGGCTCCCTGATAACAAACAACAATAATACAAGAGGAGATCCAAAAGCGCATAGTGAGCGCAAATTGCTGTTTATTCCGCCAACAAAAGCAGATAAAATCCAGATTGCCGTCCAGAAACACCAAGATATTAGTGTACAAAACGCTTATTAGGCCAGTGCTCACGTACGGAGCTGAGACGTAGGTACTGACTAAAAGAAATGAGCAAGTACTGGACGTTTTTGAAAGAATAATTTTGAGGTGTATTTTCGAACCGGTTCTAGAAAATGGACTTTGGCGCAGACGTTACAACAATGAGCTCTATACTCTGTTTAAGGAGCTACACAAATTTATAAAACTGGGAAGACTTCGATGTCTGCGTCATGTGGAGAGAATGACCGAGCATCAAGCACCAAAGTCCCTGCTAAACTCAAGCCCGATAGGGCGAAGGAGCTTAGGAAGACCAAAATTAAAATGGAGCGACAACGTCCTCAAAGATATATCTGTCTTGGAGCTTCTGAACTGAAGAAAGCTAGTACAAAACTGAGATGAATGGAGGAAGATTCTTGAGGAGGCCAAGACCCACCAGGGGTTGTAGAACCATTAACTTATTTTAGCTTATGAGACGATTTTATGGGATGTGTGAAATGTGCTTTTAGGCATTTATTAATTCAAAACAGAAAAACATTTTACTTCACCGTATAGTAACGATCCCTGAACTGACGTGTTACCGGACACTACTGTAAACACCTGTGTGTATTTAAAAACTTATTAACACATTCATTGCGACATACAGAACGGCACAACTGGTGGTGTGCTGCAAAAATGAAGGATTTTCAAAATGTTACCAAATTACCAGAAATTAAAAATACCTCATTATTACACCTTATCTTTATTATTGACAACCCTCTCTACCGATTACATTGAGGGGGATGCCATATAAGCAAGATGTGTAGCCTAAATACAACGGAAATCTTACTGTGCCATCCGCCGTAATGATGAGTTTACATTTACCATTCATACATTGCACATCTCATGATTGAAAAATGGAAAAAGTTATTTTTTGAACAAAATCAAAAAAAATTGAATGAAGAAGTCGGGTGTGTGGTGGAATTATTTTTTTGTTTCCAAGACGAACTCTGAGGGCAAAAAAATATATTTTATAATGCTGTTTCTGAATATAATAAAATTATTATATTTGGTGGATAAACAAATTCATAAGAGTAAAAATAGTGAAGAATTGTCAATAAAATATATACAAATAAAATAAGGCTAATTACGAATCTTTCCTGGTTTGTATATGAATTTGCTTGAAAAGAATTGTCCATAATTTGTAAACATTTTATAATTATATTTTTAAAAATACATAAACATAGGATTATTATATTTGCTGGATTTACTAATTGAAAACAGTGAATAAAAAACTAACCCATAAAAACCAAGTTTTTACAATACTCCCTTTCTCATTTTCGGGTTTCGTGTCTACCAGATGCGTCGGAGTGTTTTCATACAACTTACTGAGTTGTATGAAAAAACCATTAAAAATTTGAAAAATCCAAAATTATACTATAATTATTAATTTTTTTTAACAAAAATTTGATAGATCTTCTTGATTGTCCCCACGAGTCTGCTTGCAAAGTTTCAGCTCGATTGGATTACGGGAAAAGGGTTAAAAATCGATCCAAAGTATTTTCGTCAGACAAGCAAGCAAACAGACGCCACGAGTTAAAAAACTAACCTATAAAAACCAAGATTTTATTTTACTCCTTTTCTTTGTAAATTAAGTTTACCATCGTGTAATTAAATAATTGATTGACTGAAAATGAAACATGTCTAGAAAAATATCTATTTCATCAGATTTGACAAGATTTATTTTGTGTTTTGAAATTAACATTCATCCCGGTATTTTGTTAGGGACAAGAGATGTGAAATACGGCACGTGTTTAACAATATTATTTTTTGATATCTACATTTTCACTTTCGTTTAGTTTAATTAGTTACTATGTATATGTATAGGAAAAATAGGTGATGTTGGTATCAATAAACCTTTTCTTTGCTAAGATCTCGCATTAAGAATAGTATTCGTGCCTGCTAGCACTCACATATAAATTCTATAGAGGAATCATTACATATCGGAACTAAAAAATTATGGGAATACACTAAAGCCCGCCATTCACGGGCGTGCCATTCGCGTCGCGCCATACGGCACGACTCGATTTGGAGAGTTGTGAAATTTTTATCACACTCACGGGCGCACCGCGCCAATGCGCCATGCCGATTAGTATACACTAGGCAGCGACACTAGCGGTCGTTGATTACTAGAGCATCCAAATATTCGTGATTACAACTATTCGAATATCGAATAGTTAATGATAATATATTCGAATATTCAAATATATATAAAATTTTTAAGAAAGGAATAATTTAATTCGGATAATAAATACATTATATATATTTTAAAAAAAAACACAATAATTGTAATATGTTATAAAAAACAACAAAAATATATTGAAATATAGTGAAACAACAAAAAATATATTGAAAAAATATGTTGAATTAAGAAATTCAAATTAAAAAAAACACAAAAAAAATATCTCGATAACAGACAAAATTTTAGATCTATACCTATAAAACTTAATGTCTGTCTGTTTGTCTGTTCTCTATACAAATGCACACCATTTGTCCGATTCCATTCAAATTTTACATACTTATGTTTTGGGACCCGGCGGGTAACGTAGGCTACATTTTTCCCCTGTTCTCTTACCCCTTCCCCTCCCCCTGACCTATTTTCGACATATCACACCAATATTTAAGACAGGAAATAAAAGTGGCGTTAGTAACTATAAACCGACAAGTAAACTATCTTGTTTTGGAAAAATATTCGAGGTTATTTGCTATAGTACATATTCGCCCACTTTCGTCAGACACTTTGCATTAATCAACACGGCTTTGTTTCAAAAAAATCCACAACTACCAACCTGCTTGAGTTTGTGAGTCAGATTTGCAAATTGTTTGATTCGAGATCTCAAGTGAATATAATATATACAGATTTCAGCAAGGCGTTTGACAAGGTGAATCATCGTATACTTTTGTCAAAACTTCATGCTACAGGAATCCACGGCAACATATTGAGATGGATAGTATCTTACATTTCTCATCGAACTCAAGTGGTGACCGTAAATGGATTCATCTCCGGTTTCTATCACCTCAAGAGTTCCTCAAGGTTCTCTCCTTGGTCCCTTGTTCTTTCTTATCTTCATAAATGACTTACCGAACATATTAAGAAATAAGTGTCTATTATATGCCGATGATTTAAAAATTTATTCCACCATAGTCATCTCCTACAAAGAGATCTGTACGAACTGTCAAATTGGTGTAAAATAAAATGTCACTTAATGCTAAGAAATCTTCCTGTATGAGTTTCACTAAAAATATTCAAAAAATAGAATTTATTTATAAACTGGATGACGTTCTACTCGCTAAAGTCGATTCAATAAGGGATCTGGGCGTCATGCTAGATTCTAAGCTCACTTTTAGAAGCCACTTTGATAATATCACAAACAAGGCATATACTAAGTTGGGATTTATCACCAGAATTACTCACGACTTTAAAAATCCTCAAAGTCTAAAAATTCTCTATACGTCAGTAGTACGAAGTATATTGGAATATTCGTCGGTTATTTGGTCACCTTATTACACAACACATGTTACGAGAATCGAGAGAGTGCAGTAAAAGTTTATATGTATTTTGTCATACAAAGCTGGTCAACATACTAACCTTCACAGCTACAAAGATCGACTTGCCTTTTTCAAGATGCACAAACTTGAGTCCCAACGGAAAATATCCAATCTCGTTGTGCTACACAAGATTCTCTTTCTCTATCTGACATAAATTTGCATGTTAAACCCCGTACAAGAAACCCGGAGTTCTTTAGAATAAGCCAGCACACTAATAATGTTGGTTACTTTTCTCCCATCACAAGGTTGTGTCGCACATATAATGTGTATTGTGCTGACCCCAACATTGATGCTAATATTCTTGCAGATACCTTATCATCGTTCAAAAACTCGCTCATAAACAACATCTATTTTCTAAACGATGAGTTATTTATTAAATACTTTATTTATTAAATTATTTATTATTTATTAAATATGTATATATTAAACTAATCGCACTACATTCAAACACTAAATATACAAAACATATAAATGTACATGTAAAATATATGTGCTTAAATGCAAAAATACATGTTACTAAAGCGTGCCGAAGACACTTGTAATTGGGATAAGGGGCATAGTCTTCATTTATAATGTTTTATTATTAGAGTATCATGTACCTATTATTCTGTTAGTGTCTCTAATAAATATTAAAAAAATTAAAATAATAAAAATAAAAAAAATAAAAAAAATTATATAAATAATATTATGAATAGATAATCTAAAACTCTTCAATAAACACTTAAAATGATTTGTGTTGGGGAAGAGATATACTGTATTTATTTAACTTAATACATATGTATTTATGTTATGTTTATATTTTTAATTAGTTATATTGATGTTTTCTTCTACCAGCATGCATGTTAAGCTGTATGGGGACTATATTTTATTTTTTTATATTATTTTGCTATATTATGTTTTTTCTTCTTATTTTTATTAATTTGCAATATTTTTTTGTAATATGAAAATGTATGCATGGAATGAAATTTATCATACATTGTATGTAGAATAATTTGTAAATTTATTTTCTTCTCAATAAAATATTTTCTTTTTTCAATGCTTGTTATTTTTTGTTTACTTCACTACATTCGTAGCATACAGTAGGTAAGCTAGTAAAATAATATTAGTTGGAAGTGATATAAAGTGAAATAATAATTGCTATCTTTTTGTAAATATTTTCTATTTTATTTACATTGAATTTTTTAAAAAAAGTATTTGTGTCGTAAAGGATGTTTTTTTTTAATATTATGTTAATTATTGTTGTCTGTACCACTTAGACTGAATTTATATTTACATTATCAATAATGTAAATAACCAATTTTCTTATTCTATATCTATTTAGTTATTGTAAAACAATATTAAAAATAATGAACATAAACTTGGTACTTTTATTACCCTACCCTACTCTAGCGGCACAACACTAGACCAGTTTGCTGATGAATATGCTCGGGGTACTTACTTAATGTTAAACTACACAGACGTTGGACTTAGTGTCTTTCATAAGAAAGAGCGCTGGGTACTTGGTAGCTGTTTGAAATGCACATTTCGCAACTTAATTACAGGAAACACAGAAAACTTTTTCTTCTAGTTTTTATGTAGAAAAGACGAGTAGGATGTATAGTATAGATTTTTCAAAAAAAAATCTCATAAAAACTTATATATGACATTTTTAATCACTATATCTTGTTTTCCTCAGTTTGTCGGTCATGGTACTTAGTGCGTAATTTGATTCAACCATTCAATTGTGCATCATGGAATCATCAAGTGAAAATTATTATTAAATGAAAAAATGATTTTTGTAATTACCTGCCATTGGCTGTTTCCGAAGAAGTGAAGAATTTTAAAACTCCTTCAAAAGATTCATATTTTTTGGCATAAAAACTGTTGTCAAACAGAAATGTTGTAAAACTGAATGCCGTGTCAGCGATCTGTAGCGCCATTACACCATTTGAATACAGGGTCTTTACGCAGGAAAATATATGAAGGAAGAAGGCATTTATCATTCCCATTACACCATCAGGGGAAACATCATGGTAAGAGCACAATATCCTGAGCTTAGAGAGATGACTGGAGAATGATTCAAGAATGTTTGACAGATCCGGTAACGTACACACATATAAATATTTTGGTAGCCAAGCATCTAAAAAAATAAATTATTAAGAAATTTATAGATAGGTTTTGTACTAAGAATAATCATTGAAAATATAATTCGTAACATCAACAACTTATGCTATAAAAATTTAATAAACCTCATTTGGAGGATAAAGGATTTATATTATTTTTGGTAAACATAATATATTAATATTAGACATAGAAAAGGTGGCACAACCAGATTAAACAAATACTGGAAGAAGGTCCCATTAGCAGCCTCAACAACCATAGAGCTTGCATGCGAAGATGTATGAATGTAGATGAGGCGAGAGTCGTATGTCAGGACAGAAGAGTGTGGCGCTCTATCTTCTCTGCTTACCCGGGGAAACAGTGTGATGGTAAGTAAGTAAGTAGAACAGGATTAGGGGAATAACATTTCACTACTATTATACGTTATACGAGATGTAAGATTTTTGACACCCAAATCAGTCGACAGGTTGAGTATATTTCCTGTACTTACAGCAGTAAAATATTTCTGCACGGTAAAGTTTTGGCTTTTTTTTTTCACCTGCTGCAAGTCTAAAATGGATTGAATATTATTAGGATGGAGTTATCAGCTCACAAAACAAAATATAATCAAAAGACTTTACCAAAAGGCACTAAGACATGGTTGCCACACGATGATATAATTACCAATAATTAAGGTTACTTATTATCACATACTCGTAGTTATAGTTCTTGTAAATAATTACATAATTTATTTTTGTTTGGTGTCATAAAACTTTTTGAGAATTTTTTACTTTTATTTTGTGCGGCTACACACCTTCAAGAGAGCACTGAACGCGAGTACACTATCAAACAGAAGTGGAAATACTAAAGTATATAACTCTTCACAACTGCAAGAATGCAATTAAAGAAATTCCTTTAAAAAAGTTATAACTACTATTTTTCCATGTACAAAATTACAAGTCATGTCTGCTGAAAAGAATAAAGGTTTTTAAATAATTTATTATTATATGCCACATATTACCTATCAGTAGGAATTCATTTTGTTTAAAATCTTGACTAACGTCCAGAAGGTCTTGCAATCCATTAACAATCATTTTCATCACAGCCATTGGCTCCATATCTCTCATTGTGCAATATTTATTAGCTATAACCACCAATGGCTTAGAGGCATGGGCAATATCAATCCCACTATCCACATACAGATACAAAATGGAGAGGTGGGTCTTGATAACAATTTGCTTTTTATTCCATGGAAGAGCATCAAAAGGCAGCTGAACAGTGAGATCCTGAAGTTTTGTACACTGAAAAAATTATTTGATAACACTTTAATAACAACATTAATTGATGGATGGATAGTAATTGATTAACAGGTATGATAGATATATGTATACAGGGTGTCTTGTAGCTAGTAGCGAAAACGTTGGGGGAGTCTTCTTCATTCAATTTTGAATAGAAAATATCCTTTACACTGTGGGTGAAATATCAACAGTTACGGAGGTAATATATAAATTTGCATTTTTTTTTCAATATTCCTGACTTATTTACTGTAAAATGTTGGACTGTCACTACAGTAACATGGAATATTAAAAATTTATTCGCTTTAATACAAGTCAAATAAATTTTAAAAAGCACAAAAAAAATTTTCTAATATCTGCAGGGTTTTAGTAATTTTATTTGACTTGTATGAAAAAAAAATGCAAAAAAAAGTCGGTTAACTTCGTAAAGGCGATATTTCACCCAAAGTCTAAAGAATATTTTATATTCAAAATTGAATGAAGAAAAAGACTCCCCAAAGTGTTTGCTAATAGCTATGAGACACCTTATATGACACCTTTTTTGTGCAACAAGGTTCCGGAACCATTTTTGGATTTATGCTTCCAATGTTTTAAAAGCAATTTTTGAAATTTACACCTTTTTATTTTATATTTTTCAGAAATCAATAAAATATAAATTATTTGCTATGTAATAAAATGGAATGTTGGTGCCGTAGTAGATTCAAAGTAGAATAAACTATTCAAGGGCGGACTGCAAGCGTTTCCAACATTTTCTATATCGCCAGAGTTGTAACATAGAGAGGCTTTAGATGCACCATATGCTGCGTCACTAGCACCCTCTAAAGCTGGAAAACAAAAAACTGTTTGTTTGTTTGTTTAAACCATAATTTTTTGTTTCCTTTCAAAGTATGTTGAACTATGGTAACTCACGGAATAACTGACAGTGAGGAAAAGAGACGAGACGATTTGTCAGACAAGAACTGGATAAAACTTTGTAATATTTTGATGCGAATATTTCAAACTTCACATAAATGAAGACTTTAATTTTTTTTAAACAATGAATTCCAATACCATTTTTTCTACAAAAAAAAACATTGAATGTCTGTAACATAAAAAAAAATCACACTTACAATATCCATAAGATCCGTTGAAATTGCCATCATCAAAAATAAAATTGAAAAGTGTTCAAGTCCCAATTCATTAAGTGCTTGGATTTTGCTTATCGTAAATTTGGGTAGGATTCTCCCCTTGATGCGCTGGCAATTGCTCTGCTGGTTGGATAAAGCACTCTTCTTCAGGTGCATGCCCAGTAATGTTACAAAACATGAAAAACTGCTCTCAAATTTGTAATCCCTTTTTGCTGAGCCATCCATTGTCAGACGAGACATCAAGTCATTGACAATATTAGGCAAGGACGAACTGTTATCCAAATAGAAATATTAATTAAAAATAAGTAAAAAATTATTGAGTTTTTTACATTTTTTAAATCGAAATATAATCAAGAAAAATAATGCTTTAACAATAATTATAGTATGCATCTCAATAACCAGGGCCGCATAACCTAGGCCTAATTAATAACTAGTAACTAGTGAACCGAGCTAATGATGGCAAGTGACACATGATCGTGGCTCGTGTCACCCGCCTCATTCGAAATCAGCCGAACGATGCACGATAATTCAAAAACGCAGAGTTTTGGCGCGGCCGAAGATTTAGCAGATTTTCTGCCAAAACCGAAACTGATGCCTAAACTTGCCGAAACCGAACCTTCGGTCGGTCACTAGTGTCTAGTATAAAAAGTCCATAAGAAAAATACAACTTACCTTGCCAAACTAATGGAATTATCATCCCTCCCCGGAACAGAAAATGCAGAGTTTAACCGTTTATGAAAATATTCCCAAAGCAGCGTGACTATTTCATTATTGGGTTCCCACCAAACAGTCAATAACTTGATGACGTAACGCATCTGATCTCTGAACACTAATTCCGGGATACCTTGCTCATTATTCATACACAGTTTCAAAACATCTTCCAGTAACACATAGTTCGGAACAATCTGAAAAGATTTTTTTAAGTGTTTCTTTACATTTTGTATTTGTATAAGATGTAATTTTATTAAATACTCATTCAATGATTAAAGGAAAATTGAGATATTTTACTTTTTAAAATTGTAAACAAACAGCTGTTATAACAAATTGTTATCGTTAATGTTACGTAATTACATATTTTAAGTAGGGCTAGCCTGAAGTGGGAGAGATTTTGGGCGCTAGGGCTTCTTTTTTATTTATTAAATCTACACAAAAGAATAAAGAACAGGCAAAGTATTCCCTGTGTATCACACACATAGATAACCCATGTATTAAGGTGTATTTATTTATTTCACAAAAATATCGTCATATGTGTATGCAATAGACAGATGATATATGTAATGAATTAGCTCCCTCAATTTTCAACTGCAAAAAAATTATTTCAAAATAAAATAACAAGATTTAGAAGCTACTTTTTTGTAGAATGGGAACAAATAAATTAAACCATCACCGTCTTCACTATTGGGTCTATAACCCTCGGTGGGTCTTGGCCTCTTCAAAATTGTTTGTCCATTGCTCCTTATTATGAGCCATATCTATTAGTCCAGATCTTGTCTCCATCTTGCTACTGCTTTTCATTTGTCCTTGGTTTTGTTTTAAATTGCTATAACCTAGTGATGGGCCGAGTCGTATTTTTTCTAACTCGAGTACCTCGAGTTGAAATATTGGCCGAGTCGATTCGCAACTCGAGTTGACTCGGTATCTATTTGTAAGTTTGACTGCCAGATCGGTACGTACGAACGCCATATTACTGTACGGGTACGTCTTTTGTATAGTCAACTCGATGTCGCAAACTCATTAGTCAATAAAGTTTTAGAAAAATAATACAAATAAGGAAAGATAAGGATAAATAATAGATTTATATATTAATAAAGAGATAAGTACTCAACAATATGTTTTTTCTTCAAGTGATTTACTAATGTGGAGGTGTTACCAATTACAGGTATATAATTTGACTATGTTATCATTATTATTTTTGGAAAAAAAATCCCATGCGACGCTCTTATTCTTTTCATGGGACATATTAACTGCAAATACGCATCACCATTACTATAATATATTTGCGGAAAATTAAACGCAAGTAATTAATAATTACGCAAATCACTTTCAGCAATCATGGTCACTAGAAAATTAATAAACGAACCGAGCCGAGCGGCGCGCGGCGGCCGCGAGTTAAAGCGGCATCGTAAGAAAGTTTGAGCCAACCGAGGTGATCATCAACTCGGTTGGCTCGAGGCAACCTCGAGCAAACAAACACGTGTCAACTCGCTAACTCGAGTTTTTTTGAACGCGTTCGCGGACGGCGCTTGGTTTTTATTATTTTTTTCTAATATGAGATGGCGCCACTATCGCTCGCAAGTCACACGATACAGCGCTGAAGCGCTAATATATACTTTCATCGGTGTCGTTTCTGCGGGAACCAGTACGAGTACAACATCACTCCCATTTTTGGAATTTAACGGGATGTGCGGGGATTGCTTTGCTCTACTCTTGTCGCGGATTCTGGTTGGCCCTACAGCATTAGTGATGGGTCGTCGGCGTATTTACCGTCGAAGAAACGAGACCGTCCATGTCCGTCCATCGACGAGACGATCAACTAGTTGAATCCGTCAACTAGTTGACATGTCAACTTTGTTACGCGGACGTCGCGGACGTTTTATCTAAACATCGGGACGATGGTCAACTATCGACGGTTCGACGCGACGCTGCTCGACGGCTCAACCGTTGGCTATTTTTACTACGTTAATTTTTAAAATTTAAACAAGTTCGAAGGAATATAGTTTCGGGGAAAGTAAAACCGCTACTTGTGCTTATATGTAAAAAGAAATATTTTAATATTTATTTGTTTATGCATATTATAGGCTTTTACATATTGTTTTATATAGTTCTTTCTATATATAATAAAGAAAGAAGTAGGTATACACAAAAATATCAGGTGTAAGCAGTAAAATATTAGTTCAATAAAAAATAAAATAATTAAACAGAATTGTTTTATTTTATACAGCGCAAAATTGGGAATTCACCGAAACGTCGCATGTGCACGTCGCACAAATCAAGTAAAAAATAATAGATAATATCTTATTAAGCCTCACCCTACGCATGCATTCAAATTTCAAGTCTCTGTCATAGTTAGTGTACCCAGATCAGCACTCTATGGTCGTGTACTTTAGAGTTGAAATGAAATTACCCGTCGAGCCGTCTATGGCGTCTATGACATCTACAAGTCGACAGCGAGAGAAAAATAAACGTTTTGTCTTGCTCTCGCTCATTGCTTTGCACTACGTTTAATCTCGAATCGTCCACCGTCTACGAATTCAACTAGTCCATGTGATAAACATAAACCGTCGACGCAACGTCAACGGTTGATTTCAACTAGTCCGTCCATTCAACGCCCATCCCTATACAGCATTTTCATCTTCAGAATGCGGTCGAAATATTTATTCAATTAAAATAAATAACTTTTCCTAGAGACGCAAGATGTCACTTTGCAAATATCAGTTGCCAGTTGCCATTCTATTTGGTCCATAAGGCGAGTGTTCCGACGCTCGGCTCGGCTCGGCACTATAACCGAGCTCAGCCGAGCGAACGAGGATGCGCGACGCGGTCCGGGCTGTCCGCAATCGTATCGTTCAAACATTATGTTCACATAACTTTCTCAGCGAGTTAACTCGGTTTGCTGGAAACGCAACTCGATTTGACACGCTAGTAATATAACTCGAGTTACTCGATTAAATTAACTCGAGTCGCCTTTCGCTACTATAAGCTTTATTCTGATGAATTTTATGTTGTTCGTGTTATGTATTATATTTTATTGGACTATGTCCGTTAATTTCAATATATAAATACATAAATAAAAATCTATTATTCCTCCAGTATTCAACATCCGACACGGATAATTCTTGGAGACATTCAGGTCTATTGTCATTGGAGAGCCTTGTCTTAGCAATCATGTCTTGAGCATTATTATATAACATTGTACACTTTATCAATTTGGACATGATGAAATTGGACAAATGTATTTGATGATTGCTATTCCCCTTCACACAGCCAACCCTTGGCTCCGACTTTCTTAGGTTTAGGTAAGATTAGGTTTAGATAAGAAAGAAGAGGTTAATTAGGTAAAAACCAGTGACTGATTTATAATATTGGTTCAACCACGAAAACACTTGAGTGCATAAATCAAATATGACTGCATTAACTGTAAGCAACTTGATGCATGTCTATCGAAGTGTTCTAATATTATGCATAATACATTTTAAAATATTTCATTGTTTTATAAAAATCTCACCCGCTGAGAGGTAATGCCGACATATTCTCCCTCAGAATCGTATCCTTGCAGTTGGACAACATGAAGTAACAAAGACAAACTGAATTCCAATCTGTTGTTGCATTCTATTTTATTCCTGATGTATAAAACATCACACCGTTTAGGGGCTTTATTATTTTTTTCTGATGAAAGAATAAATCTTTTAAATATGTCATTAAAATAATGCCAGAAATTTGCACACTTATTATTGTTATTTAATTTTTCAATAAGCATCTGTGTGGCGATCCAAATTTGTTTTACACAACTGCAACTGAAGATGCGCTTTGAGCTAATCTAAAAAAATATAAAGAATTTAAAATACCAAAAATAATAGATACACCACAAAAAAATTCAACAACCCAATTTTATATAATTAAAAACAAATTTACTGGAAGCGATTTTCGATCTTAACATACTAAAAATAATAGATACACTACAAAAAAATTCAACAATCCAATTTTATATAATTAAAAACAAATTTACTGGAAGCGATTTTCGATCTTAACATATTAAAATTTAAATTTACTATAACCCAAAGTCACTTTAGTTATCTAGGAATTAAATTATTTAACAATTTCCCTCTAACAATCAGAATAAATTTATATTTGGAATTAAAAACATGTATACAGACATCTACTAGACACAAAATGATTATGAGATTTAAAACCAAATTTATTAATCAATTAGAAAGATATGAAGAAAAATCAAATCAACGAAAAAATATTTTGGCTGCTAATGTTTTCGTTGATTTGATTTTTCTGCATGTCTTTATAATTGATTAATAAATTTGGTTTTAAATTTCACAGAACTTTGTTCTGAAAAATTGCAACTTCAAAATAAGAATGTGTTCTTGAATATAATATGATGAGATATTTATGAAATATCTACTAAACCTGTACCTTCATTAATAATAATAAAATCTCACAGCCATTTTACTAAATATATACATATTTCCTTGTATCAAATGAATGTTTGTATTCAATTTTATTTTGTATTGTGTATTTAGATTGATGCATATTTATACTTTATGCCTGCAAATTTATATAATTTAGCTACCTTATTGTCATGATTTTATAGCTATACATATTCCTTCGCTATGCAAGAGTCATTGACTTATAGAGAAGCAAGAAAAATATTTTTCTTTATTATTTTATCATTATATAACATTATAACACTATAAAATATAATAATAATTTTTAAAATTGTGATTGGGTATTGTACATTTTCTGTGCCAATCTTAGGCCGCCAATCTGCCCCTGCTTTATACATCTGTTAAGGCGGTACATTCACTGCAAGTGCATATTTCGGCATTTTTTACGAAAATGTTTTTATTATTCATTTATATCAGAATGTATATGATAGATTGCAATTTTTTTAGGGCGATAACTTAGATAGAACCTTTATTCTTATATAAAAGTAATAAACTAAACATTATTTACAATAATTAAGAAAAATATAGACATTAATCCACAGGCCGCGGCAAAAAAACCTTTTTAATGTTCCCGGGCGTAGAGTGGTTCGTTTAAAATTTCTATGTAAGCATAATATGTTTTTTTTATACATATAAAGTTTACTTAATTATCTAGAATCCGTACGTAGGAAATTAAGAAATATTCAATATTAAAAAAGATATCATTTTTGAAACATGCTTAAATATTTACGTTTTTTGGTCATTTTCAAACGTTGTTTATTCATATGAAAAGATGATTTTAAACGATATATTGTATCTATATTCGCACTTTGAGTCTTCATTCACTATTAAAAAACTAATTTTTTTATAAAAAACACGTTAATTATTATTTTAAAATAAAAATTCTAAAGATTCATGAAAAACGACATCGTCAACGTCAGAATCCATGTTAGATACCGTCTGGCCACGGCAGGGGTCAGTCGTGTTTATGTGGCCGAATATTCCTCGTCATTTATTTCACTATTCCTTGTACTTTTACGCCAAATTTGACATTTATATGAATTATTATTATATAATACGCTCAAAAGCAATTGATATCTCCCATATATTAAGGTTTTATATGGATTTTCGAATGGTTTCATCCTTTTTAAACTTTGAACTTGCGTCACATGTCAGTTTCGGTATTATCCTAATTCAACAATTGTTCCAGATCATTTGAGGTATCAAGATACATACTGTACGCGCCGTGCGCATGCGCGTTCGCGTCTCCCATATATTTATTTCTTGTTTAATATTAGAGGTATTCATTATGATATGAAAAGTATTTCAGAATTATTAATATGTTTTTTAAATTCTATTCAATTATTGGACGAAAATAAAATACGGGAATTTGTCGATAGATAAAATTGTTTTGTATTGTCATATTACGATATGCATTGATTTAAAAAGGAGTTCAGAATTATTACTATGATTCTTAAATTATTTACGGAAAATAATAAGTCGACTCAAATAATATAAGATCATTTGTCTAAAGTTAAATAAGTAAATATTTTGATACGTGAGGTACTTCTGTGGGGATACCTGAGGTGGATGAAAGCAAAGAATATATGACCATCTCTTTCTATCAAACCTTACTGTTTTAGCAACGTATGTACCATAAATATGTAACGAACGTGTAATTTTCACTCGATTTGCGCTCAGATGACATGTCGCGCACGGCTTGAAAGGACATGATCTATCGATGTAATTTGACAGCTATGCATGTTTGTGAATCGGCTGTGCCGCCTTAACCCTTTGAACCCTGTAGGCCGGTAAACCGGCCTAAATAATCGATACATATACCTGGGCCGGTTTAACAGCCTCGATATCTACCATCATTACCCTATGTGCCGGTATAGCAGCACAAGGAGCGAGAGGGGGCGGTGGAGAGTGTGTGAATGAACTTGTTTGTGTCTGCAGTGTGATAGAGTTGTGTGTGTTTATGTTTTCTGATCTCATCTGATAACTTCACGAATTTTACATATATTCAGATAAGTTTGTGGGTGCTTTTAGTTTAAGCGCAACACATTATCGAAACAATCTACTACAATGGAAGATAAAAGGTTACACAAAAAAATAACATAATTGACAAAATATTAATAAAAAATCCTATTTTTATTGAAATCTCTTTTTATTGTCAAATATTATTTTTGGTCAAAATTGCTCAGATGCTTAGGATCAGAGCGCCGGTAAGATAGTAATATCAGGGTTCAAAAGGTTAATACAAATATGTATGGTTAATTATTATTTTACCTTATCATAACATTTGCTTGATAATAAGATCAAATTGTACAACATCCATTCAAGTTCTTTTTCCGTCTCAGAATTGTAAGTTGCGCTGTATTCCGGGGTGCACTGGAGGATTGATTCAAAATTGTCTTGTTCAGTCTCTTTCAACGTTTCGTCTCCGAGCATGTGCTCTATTAGTGAGATGTCGAGGGATATTAGCAGGTGTAACCACTGGAGCTCTAGATGGCAGTGAAATAAGTGAAATGATGCCAATACACACTGAAAAACAAAAGAAAACAACAACATATCAATTTTAAATATCTAAAAATTATTATTTTTAGCTATGTCGGCTTCTTCTTGCCTTTACTCTCTGTGGTAAAACATATACCGGTAGTTGATCCTATATTTAAGTAGGTACAGTAAATGCCGGTTATATTGATCAGTAGATGTCAAAATCAGCCAAACCTTCCTATGACAAAGTTGGCCGGACATATCGCATAGTATAAAATTGTACAGAGATGAACTAAACCCCTACACTTGGTGAGGGGATTGGAATGCAGCGGAGGTATATCCCTCCTCGTATATATTTAAGACACACATTACAGTTAAGTTTAATTGTGCATAATTAAATTCTCCAGTAAACAAATCACATCACAATCAAGACATCATTTTTTTAATTTTTAAAATTTCATTCCAATCTCTTTAAGTAAAAAGGTCTCTTTGTAGTAATTGTAGTAGACTTATTTACTAAGACATAATACTTTTAAGAATATTTAGTTTGACGTCTTCATAATTGTTTCAAAATTTACAAGCTAAACAAACATATTGGAACCCGTCTCCCAAAATACACAGACATGAACAAGAATATTTCTGTTCATGTTCATGTCTGTGTATTTTGGTGGTCTGTGGGATATACTTATTTATATAATATACATAAATTTTTTGTTATAAATGTCAAGATATCTGACAAATGTTAACATTTTTATCAATATATTGGAAATATTGGCTTTAATTTCATTTACAATAAATATATGATTGTTATGATAAAGCAAACCAATGAGAAAAGACTTGACTGTCCTCAATTTTCAATGGATGGAATTAAACAACAAAAACACATTTATTTTTTATGGTTTTTAAAGTCAGTTGTCAGTTATAAGAATCAGGATATACTAGCTTCATAAATCTTGGATTACTGATGTCCAGCCGCAATAATCTTTCCTTTGCAATAATATATCTATTATTGCCCCCTGTAAACAAGTTCGAAAGCACAACATTATTTATTTAAGCCATTAATTAACTCAACATTTTTATACTGTTTTCAAAAGTAAATTGTGTGTTCATTATCAAGGCAGGAATACACCTGTAAAGATTTTGCCACCAGCTATGAGACACACTCTATAGTGATTTTTTTTGAGGTACCTATAGAACTTTAAAATGAAATAAAATGCATAACAATCATGGTAATGGCCATGGTATTGGCTCTATTGAAAAGATAATGTTATGCCATTGGTGTTAAAATATGATTACCATAACACACTTTTCAAAATAAATTTGCACAATTTAAGAATTTGTTTTGGAGTAAGTCTATTCATGGTGAAATGGCAAACTGAGCACAAAACCGACCCTGGAAAAAGTGTAGACAATTTGAAAAACAAACCTCTAAAATAAACATCCTATATTTAAACACTAATGGCATAAAATTATCTTTCCAATATAGCTAATACCATGGCCATTACCACATTTTATGTGTTTTATTTCATTTTAATTTTCTAACCATTCATTCTAAGTAAAAAAAAAAACACCGTATATGTTATATCAATAAATAATTATTAATACTTTATGGAGGGTCATAGCTCTAAGCTATTTTATGGTCGAGATAATTTGTGGAGGCCAAATGAGAAAAAGTGCTAACAAATAAAGCATAGTATAACAAAATTTGAATTGGATATTATTTAAAAATTATTATTATTTAAATATAAATTATTTAAAACTAGAGATTATTTTAAAAAGTTAACAAAAAAAATAGCATTACCTGATTGCCAATTTCTGATGTTGAACTTCTAATAACAAAATCAGGTAAACAGTCGAAAGACTTTAACATTAGCCGAAAATTAGTAACAGCTTGCTTGAGGTTTGATACAATGGGTTTAGCTTTGGCAGTATCATTATTATGAATCATGCAATAAAGATCTGATAAAACATCTCTTATGTGAATAAAAAAATCTGAGATGCATCTTCTCAAGAAGCCAAAGTCTTGGTAATCGGAGCTCATTTGGCCTGAAGATAAGTTACTGTTTCTCACTGCTCTATTGAGAAACTGAAAATACTTCCTAGAAGCAAATTAATGAAAATTATTTTAAATACTCAAATAAACTCCTTACATTATAATAGACGCTATACATCAATTACCTGGAGAAACAGAACAATTCATCGACATGAAATGTTACGGAATAACTGTGATACTCATTTTTGAACAAGATAACAGTTTTATATGTTTTAAGTTTATTTTCTATTATTTTTGAATCATCAGCATACTTCAAGGAATTTAAATCTTCCAGAGTAAACTTCTTTTTAAATGTCAAATGCTTTTCCGATGGGCCATCACAATCCAAAAAATACATAGTAATCCAAACTATTATCCTGTGTAGAAAACACTAAAATATTATTGATTTTTAGAAAATGAATGCTCGCTGATTAAAAATGTATTGCATATTTCATTTCATTCATGCCCGGAGTTGAATCTATGATAAGATTAACTTTATTTTTTATTTTCGAAGAATCAAAAATTGACGGCTGTTCTTTGACATATCACAATTTCCCGGCAATATATTTTTTTTTATTTAATTTGTGGCTAGTTAAAATGGAACTTACCAACCACGCATATATTTTTTTAATATTTCATAGACAATATTGCTTTTTGAAATGGCAGCAATGCTTCCGTTTCTAACCTCTTTTTGTCAAGACGTTCGCTAAGGTGAGTGGTGCTATAAGTTTCTGTCATTATTCGTCTCTTCATTTGGTTTTTTCGTATTTTCGGCTTCGTTGTACTGGTTTTTTTTGAAAGCGGTGTACGTATTCAATAATTTTTAATTGGATTTTAAATAGAGATTGTACTTGAATGTCAAATGTTTTCCGCTCTTTATACCACGTGTCGCCATAATGAAAACCTAAAATTACATCAAATTTACTTTTTCAGAAACCAAAATGACGAATTCCAAGGGTTATCGTCGTGGTACCAGGGATCTTTTTTCCCGCAAGTTCCGCACCCATGGAGTTATCCCACTGTCTACGTATATGAAAATATACAAAGTCGGTGACATTGTTGACATCAGGGTAAGATTCCGCCTCAATTGCTCAGCGTGATGCATTTAATTTTAAGTTAAAACGTACCCCCAATTCTCAAACGCGATTCAAATGTGGATAAGTAAGTGTAGATAATATAATGCGAACAAATAAAGATAGGTAATATCATTTTATCCCAGTTACGTTAAAAGTGTCGCGATATGTAATTAAATCCCTGCAAACATTGACGTATTATAATATAAACACGTTATTCCCATACTAGCCGACTTTCATATGTAGCAAATATTGTATTGAGAGAGCCAACAAATCACGGCAAACTTATTTCACAAACGCTCTGCGTGTAGACAGATAAACCAGGTAATTTGAAGTCACGGTGACTAAAATAACATACTCATTCTTACAATAGTGTACGATACTCTGTTCCCCTTTCCCTGGGATTTTTTTTTTCTCAAAGAAGGTCTGTTCGATAACAAATGCAAGTTTTGAGTTGCCAAGATTTCACACTTTTAACCTATCTACAGTTTATTATATCATTGCCTGCAAGGCTTAATTTATAATAATAATAAAGATGAATAGTGAGGATCGAACAAAATGCTAGAAATTTCCCATTTTATTGTGATTTAATTTTTGATTGATTTTCCACAAGTCCACAATTATAGTTTTTTCAAACATTACGTGCTATGTCAACATTTTACAAACAGAAATTTGTAATAAAAAGGTAAATCTACATCTTGAACAAATCAAAAATCTACATTACTATTGTTCCATCATAAATAGTCGCTTGTTATCCAAAATGATCTGTGATCAAAATATACACACATATACAAAATATATCACATTTATAAATAGGGCATTTGAAAAACTTTTTGTTGGAAAAAATTAAATACAAGAGCAATGTTTTACTAAATTAAAGTACACTAACTGGCTGACGTTGCTTAGATACTTCTGAAGTACGAAGTTCCTAAGAATTTTGTGTTATTTATTGATAGGGAATTTCAAATGAAATTATTTTGCATTTATTTTATTTGGAATGCAAAGCACCATGGCATCCTATTTGTTGATTAGCCTTCTCTTTTTACATATTCTATTTTGATTTTCCCAATACAGATCAATCTAAAACCCGATATGCTCTCAATTAAAGTGGCGTACAACAAATCGTCTCTGCAACATTTGATACCATTATTTAAATACAATTGTCAATCTTTAAATGACAATTGTTTTGAAATATATTTTGATTTCTGGTCTCAGAGACACAATATATATGTCGCGGTGGTTCACAGCTCGCTTCGTGCTTGTCTATGTACATGTATAATTTTTATAAATTTTTTATGCATACAATTTATGAAATTACAGCTTGAGCACAGTTATTAAAAAGATGCAATTATGGTAGGCGTTCATCCTAGTGATGTGTCATAACAATCGACATGAAGAGAATCATGTGTCATTCTTAAATATTTCGTAGGATATTTTTACTTTTGAATTGAAATGTTAAATTAATTTTTGTCTTTCTTCTTTTTTAGGGTAATGGTGCCGTTCAAAAGGGTATGCCTTTCAAGGCCTACCATGGAAAGACAGGACGAGTGTTCAACGTTACACAACGCGCCCTAGGAGTAATCGTCAACAAGCGAGTGCGCGGCAAGATCCTACCCAAGAGGATCAACATCCGCATTGAGCATGTCAAGCACTCCAAGTGCCGACAGGATTTCCTCACCCGTGTTAAGAAAAACTTGGAGCTCCAGCGCATGGCCCGCGAGAAGAAGATTAAGTTCAACTTGAGGAGACAACCCAAACAACCGAGACCAGCTCACACCATCAGTGGCAAAATGGGAACCATCACCCTAGCTCCCATTCCTTATGAGTGCATTGCCTAAGTTTTTTATGTATAGAGAATAAAAAAACCTTTGAAAACCTTATTTTGTCCTATCATTTTTTCCCTGCCTGGGTAAATGGTTCTCAACCTTCATGAAGTCAAGGAGTTAATTTAAAAACTGCATGTACTTTTACCACTGACCACAATATTCAAATTATATGGGAGATTTGAGTATATCAAAGGTTTGAAGAAGGTTTTTACCCGAAAATATATGCAGTAAAACCCTGATAATCTGAAAATTTCGGTAACTCGAAATAATTTTTAGCTTCTTGACCCATAAATCGATATATTTTAGTTAACATAATTAATTTAAATTTAAAAAATTTTCTTCAACTTTATTTAGATTCGAGAGTCTGCAGAGGTTTCATCTTGTGATGCTGAATTGCAGCTATCTCCATTGTTTCAGGGGTCTCCCTGGTAGACACAGTCTATCTAATACACCATGCGGAGCTATGTATGGTAATCTTGTACTCATTCTCTGTATGTGTTGGTACCAGTATCATCGACGCTATCGCTCACGTCTCGAACATCACAGACCTCATGAATCATGACGAAATCGATCTTTTAGTGTACTGGATACGGGTAGGTAGGAGTCTGTCATTAATGTGTCGGTACATGCGACATGCTTCGCACGTTGGGTGTTTTAGATCTGTCATCTATAAAGTGGACAAGATAATTTTCTCCAACTAAATGACATTGTTAATATTTAGTACTTTCACATGGTTTTTAATTCGATGGCTTTATATATTTGATTTACGCTTTTAACAAAACGTCTAGATTTTAAAAATAATTAATATTGCTTTGTAAAAATCAAAAATGCTATTAAATAATAAAACACATTAGCAGTAAAATTGTGTAATTATCATTTTGATATAAAAAATGTATAGAAATATTAGAAATAAAATAATATTCATTACTTAATAATAATTTATAATTAATTACGAAAATAGAAATGTTTTTTTCTCTATACCAGTATACGTATTAAAAATCAAGTTCGTAAAGATTAATACTAAAATTTTTGTTTTGTGTTACCTTAGCTAAAAATAGGATTTTTTTTAAATGCTGTCACAATAACTTGACAAAAAAAAAAATGAACAATGGTCTTCAAAATGGAAAATAAAATATTAAAATACAAATAATAACAAACATTAAAAAATACTAAAACAATTTATTTATGATCAATGGATATTAGAAAATAAATGTTACATTGAATATATAAAAAATAATTATCCATCACAAAAACATATTACTTAAGAAAAAGTAAATTTTAAGTCGAAAATATTATAAGACTGTAGAAATGATAATACATACATCAAAGACTGTTGAATAAACGTGTAAACTCCAACACATAAATATGTATGTATGTGATGGTGAGTCACTAACACACGAAAACTGAACCACAAATACACCGAAAAAAAATCACTAGACACAAAATTGAATCACAAATACAACCAAAAAAGAATCACTAACACAAGTATAAAGTATTTGGCGGATCATAGGAGACCAAGTGTTCATATTTTTGTGAGCATTCTTTATAATTTCACATTTTTGTTTTCTGCTATGATTGTAGCTTCCTCACCAAAAGTGTACTCCAATTTGGGAGATGCAACCTCTGCGATAACGTCTAGTTGAAGAGAAATGGGCTTAGGCTATCACCTTTCCTGATACCAACTAATATTTTATGGCTTTGGTATATTTCCCATTTGCTCTGATTTGGAAAACTTTTGATTTCATTGATTTTAGCAACAATTCGCTGACACAATGGAATTGCACTCGAATTGCAAGAATATTGATGTGACACGTATTCCGTGTTCGCATCTCTATTTATTAAAAAAAAAAAAAAAAATTGCTTTATCAAGCATTGCAACTACATTGCGCATTGTTGGAAGGCGGTCGAAGAGCCCATTCAGTGCTAAAACTGCCGTTGAATATGCAAAGCAATGAAACTCCGACCTGCAACATTTCGAAGAACTCTGCAATGGGAAAGGTTTTGCGGCAATGTAAATTGATAGTGTGGGATGAATGCACGATGGCACATAAAAACACTGAAGGCATTAGACCGGACCAGGAACAATCAAAACTTATTTGGTGGTGTGATGATTTTGTTAGCAAGAGATTTTCGTCAAACGGTCAACGCCAGCTGATGAAGTTAATGTGTAAAGTCCTCCATTTTGTGGAAACATGCCAAGATAATACATTTAAGCAAGAATATGCGTGCCGAGTGCAAGATGATCAATCTGGAGAAACATTTTCAAAACAACTCATTGATATTGGTAATGGCAAATTCCCTTAGATGTTTTGAATGGCTGCATTATCTTTCCTGACCATTTTTATTAGTTTACTGAATCAAAAACTGAACTCATTCAAAAAGTGTTCCCAAACGTTGCTCAAAATTACAGAGATCATATTTGGTTGAGCGAACAAGCTATTTTGGCTGCCAAAAATATGGATGCGAATTAATCAAAATTCTTAATGAAATTGCTGATGAATTGAGGACATACAAATCGGTTGATTCTGCTACTAACCAAGATAATGTTGTCAACTATCCACTTGAATTTTTGACCTCCGTGGATTTGCCAGGATTTCTGCTTCACAATCTTCAATTAAAAGTCGGATAGAACAGCACACGACTAGCGGTGAAAGAATTACTGAACAACATAATCAAAGCAACCATTCTAAAGGGAAAGTATAAAGGAGAAAACATTTTGGTACCACGCATCCCAATGATTCCAACTAACATACCATTTGAATTTAAAAAATATTGTGTACCATAAAGCATTACAATGAAAATATCATTTAACACAATATTACTATGAAATAGAAACGTGAATCTTGTAAGTACAGTAGAGCGTCGATCAACCGAACGACCGCTTATCCGAACTTCTATGCCCGCCCAACCCGCGCATGCCTACTCCCTCCCGCGCTACAGTGCTCGTGCACTTGTCGCGACTTGTTAATTGTACTCGTATCTCACTTCCAAGTAGCCGCTAGTCGATAAACTAAACTAATGCTACTGGCAGCCACCGATTGCCCATGCTTGTAATTGGTAAAAGCAAGAAACCACGTTGTTTCAAACTCGATAATATGTCTGCGATGCCTATCGTTTGCACTTCGCAAAAGAGTGCTTGGGTGGATAGTACAATTTTCATGGAATGGTTTCTAGAAACTTTTATACCCTCTGTAAAATCCCATGTGTTAAAAAATGATAAAAGAGAGAAAACATTATTGCTTTTTGATAACGCCCCAACTCATCCATCATGTCACATTTAAAATGAAAAAGACGAGTTTAGAAAAGTCAGTTTCTTCTACCTAACGTGACTTCATTAATACAGCCCATGGACCAAGGCGTTATTGACACTTTCAAATGGTATTACAGAAAAGAATTGTAACATAAGTTACTTTTGGAAAAAGAAGAGGAGGGAGAAGAAAGCCAGATAAGAAATCATAAGAAAATTGATTTGAAAGACGCGTCCTACATGATCAGAGCAGCATGGGACTGCGTAAAAGTGCAGAACTCGAAAAAAGCGTGGAATAAAGTTTTATGTATAGTGGAAAATCCTCAGTGTATGTGTAAATGAGAAACAGAAAGATATGTCTGAAATGATAGATATGCTAAAAAAAGCTCGATTGCCACGAATGTGATGAAGAAGAGGTTCCACAATGGATGGATATCGATGATGAAGATCCCGGGTACCAAATTATGCAGGGTAGCGAAATTTTAGACCTCATGACTAATAAGACTGACGCCACCACTAGCACCTCATCAACTAAAAGTTCAGAATGAAGATGAAAACATAATTGGTGCTTCTGAAGCGTTTACTTGCTTAGATATTGCCTTGTGTTGGTTTAAAACACAAGCTGAAAGTGACCAGTATCAAATATCTGTCCTTAAAAAAGTACGTGACCTAGCCGCTCGTAAGGGTAGGCTTGCTTCGGCAGACGAGAATTGAAGATTTTTTAAGCGTTAAATGTACCTAGTATGTACATACATGTTTTATTACAAGATTGTCTGCACTTTTTTTTGTTTAATTCCTATTTGTCATTAAAGATATAAATAAATGTAAATATAGTTTTCATTCACTTGTACGTAAATATGTATGGCTGAATCAATATAGTTCGAATAACCGAAAATACCCATTTTCTGAAAACCCACGTTCCCCCAATTAGTTCCGATAATCGACGCTCTACTGTAGTTGTTGTTTGTGATTATGATATTAAAAATACATAGAAAAGTATATTAACACTAAGCAAATTTATTGTTGATATTACTAAAATACATTTTTATTTAATTTGTACATTTGTAACTGTATAGTATCACAAACTTATATGAACTGGTGATCGTTACTGGAAACTAAAGATGTCATCATGAGATGTACACTTTATAAGCGACGCCATCACCAGAACAGATAAATTTGTGCCATTGTAAAGAATTTTTCTAAGGTATTATTTTGTCTAGACTAGATTTCTGTAAGAAGGTAATCGGGCCTGCTAGACGCTTGATTTGACAAAAACTAAAGGACTGTTTGACAGAACGACGTTTGTCGGGTCTAACTAACTAACCATCACGGTGTTTCTTCGCATGGGTAGGCAGAGAGCATAAAACGCCATATTCTTCTATCTTGGCACACTACTTTTGCTTCGGCTGCATTCATACGTCTTCTCATGCATGCTCTACGGTTGTTGAGGCTTTTAACAATGCCATCCTCCAATACTTGTAGAATCTGATCATGCCAGGTCTTTCGCGGACGCCCTCTATTCCTGTTACCTTCAACACTTGCACTTATCTATTTTCTTAACCATCCTTTCCTCGCTCATACGTTCTACATGACCAAACCACCTCAGCAGTCCTTGTTTTATTCTATCTACCACACTACAGCCAGCATTACATTCACTTCTAATTTGTTAATTCCCCACTCTATCGACCAAAGATTTTCCACACAAGTGCCTTAGTGATCGCATTTCCACCGCATTCATTCTACTGTCATTCTTTTTTTGCCAATTCCAGGCTTCACTTCACTAGAACGCCATTATGTACCGCTAGTCTTGCTTCCTTTGACAGGTTCTTATTGATCATAATTGCATTCAGAGCACCATTTACTTTGTTACCCACAGTCACTCTCCTTTCGATATCATTCTCAGCCTTGCCGTGTCTACTAAACATACTTCCCAAATACACAAACTCATTCACTTGTTCTAAGCATTCGTTGTCTACAATTACACTTAGTCTCTCTCGAACACCATCACTTTCGATTTGCTGACATTCATCATAAGTTCACTTTGCATGCATACCTCCTGGACACCAGGCACTGAAGATCTGTTTCACTGTTAGCCACTAATACTGCATTGTCCTGCGTACAGTAGGCAGGATATAGTGAGCCATTTTCGCTCCTACTTCTAGTTCCTTCAGTTCTTTCATACAATTATACATAACTAATGCATTAGAAAACTCTGTAATTCCCAGATTACACTCATTAGGGAATGAACATGCAGAGGCGGCTGATAGTATGACTGTGTATAGGACAAAGCTGATACAATTCTTTACATCTCAACGAAATGGGAATTTACCTTTAACTATTATTATTTGTACCTTTAACTGTATTATTCTTTTATCTGTCTTATGTTTTTCTGTATTATTATTATTATTACCTTTTAACTATTATTATTGTAATTTTTTAACTGTATTATGTTATTTAAAAAAAAAATTATTATGTATATTTGTAATTTTTAGGGCGTTAAATAAATAAATAAATATATTGAAAAGCCAGGGTGACATTACGCATCCCTGTTTGAAACCTTTTGTAATACCAAACCATGATGTGAATGCCCCATTAATTGTCACACAAACACTACTTCCCTCGTACACGGATGTAATAGCCTATATGAACTTACTTTTCACCCAGTATTCGGCCCCACCTGTCGGGTCAGCTGTTAATAATAAAAATATATTTTATGAACAATTTTTATTTAATTTTTTTTTCAATTGTTTTGTGTTCATTCTTAACTTGTTGAGGGCCAAAAAAACATAGAGAAACATAAATCACCAAGGCCAAAGATTTTCTGAATCTTTTGCGATTTTTCTTTTTACGAAAAAATCATGAAAACATGGGTATATTAAAAAAAATCACACACACATTCATATTATTTTATCGTAATTGTCGTAATGCAATGATTTTTATCATTTAAGTAAAAAAAAAAAATTTCAATTCCGATAATGTTGCCAGCGCAACATTATACGGATAATAATAATTTATTTTTATTTGTTTATTAGAGACAACACTACTATTTTTATTTGATGCCTACCTAATAATCTTCTTCTGTGTGGTATATTTGTTGCATGGCACGGCACACAACGGAACATCGCACTCATAACACATAAATATGATACACACACACATATTTCAAATAAACACAACATAATTGCGTGCATTTTTGTTAATAAATACCTGTTAGTAATCAATTGAATCATAAACCAATAAAAATTGACAAATATCGCAAAACATATCGTATATATTTGTGTATACGTGTACAAATAAATTGAAAAAAAAAAAACGTATTTCCCGCGCACTTTGTGCTTGATCTTGACGGAATATTTGAATTTTGATCGCACAACACGCGTGCCGGGCGCTATCTACAACTATCCTATACGATTTTGATGGCAGAAAAACTTCTGTTTTGATTGTTGATTTAAAATATAATCGATGATGTGTTTGAGTTGAAAATGGAACAGGTCACCACGGGATTTCTCTACTGGAAAAAAATCACGTTTTTCAAATTCGATACGCGGCGGTTGAGAAATAATTAATTTTGCGCCTGTCGCATATATCCGACATGGCACTCTGGCCCCTGTCATTGTCTGTCGCACAGGTCCGACGTGGCCCGAGAGAGAGATTAATGCAATTTCTTGTATGTTTATTATAATTTTTTTAAATATGTCGTAGTCCAATATATTACAAACCTTGATTAACCTATGTCAAATTTTGCCATTCTCAACTGTTAACACAAGTTAAATCTAGCAGAAAATAAATAAATTTTTAAGAAAAATAAATTAAAAGAATTAAAAATGTTCTATATATTCAATGGATATCCATGTACCGCCTTTACCTTAGAGATCGTCCTTTCGAGATAGTCAGTGCCACGAAGAACCATTGAACTACAATTCCTGCATCGTAATTACGGTTTCCCTCACCCAGCCACATAAATACGTAAAATCCACCCAAAATTCGACAGATGGTACTGCGGACGATCACTTTAAATCCTTAACTGTGGGCTAGCACACAATTGGCTGGCTGGTTGGTACATAGTAAATATTTATGCAACAGAATCGCTAGGAAATTAAAAAGTACTTCAAAGTTTACTTTTTTTTTATTACATATTATAGATTTGTCTATTTACAAACAATAATAATAAAATGTCATAATAGTATAAGATATTAACAAACAACAATATGTTTCAATAAAATAAACATAGTTTTTACATAATGATTTGTCACTAGTAGGGTTATTTTTCGATATACTTATATATTATAAGCAAACAGTGGATACAAATGTGTACAAAGCGATTATATTAAACACAATCTCTTGACTGATAAAACAGTATGTATCCAGTTTCTGATGATTTCTGTATATCCGAAGTTAAACCGTAAAAATCTTCTATTGTTGAAGCGTCAATTTTCTGTAAATGTATGAAACAACACATGAGACATTTGGACATAAAAGGAAGTACTTGACATTATATGGGAAATTAAAACATTCATAGTTAGCTGCATAGATACAGTTTTTAGCATCACTCCTACATTAAAAAAATTCTCCATATTGCAAGTTTCATTACTTTTTTATTTTATTTATTTACTAAGGAATCTTAACGGTTTTTTAAACATTATAATGAAAAAGCATAGTGTTCATTTCATAGACCATGGTTCGCACAAGACCAAAATCGACAGTCCGACGAAGAAAAACATATATTTGTGTTCGATTTTAAAATGTATTTTTCTATAATATAATAAATGTCTTGATAAATTTGATAGGGTCCACGCCGTAAACAGGCAAACATAAAATAATACGATATGTTGTGTGTAAAATGTAATACTTTGTATGTTATAACTGTTAATGAGTCATCCATTAGAGCGACGACCGCGGCCGCAAGGGAGTAATTAAAATTGTCATTATGACACACTCAGGCCGTGGGCGCGTGTAAATAAATAAATTCATTTTTTAATAACATCGTGAACGAAAATCAGGTAGCCATCTGGGGAGCGGTCAGCTTGAGCGAAGTCGCCCGCAAATACCGACCAATAGAAATAAAGTCGGCTAATAGCCGAGACCCAGCTGTCTCGTTGCTTGAAAAAAGACGCTGTGAACTTTTTTGCATGGCGCTAATTTGCGATTTCCCGTCGCCAGAGAGTTCAATACCCAAAGTGTTGGATATCATTTTAATCAGGATAACAAGGGCTACCTGGTGCAATAATAATAATGTAGAGATTTTGGTAAATGAGAAAGTTAAAATTTCCATCACATGCACGTGATGTGATTTACAAGCGCTGACACGTCCGGGCAGTAATCTGCGTATTACATCCACATGCGGGCGTGTCAGATGCATAGTTTGACATATGACTCATTAGCGGGAGATACGGGAGAGAAAGTTAATCATCGAAACACAAGCGCGCCGCAAGACATGCGCCGCCCGGTACATGGTATCGCAGCGGCCCAAAGGTCGTTCCGCCGTGCAAAGCGCTAAGCCTCCGTGGTCCACCACGTTACGCCGATGCGCATAATTAAGATGAAGATCCCCTCTCCCGCTAATCCCTTTTTGGCAGTTATTTTCCTGTTATCTTATCTGGACCCAAATAAAAAGGCTGCGAAAACCTAACATGAAAAACACTGACATGAAATATTGAGAAAATAAGTTGCATATGTTTTGACCATTTTCAGAAGTTCGTTTCAAATTTCAGAAGTTAAACAAACAAGAAATTTTACAAGTATCACGATCAACAAAACCAAAAGCTTGACTATCGCTAGATACCCAAAATAATGCAAACTGTATGTGCCAGTAGAATGTAGAACAAGTATCCCAATATAAATATCTTCAGTAATTGAAATTTCTATCCCAAGTGATGAAGTAAAATAGAAAACAAATAAGGTATTTATTCAAGAACACATTATTACTATGAAGTTGCAATTTTTTCAGAACAAAGTTCTGTGAAATTTAAAGCCTGCCCCGGATAGGAGGAGATCCGTGGTTCGAGTCCCGGTAGCAGCCAAATATTTTTTCGTGGATTTGATTTTTCTGTATGTCTTTCTAATTGATTAATTAATTTGGTTTTAAGGTAGTTTCGATTTCGAGATAATCATACTCATCATACTGTAATATCATGAATGCACAAACCCTTTATTTGTAAAACCCAAATGTCAAGTGATGAGATTTTCCCGCACCCGAACAGTAGTACACTATGATTACAAAATTGATGGAAAAGTTTTGAGTGTGTTAGATGAAATAAGAGATCTAGGCGTAATTGTTGACAAAAAGTTTTCTTTAGTCCCCCATATCAACTCAACAGTTGATAGAGGATTAAGAACTTTAGGTTTCTTCCTTAGGTAAAGCAAAGATTTCAAGAAATTTTAAACTTTCATATTATTATTTAAGAACCTGATTCAACCAATACTAGAATTTAATACAGTCGTACGGAGCCCTCATTATACAGTTCACATGATTAATATAGAGAAAGTCCAAAATAAGTTTCTTAGATTTATCAATTATAAACTTAACATACCTTTAAGTAACATTGATTAGAACATTCTTAGATATTTTAGCTGTCTTGATAAACTAGAGACTAGAATAATAGTGACGGACTTTCTGTTTTTTTACACAAACTATTAAATGGTACTATCGACTGTCCTCAACTACTAGAACGTATCTGCTTGCGTGTTCCGTCTCGCATAACTAGATGTCATGCCGGTTTTGCCCTGGAAACTGCAGCTACTAACTACTTCTTTAATTCCCCACTGCAAAAGCTTCCTAGACTAGCAAACAGATACGAGCAACTGGACATATTTACCAATAACTGTATATTATTCAAACATATTTTAAAAGGTGTATTGAAAGATTACTAGTATTTGTCGAATTGGACTTAAATAATTGATTTGTATTTGTATGTATGTATATTTTTTATTATATTATGACTTTCAAAGCTTTTGCTATATCTTTTCACTCTACATTATTAATTTTTTTTATTTTTGAATTTCTATTATAAAATGTTTTTCTTATGCTTCTGCTTTTTATATACTTGCTTTTTACTTTATATTATATTTACATGTTATTATTTTTTTCTTTAAACTATACATCGTTGCTGTATATACATATAATAAAGCCAATGTGCCGTTTAGTACATTCTGAGATAAACTAATCAATTTGTCAATTTTTCATATAAATAATGCAGATATACTAAAAAACATTTCCGTTCATCTGGAAAGTCTGCCTAGTAATTATTTAAAATATTTTTTAAAACAGTTTAATTTGTTTATCACAGAATGTACTAAAACGGCACATAGGATTAATTATATATACAGCGACAATATTCTGTTAATGTACGCTTTACCTATCTGTTGTAAAAGCCCTATAGGGCGTTAATAAATAAATAAATAAAAATAATAAAAAATTGCAAATATTCAGATAAAGGTGTGCAGCTCATTTTATCTTGCCCATATGTGCAAAACTCCATCATGAGTTATATTGTACATGTTTATTCTACATAAGTAAAATTTTCTCACTTATACTCTAGTAAAAGTTTTTCTGGTTTAGTGTATACTCACATCTACCATGTCATCATCAAACAATAACCAGAATCCATGACTCTTAACTATGCTGATGTAATGCCCCCTGTTGGGCCCTGAACCACAATGAATGACAACAGCGACCAAGTCGTACAGCCTGTCGGGATTCACCGCATCGTCAGACTGAAAATAAAATATATATCAACATTTTAAAAACAATATTATGAAATCCTGACTCTTTAAATATTTTAAATTAATATTTTAAATTAATATTTAAAATTAATAACTCTCAACTTTGGTACACTCATTGCGTACTGAAAAAGCAATATTTTTAATATTCAATATAATTTGCTTGTAAAAATATTATTTAAATGATGCAGTTGAGTTATAAACTTTTGATCTTTTAAAAATGGGAATGTATACTTTTATCTTCTCTAGTTGGCCCCTTCAATAGCAAAGTTGTGATCCCCAGCATACTTTATCACATGTATTTCAAATGTAAGATTGCAATCTCTGCCTTTCATTTCAGCATACAAAAATTTGATAACAGTTTACACTTACCGTATTGAATAACCTAAGTTCTAATGGAAATACTACTCGGTGGGACACCTTAATATGCCTGTTATACTGCTCCATATATTTGAAGCGTTTTAAGTGCAGGGCAAGAATCATTGGCAGTTTCTTCACTCTCATTCTCTTCTGCGCTTCTTGATAACTGCTGCAATGATCGCATTTAAACTTGTTATCGCTGCACAGAGTCTCGGTGTTGCTGAAACACCTCAGGCAGTGTGTGATGCTGGTGTTGAGGTCAACATCTACTTGCAAGTCAAAGAAGTCTTCATCTTTACTGCTGACTGTTTCACAGTTGAGGCAGCGCGTCTCACTCGTGAGTATGCCTTGGAATATCTCGTGTACCCATGTCGGCTCATGGCTGGAGCTGCTACTGCTGTCACCAGAACCCGGTTTTGGTTTGCAAGGGTTCTGATTACGTTCAGCTAAACACATTTACATTACATTAATCCACAAATTTAAGAACAGATTGCTGAAATAGAAATTAACAAATAAAACACTAAAACATTGTAAAATATTTGTTTCTTTTCAAACAGTATATCAATTAAAATACTTTTATTGCTCTCTGTTACACGTTACAAGATTTTTTATTTATTTGTTCTTTTTAAATTCTTTACATTACTTTTGCCGCTATAGGTGTATGAATAATGAAACGTGGAAATGTCTTGGATGTGAAAATTAACCACACTTCCCATCATCCAATCGAACCGAAATTTTGCACGTAGACTCGACGTCGATGACAACTCATCATTTTGACAATTTTGTCGTTATGTTATGTTTTTCTTCCTAAGTACTAAGTCGAATTTCAGCTTTTTTCATTTTAATCCGAAAAACCACTTTGCAAAGCTAATAACTTTGATTTTTTTCGACGGGTCCTGAAAATGAAAACTTTTCCCAAAACCGTCATTGGGACCTGATTTTTATTTTATTTTTCGGGACCTCCGCCACTACCCCCCTCCCGCTGGACCCTTCACAAATAAGGAATTTTATTTTCATTTTTACCCTCTTTTTCATTTGCATTTCAATGCAAACAAGGTGTTTAAGAAAAAAATCGAGAATATGAATGGTGCAAAAAGTGCAAAATCCGGCCATCTTTCTTTTGTAAGTTGGAATTTTGCATCTGTCTCTTTCTCGCAGCGTGACAAAAATAAAACCCCTTTTTTAGGCATTTTTTTAATGAGCGCGATGTTTCTGCGACTGTTTGCATAGTTTGAATGAAATTCAAAAATCGAGTATCACTTTCGAATAATAGTTAGAGGCGCCATCTTTTGCCCATTTTTCGATTTTTTTACCCTCTCCAGTTTTTTTGATATCCACCCAAAATCAAAAATTTCTGTTTTATTAATAATTTTGTTAAAAAATCGTAGCGAGGTGCAACAAGTTCTTACAAATGAGTGTGATAGTGTGTGTCAGGTCTACAGGAAATTTTTATTCCGAATTGCATGTCCACGGGATGGCGTTTGTTTTAGAGATTTTAACAATGTAATGTGTAAATGTAAATATTGCAATCGATAAAGCATGAGTGCTTGCCGTTGAAAATAAAAGTGATGCACTTCAGAATTAAGTTTACAGTTTCAGCCGCTTCTCCACGAGTGGTGGCTCAATTCTCTTTCTAAAATCACGAATTGTAGAGTTTTTACTTTTCAATCTTTTGGCGTTATTACTTTTTTTCTATTTTTTTTTTTCGCAAAGTTACAAGCAAAAACAGTGATGTCATTATGATAAAGCAGTATAGGTGAAAATTAGTCATTCCTGGAAAAATTATTACATAAATTAATACAATTTAAAGCCATGTATTCACTAGGGGACAAATTGTCCCTCAACATCACTCGCGGCATAGAGTCTACGTGACGTTGCAATGTCGCGCACTATTCCGCGATGTCGCGCACAACATAGTGCGGCATTACTACGTGCCGTGGCAACGTTGCCGTGCGCACGGTACCTGAGCGAGCTCACCGCGACATTGCGCTGCGCGTCAGTACCATGTGGTATGTTTACAAGTGAATGCGCATGCGCTGTATACCAATCAACATGACACATGACATTAGTGTAGAGAAACGAGATTGTTATCCAACTGATCAAGCTCTAATTGAGCTGTAATTGTAAGTCTGATGTGAGGGCCAACAGCGTTCCGTAATATTGTTTTGCTTGGCTATGGAAGGCCTGATTATTTGTAATAAATTTTCAAAATCAGTTATTGTCATTTGAGTGAAATTGACAAAAGATCCGTCAGACATTCGAAGATCACATAGAATATTGATCCTTCTTTCTCTCTGCAGTAAATAATTTTGCTTCCACCACCTTTTTCTCCTCTTACGTTTCGATAAACTCGTTAAAATAAATAGATACGCAGCTTTCATCATAACCTCATTTCCGCGACAAGTGATATGTCAGTCCCGGTGTGTACTCGTCAAATGACCGCATCATTGTCCCTGAAACATGAACGTAGATGTTGATGAGACATACCGCGCGGAATGTTACATGGCTTAACATTTAAAATAAAGGGAACAATTTATTCTACTATCTCTATGAGAGTCAGACACTTGTGTATAGACAAGGAGTATTGCAGTAGAACAGCCTTTGAACAGGCCGAAGACTTGGAGATGTACATACTATCTAACCAGCAGACAAGCCGCCAAACGAACACATGGGTGTTTACTCTATCCCTTGCAAAAATTGCCCACAAACGTATTATGGCATGAGCAATCGCAGAATATCACTTTGTATTTCGGAACATGAACTGGACATAAAAAACGAGAAAACCACCTTGAACCTAGGGATGCATACTATGACCAAAGGACATCACACAGACTTCGAAATTGCACGGACAATTGCAAAACTTTCAGACAATAGACACCAAACACTCGGAGAGGCCCTAGAAATTTGGTAGACATTATTTTAGATTTTGTTGTTTTCTCTAAGTAGGTGGTAGGATCGCTTTTATTTTCTTTATATATCGGATCAAGTAAGATTTTGCACATCTTGGACATGTAATGATCACTAGAGTTCATTACGACAGTCGCGTTTTCTGTGCGCTAAAATATCTATTGATATTTTGGCAAGGCGAAGATGGTCCAGCAAGGCAATCCAATCAAGGTAGCCCCGGTCGAAGCCGGGCCATAGTATGTATTTTGGATTAACAAATATGGAAATCGTTTAATAATAAAACAAAGATTGAAAAAATCAGAATGACAGAACTTTCTTTTGCTCTCCTGTAATGTTCGAAATAATTACTAATGCTCTTTTGGCTCTCTACTGTCGATGTTATGTGTCTAGTAGATATTTGTATACAGGGTTATTTGTAAAACATTAATAACCTCGCAGGACTATATTACTGGCATCATAAGCAACAACTTTTGTTCTATGACTTTTAATAATTCCTTAGATTTTACTTTCATACAAAAATGAGAAATTTTAGTAAACCACTCTAAGTTGTAATAACTTTCCCTATGCGCAGAAGTATAAGAAAGCGAAAACAGTGCATATACGTACGGTGCGAAACAAGGGGTAGGGGGGGCTGCGTTTGTCCGGCTGAACTTGACCTAATTATTCCCAGCCGCTAGTCTCACGCTTCGGTTCACCTGCGTAGTGTCTTTTTGCTAGTCGATTTTCGGTAATGCGTACGTAATAATACTTGCACGATGGCGTATTATTGTTGGAATTGAAGTGAAATGGGTTGGAATCGGAGTTCACGGAAAGAAAAGGCATAGGTGTACAATGATCACTCAATACTGGTAACAAGTCGTGATACGTTGATCGAAAAATGTGCATCTCGCTCACTTTGGTTATAAACAACGCGGCTGTCAAATTCTACTTATTCTTCACGCAATGAACATGCGTTTCATTAGAAAATCTCCAAACTCACTTATTTTGAGTTGCATAATTGTTTTATTTCGCGTGCGAGTTGATCTTTAGATGTTGTGCTTGTTTGTTGTCAAAGTTACTATTTTGAAGGTTATGCGCGCAATGTACTCACCGTCTTCCGCGAAACTTAACCTTAACCTAAGAGGTAATAATTTATAAATTATCTGATTTAAAATGATTAGTGAATAGTTTAATTATTATAAATATACTGATTCCACTTTTTAAATACGCCTGCATTAAAAAAGAAAAAGAGAATAATCAGGGTTCAAGGATATATATCCGCGGATATATAACATGATATATATCACGATATTTATGGATTAATTTTTACTTTTGATATATATCCAAAACAACTTTCTACGTTGATTAATAGATGGCGCTAGTTGTATTTTAAAAAAAGCTACAGATTGTTTTTTTTATATCTGCGGTTGTTACTAGATGGCGCTAGTTGTATTTTAAAAAGTGCTATGGTTATTTTTTGGTTTAATTTGTTTCATATAATCCGTTTTTTATTTCACACAAAGAAACAAACACTCATAATACTACATTAGAAAGTAGCTTTTTTCAGTATGAATTAATTTATTTAATAAATAATAATTAACGTAAAAAATTATTTCGAGTGTGCATCAATTGACATGTGTAAAAAAGGAGAAAAAAGTTTGGATATATATCTGATATATATCAAAAAAAAAAAAATTATTTTGTAATATAAAAATCAGATTTTTTCGAACCCTGAGAATAATAGCTAACAGTAATTGAAATCATTAAACAATGTTTAACGTTGTTTTCTTCAAATTACATAGGTAGTTTAGATATATACATACGGTTTATTAATATTTTATTCTTTAATGTAGTCAGTCCTAAGCCTGGTTACGTATGAAGGGATTGCGGATTCAGTGTATAAGCCCAGAAAGCAGTTTAAACTTCAAACGGTACCTATCATAAATGTCTTAATTGTGTTTCACTTGCGTGCACTGTTTTCGCTTTCTTATACTTCCATGCGTAAAGAAAGTTATTACAACTCAGAGTGGTCAAATATTTATTTTTATACTAATGAAATTCTGGTACCAAAACTGATGTATGGAAGCGAAGCCTGGAGCTAGCAGAAGAGGAATGAAAGTAGATTAAATGCAGTGGAGATGAGATCCCTCAGACGTATGTGTGACAAATCAATTTATGATAGAGTAAAGAATGCAGATATTAGAAATGAATGTAAAGCTGATCTTAGCATAATTAATAGAATTAAAAAAGGGTCGCTCAGATGGTTTGGGCATGTTGAGCGAATGAATGAGGAAAGAATGATAAGAAAGATATATAATGCAAGTATTTATGGCGTCAGAAAAACGTGGCATGACCAGATCAACCAGATACTGGAAGATGGTCCTGTTAGAAGCCTCAACAACCAGCGAGCTTGCATGCGAAGATGTATGAATGTGGATGAGGCAAGAGTTGTATGTCAGGACAGAAGAGTGTGGCGCTCTATCCTCTCTGCCTACCCCCACGGAGAAACGGCATGATGGTAAGTAAGTAAGTAAGTAAGCAAGTTCTTTTGGCTATTGAAGTAAAAAAGTTGTCAACCATGTAAAGAGAGTTGAAAAAACCACACAAAATTTTTTAAAATATTTTTAAGGAGTGTTTTTTAAAACATAAATTGTAAGTAAACAAACTGACAGATTTTGAAATAATTTTGATATTATTATTATTAGTTTAGTATTATCGTTTATTATGTAACATTGTTAAAAAAATACATCTCACAAGGCCAGTCAGTCATAAATCGTAGATTTGGTAATTTATTAATTAATTATATAATTTAGTTTGTGTCATTTTAACAAGATACACCCATATTTAAAATATATGTAACCTGATGAATAAATTTTAAAATTATATATTTCCATACAAAAATGTCATAAAAAAGCTAGAGAAGATATGAGAAAAAAAGGTGGAATTTGCTCACTCTGCCTGACGATCGCCTTAATAAAAAGCTGATATAATATCGCACTTACAGTGTATTGAAATAATATTATTATTTATTTATTTAATAATCATGGAAGACCAACAGCACAACAAAGAAGCATAGAAAACATTGATATAATATAGATGGCCAATTACAGGTCTCCACATTTAGAAATATGTTAGTAATGATAAATATATTATGAATTAAACTTAGACATGTTAAGAATTATATAACAAAGAAAGAATAAAAACGATAATAAGAATTATATAACAAAGAAAGAATAAAAAATTTAAACAAAAGAAAAAGAGACTTAATTATTAGCAGAAAAACAAAGGCATGTTAAAAATAATATAAAAAGAATGAACAAGAGAAAAAGAGACTTAATTATTAAGTAAAAAAAATTCTGCACTCAAAATTTTTCTTAATCTTGTGTGGCTGCATTCAAACAGATCAATATCCAATAATCTTATCAGTTTATTAAATGCACCGCATACCCTCAAGAAATGTGAATTACGACGATAATTGGATGAGGTAAAATCAATGTGAAAGACTGGGTTGTGTCTACGATACCTACAGGGAACATGGAATTTTAGTCTATTTAATAGTTCAGGATAGTCAACGTTGCCCGATACAATTTTTAGTAGGTACATCAAGTCACCTATTTCCCGACGTTTGTATACCGTTAGGATGTGATATTTTTTGCATGAACGGTCATTAGTCAGAAACGCAATTGAATTTAAAGTTGAGAAAGCGAATAATTTTTTTTTTATTTGTTCCAAGCGATTTACATAGAACACGTACTGGGGATTCCATACTTGCGATGTGTAGTCAAGTTTGCTTCTGACAAAAGTGCAATAAAGTACTTTCAATGTCTTTACACACTTAAAATCTTTAGATATTCTCATGATAAAACCTAAATCCCTATAAGCCTTACTTATAATAGAATCGATATGTTCATTGTATAATAATTTTCTATCATTGATCACCCCTAAATCTCTGATTGATGTAGCTGTTTCCAATTGTTCTCCTTTTAGTATAAAATTAAATGATATGATATTCTTTTTGCGTGTGAAAACTACACAAGAACATTTTGAGGGATTCAAGTCAAGTTTATTTAATTTACAATAATTATCTAACCGTAGCAAATCATCTTGTAAATTGAATGAATCATAAATACTAGAAATTGGTTTAAAAATTTTCATATCGTTGACAAAAATTAGGACATTAGAGTGACGAAAGCAATCGTGAATATTGGAAATGAAGATTATAAACAACAATGGCCGCAGTGATCCCTGGGGTACTCCGCTGGGAACTACAACCCAACTCGACATGTAATTGCTTACTACCACAGCCTGAGTTCTATTATCGATGTAGGATGCAAACCATCTTAGCAACCACATACTCCAGCCAGGAAAAGCTTATTAATCAACAGATGATGATCTATTCTATCAAACGCCTTACTATAATCAGTATAGATCACATCTGTTTGAAGTCCTTTATCCATTTTATCAGTTAGAAAGTCATTAAAGAGTATTAGATTGGGGCGATTCCATTATCGCGGGTGCAACATTTAGACGCATGTAAAGTTTCTTACTAATAAAATAAAAAACATTTTTCATGAAATTATTCTTTAAAGGGCTACATTTTAACCTGTTCTCTCTTAATTTGTTTATAAGAATTAAAATAATGTATACATATAGTCATGAGGGAGATTTAAAGTGCTATCGCGGGTGCAACAAAATCGGCCCTATCTTTCCAGATTATAGTACACAAACACAAAAGTCTGTTAATTGTGAAACATTTATTACAATATACCTTCATATTTTGAAAAAAGATAAATCAATAAAAAATTTACAGAAAAGAAAAATAAACAATGAATTATTCACTTTTAAAGCAATCGCGGGTGCAACGCCAAATTATCGCGGGTGCAACGCGTCTAACTTCAGTGAATGTAAACGTCATAATAAACACAAAAATGAATTAAATAAGAGATTAAAATAACGTATATTACTAATTAGTACACTTTTTTGTTACTTAAGTTAATTATTTATTTTCAAATACGTCAATATTCGCCGAAAATTTTATCAATATATTATTGCCATCAATTTTCTTCTCTGGCGCTTCCAATATTGCAACAATGTCTTCGAATTGAATGTCTGCTATATTATTCACGATTTCAAGGAAGCGTTTACCATCAATCGTCTTCAGAAATTGTACTCTAACGTCTATCTTTCATCTCAGGCGTTTACCTGCTAACATCATCCCTATTATAGAAATCGCAAATCTGTTGACTTCATTCCTCAGTTTCTGAGGCGTTGCTTTAGCGGAGTCATTTTTGTTAGATACAGCAACTTGGAATTCAGTAGTTATTCTTTTTACAACTTTCACTGCTTTGGTGGGACTAGTAGGCGTATTACGCTTCACTATTTTTTAATTTATTTTATTTATTTATTTATCTTAATTATTTAGTTCCGTACATAATGTTGTGTGCGCTAATACATGATTTCATTTAAACCTATTTTGGTGGAAATATAAACATGATTTCGTTTAAACATATTGCATTCCATAATCAAGGTATTTTAAAGTTTTTGTAATAAAATTTTTGCACTTCTATTTAAACCTCTTTATTACTCCCTTTCATTTAACTCGCAGTGTCTGCTTGCTTGTCTGTCGAAAAAACTTTGGAACGATTTTTAACCCCTTTCCCGTGATCCAATCGAGATGAAACTTTGCATGTAGACTCGTGGCGACGATAAAAATTATCTTACAATTCTTGTTTAAAAAAAATTTATAATTATACTATAATTTTGGATTTTTCGAAATTTTTATTACTCCCTTTTCTTAGCGTCGATAGACTCAAGCCCAACGCGTGGGGTAAGCGCCAAACCTGTTTCAACTGGTAAATGAGAAATGGAGTAAAATTAAAATGTTTTTATGGGTTAGTTTTTATTCACTGTGTTTTAAATTGCTTTTGGCAGCCTATCGTAGATTTTAAGACCTAGACAATTTTGTGAGGTGTTTTTATTTTTCTTCTGAAGTCTTGTGCTGTCGCCTTCTTTTGTAATATATGAATGAAAATCCTTATTTAGTTTCATCCTGTTATCAAAGTATTTGGGTAATAATCTGTGTAATTTTAAGTATTTGCACTAATACATTATCCTTTATTCTTTTTCTTTATTCAACATTTTTGTTACTTTTCTTCTTCTATGCCACTGTCATTTTCTATGCCTTTTACCACTGCTTTTCCTAACATGAGAGGATTGCTGTATCTAGCGCCTGTTATTTGAATTTGTTCTTCTTTACGATGCGTTCTAGTCGCCCGCATTCTTTCTTTTGATATGATTCTGGTCAGTAATTTCAAATCTTCATCTACCTCCATTTTTCTTTTCATTACTTCTCTTCGTTTCGAATTAAAAACCCTTTCTCGATGGAGATGATGTATGCATGAAGTTCGGCATTTACTTTCAGTTTTATTTTATATTTCCGTGAAGCAGTCTCTTTCCGATGTTGTTCTGTCATTTTAACTGATTTTTGTATAAAAAAGAGTGAAATCGTAACAAAAACACCTATTAAATATAAATCACTAATTACCCACAGCATGTATTATCGTTCGAGGCTTCATAAATCAATAAAATATGATAAAGGATACCATAATGTTAGGAGTCAAAAATGTTACACCCGCGATACAAATATCACAATCGCGGGTGCAACCAATTTGAGTTAACGTTTATTTCAATTCAACTTACAACATAATCTTAATTACGATTGATTTAAGTCTTAATTTGATTTCTTCTTACTTTTACAAAGTTTCAAAACGTTAGCATTTTATTTCTGTGAGAAAACCAAACTTTTATAACTTTTATATCGCGGGTGCAACAGGCTAATAATAGCTTCTTGTAATCAATAATATAAAAAAAACTAATAACAGGAGCTTACATGTTTTTGCGAGAACACGTATATTAATGTTATCACTACAAAATTAACTGGTAAAATATAACTGCAAACTGACTGTAACAGCTGTTTTGTGCAAGTGTTGCCAGGCACCAATTTTCAGATTGAATCAAACATTCTTATTGTTAATGCAATGTTAATGTTTCGAAGCGTGTCAAAAATTTAAATATTAACTTAGGTACAAAATAACAGTTTTTTTATTAAATTTAGACATTTTTCTTTGTATAAGAAACAAAAAACGTAACTAATACTGTGATTTAAAAATTGATGTCAAGAATCGTCTCTAGCGGAATCGCCCATTGGAGACAGTTGACTTCCCTTTGATGAATCCGTGTTGATCTGGATGAAAGGAGTGATGAAGAGCTGCATAGACTTGATCATATATAACCTTCTCGAAAACTTTAGCAATTGTGCACAATTTAGAAACACGTCTATATTTGCGACGTCTGATTTTGAGCCTTTTTTATGAATCGGCTTAATAAATAATGCCGATTTCCAGATATCTGGCACAAGTCCATCCTTAATAGAATTTTTAATTAAAATAGTTAGGGGTTCAGCGATTATATCAGCACATTTAATTAAATATATCGGCGGTATTTGATCAGGTCCAGCAGATTTATTTATATCAAGATGCTTTAATTGATTTATTATATTGAATTTACTGACTTCTATTGATGAAATGAAACAATCGGTGATTGGTTCGTAATTGGACAGAGAATTCGTATTTTGAGTAATTGAAGAGGGATTAGAAAACGTAGAATTAAAATAATCAGAAAAATAGTTACATATGTCAGATCCTGATGTGGCAGTATTGAGACCGTACGTCATATTACTTGGCAGGTTGAATGATTTAGATTTTGATTTAATAAATGATCAGAACGTTTTGGGGTTACGTACTACAGACTCCTCTATTTTAGAGATGTAAATCAAGTAACACTCGTTTTCCAATGACTTGGCTCTATCGCGTAAAATATTGAAAGATTTATCGCCATAAATTTTAAATTTACGAAAATACTTGAATTTTACTCTGATAATTTTTTTGAGTACCGCAGTGTACCAAGGAGGGAAAGAATCAAAATTGCCCATCTTGCACGGTACGCATTTATCACAAATAGTATAAAGAACCTGGTAAAATGATCTCAATGCTTGCTCAACGGGCTTGTCCGCTAGCAAGAAATCCCAATCAATTTTATTTAGTTCATTATTAATAACCTCAAAGTTAGCACGATGATAAAAATATTTCGTTCGAGGTGCTGGTTTCAGTGAATGGAAGTCAATAAAATTAACCGTTATTATTAATGGTTTGTGGTGGGGATCCACAGATACTAATGGGTCAAGACATTCTGAAACTCCGACTATTTCGTTGCAAAGAACCAGGTCCAAAATCCGCCTAAGGTCATTATATACCCCATTGAATTGATTGAGATCAAACATATTGGTAAAATTGATAAATTCACACTCGTCATTTGTGTGGTAATTGGTAGGTGAGAAGTAATAGAAGGAGGTATTAAAATTCCATTGGATTTTGCTGAAATTAAAATCGCCTAAGATTAAAATGTGATCATTGTGATTGGATGTTAAGATATTGCTTACTTTTTCTACAAAATTATTCAATTGTTTAGAAAAACAATATCCTTGATTTTGTGCACACAAGTAAAGAACACATACATGCAATTTATTAGAAGTACGGGTATTCAAGTTATAGGTGGATAGAAATCCATATATCTTCAACTGAAGAGGACCAAGATGGTTGGTCCACCTCCACCGTACTTTTGATTAGTTTCTTCGTAATTACGGTCACGTCGCCAAACCAAATAACGACTATCAAACAATTCAGCGTCGCTTATGCTATCTGTTAACCACGTTTCAGTTAAACACACTAGATAATAATTAGCCATAGAAATATTGTATTAGAAGTCATTTGATTTGGTTCGTAGACCTTTCGCGTTTTAATAATAAGCGGTAAACCTATTAGATGTCGACATCTATTAATTAAAAACGAAAGATAAAGACATAAAAATTCGAATAATTATCAATGAGAATAAATAAAATACACAATTGATATTGGGCATACGAGGCATTCAACTTTGTTACTGAAATATGAGTATTGAACTGTAGAAATAAATTTCGTAAATTTGACAACTGCAGGTATATTCAAATATAGCTTGTTCGTTTTTGTACACATTCCCCCACAGTTTTGATAATAGATTATTAATGTATCAGCCATAAATAATGTGGAGCTAATGAGATGAATATAATAGAGTTAGAAAAATAAAAAAGACTGTTTGATGTAATCAATGACCTTTTCAGGGTGCATTTACCGAGTCTCAACGACAAGTGCGTCGCCAGTATAAGATGTGTGAAATCGTAAATATACCAGTTAATAAGGTGACAGATAATAATAAGTATATTAAAGATAGACAATCTAGAGAAAGTAATAAGAAAAATGACAGACATGGAGAAAATAATAAAATAGTAAAAAAATAAAAAATTGCTATCGAGATTGTGTAGAAAGGTTATTTGAAAATGTCTAGAACATAGTTGGGGTTCTAATGGGTAGTAGAGCTAAGAGTCAGGGGTGCTAAGAATCTCCCGGCTCAACATAGTGAAGTGCAACGTACGTATAGGAACCTGGAATGTAAGAAGCTTATTTGCTCCTGGTAAGCTAGATAATTTGATAAGGGAAATGGAAAGGATGAAGATAGATATTTTGGGAATTAGTGAATTGCGCTGGTCCGGCACAGGAATTCATAAGCATCACAAGGGGAATTTATATTACTCTGGTAGTGAAGATTCAGACAGGAACCACAGGAATGGTGTGGGTATATTTGTCCCGATACATTTTGTTAAATATGTCAAAAACTTTGTGCCAATATCAGACAGAATCATGCTGTTACAAATAGAAGGCCAACCATTCAACATCGATATTATACAAATATATGCACCCACTGCGGAAGCAAAGTACGATGATGAGGTTGAGAAATTGTACGAAGGTATTGAGCAAATTATTCGATCTTTAAAAAGCGATGACATAAAACTTATTATTGGTGACTTTAATGCGAAAATTGGCGAGGGGCGCCGCCTCAATATAGTTGGAAACTGGGGACTGGGAGAGAGCAATCAAAGGGGAGACAGACTATTTGAGTTCTGTGAAGAACATAACATGATTATAACAAACACATGGTTCCAACTCCCTAAACGTAGATTGTATACTTGGAAATCCCCACAAGAAGTGTCGAATATAAACCCGGTAAGAAATCAGATTGACTATGTCTTGATTGATGATAGGTTTCGAAATTGTATTAAACGAGCCACAACATTCCCGGGTGCAGACATCGGATCTGACCATAATCCATTAATAGTTGATATCAAACTAAAACTAAAGGTTGTTAAGAAAAGGAAGGAAAATAATAAAATTGACACATCAAAGCTACAAAATTGCGTAATTAGAAATACTGTTTCAAATCAACTTAATGAAAAACTACGACAAATATCGGAAAACACCAACACCGATAGCGTTGAAACGATATGGAAAGAATTCAAAGACATAATGAATAATATTTGTAATACCTACTGAAATATTGAAATTAATTGACGACAAAAATATTGAGTACTTGCTAAAGCTGTTTAATATTATTTATGACACGGGGGTCATCCCCCAAGATTGGCTTAAATCTACATTCATCACTCTCCCTAAGAAACCGCACCCCAAAAAATGCGGGGATTATCGTCTGATCAGCCTTATGAGTCATGTGTTAAAAGTATTTTTAAAGATTATACATTCACGAATAAGATTAAAATGTGAATGTGATTTGGATTACTCCCAGTTTGGCTTCAGGAGTGGTTTTGGAACACGAGAAGCGTTACTGGCAATAGATGTACTACTGCAGAAATGCCGCGACCAACGAAAAGACGTTTTTGCGTGTTTCATTGATTATGAAAAGGCGTTTGATAGAGTGAAACACGCGGACCTTATCAAGATGCTCCAAGAGCGTGGTATTGATGACAAAGACATTAACATTATTAAAAACCTATATTGGAACCAGGAAGCTGTCATCAAGTTGGAAACTAGCTCAACAAAGTCTATACCATTCAAACGTGGAGTTCGACGAGGGTGTATATTGTCACCTATGTTATTCAATTTATACTCCGATCTAATATTCAAGGAGGCTTTGCATGACATAGAACTGGGGGTCAAGGTTAACGGTGTATACGTCAATAATATCAGGTATGCGGATGATACACTCATTTTGGCAGATAGTATGGAAGACTTACAAACACTCGTAAACAGAATTAATGAGGCTGGTGTGAGACTGGGTCTTAACATGAACGTGAGTAAAACAAAGTTCATGGTGTTTAGTAGGCAAGATCACACGGGAGCACGCCTCACATTGAATGGGGCTGGTATAGAGAGAGTGACAAAGTTTAAATACCTTGGAAGTATCCTAGCGGAAGACCTCGACCCAGAAACCGAAGTCAAATGCAGAATTGAAGCATCGCGAGCTGCTTTTAACAAAATGAGACAGATATTCTGCGATGACAATCTTAATCTGAAACTTCGACAGCGACTGGTCAAATGTTATATATGGTCAGTCCTGCTGTACGGAGTGGAATCGTGGACCCTCAAAGTGAGTAGCATGAACCGGCTGGAGGCGTTCGAAATGTGGATACATCGGAGAATGCTCCGGATACCCTGGACGGATATGGTCAGCAACACAAGAGTTCTTCAAAGAGCTAGAGTGAATAGAGAGTTGCTGACAAATATCAAAATCCGAAAGGTATCGTATTTGGGTCATGTGCTCAGAGGAGAAAAATATGAATTGCTCCACCTGATTCTTATGGGCAAGATAGAGGGTCGTAGAGGTGTTGGAAGGAGACAAATTTCCTGGCTCCGCAATATACGCGACTGGACGGGCATAAGAAGTGTTGGAGAGCTGTTTCGTGCTGCCCAGGACAGGGACGCTTTCTCTCGGGTGATAGTCAACGTTGGGGGGACCTGACATGACACTAAAAGAAGAAGAAGAACATAGTATTAACTTAGTCATAGTTTGTCCAGGTCCTGTTCATTCTGAATGGTGACAATTTTAGCGGTGTCAGTAGATCTTGCGAAGATGAGGCCGTCTTTGACCCATACATACTTGTACTTATTGACAGCTGCTCGTTCGCATACTTCCCGATACAGGATTTTATTTTGTAGAGTGAGATGCTCGTTAATGAAGATCCGTTGGTCTTGGTTGCCTAATCCGAGGCGATGTAATGTGAGATGGCCTCGAGATTGGCGCGCATGAGCAATGACTTCATTGCGCATAATCTTGGATGACAACTTCACAATGATGTTTTTAGGACGAGTTGAGTTCACTCAATGGGGGACACGGACTACATCTAGGATATCCCGTTTGGAAATGGGAAAGTTTATTACACTGCCCACATCTTTGATTATTTTCATTAGGTTTTCATTCCGCTTCTCCGGTATCATCTGAATCTCTAGGTTGCAGTTGCGATTCACTTGCTCTATATTATGTAGTTGCGTAGTGATTACTTTAGAGGTATCTTGCAAGCGCTCGATGTCCGAGGTCAATTTTTTTATTGTAATGGAATTTTCCTTTGATTCTTTTAAAAGTTCCTCATAACTTTTGGCGAAAAAATTTAGTGATTTTTGGATGTCCTCAACGGGTGACAGCTTTTCTTTTATTGACATAAGTTCCACGGACACTTTTGTTTCGATCAAAATAGATATTTCTTTTTTTAGGTTAGCAAAAAAATTAGTTGTAAAGTCATCTAATTTTATTTGCAATAAACCGTCAATATCTTTGATGCTGATGCTTTGTGTATGGGTACTTTTATTTATCAGGGCGTAGGTTTTATCACTTGGCAGCACTGTTTCTGGGCTCTTGGAGGTACCTTATCCGCCGCTAGATGTCGCTGTGATGAGCTTGTTTACCTTACATGAATGACATTTCCAAACGGTTTTGTTTTGTTGGTTCATTTTTCTGAATTTGGTTTCTGTTAATCCTGCACAATTAAAGTGGTTATAAATTTTTAAAAAAATTTTAAAAAAAGGCATTGAGAGCAGAGGATTTCATCTCCTGCGTGACAAACCTCTTTACAGCTCTGACAGTGCATACTGGATGTGAAAAAACGAGGTAGGTAAGACAAAAATTTAAGACAAGGATATAATTTTACTTGTATCTTGATTGAGAATTCTTGATAAGCAAACTTCTTGTGTTTTTACTATTTTTTATTCTTTTTCAACACTTCACTGTATATCGAGAGTTGATAGTTTCATTTGCACACGTTGTATTTACAAATTGTAAGGAGAATAATATTTACATTACTGTAGGTAATGGTACCATAGACTGGAATGAAATCATCTTACTAAATATTTAAATCTAAAAAAATCATGTAAATTCAGCCATTGTAATTTACTCATTAACCTTTTTAGTTTTGTATTTGCACTAAATAATATTTTGTTTATGTACATTAGGGTGGGCGAATTTTTTTTTTTTTGTTAATTTCTTAAGGGGCACAGCGATAAAAAGGTGTCAAATGGTCTCAAACAAACACGTGTAAAATATCATTACATTCTGATAAGTCTAACTGCCTCCGAATTAATGGTGAGTTTTCTTTTTTTTTTCGAGAAATGTTCTAATTAGGTTTTATCCAATAAACATAACTTTCTTCAAACATAGACCATGTAAAACACAATTGCAAGTATGAGGGGTTGGTGGGTTGAGTGTGGGAGAGTCGAGGAACACCAAGTGCGTACGTGCGCCCTGTTCATGTGTTTAGTCAGTGTCAGTATAGCTCCGGCTGCAATTAGTCGAGGTTGTGTCGGGCTTTTTTCCTCATTTTTAGTATGGTTCGTACACGATGATCGTGATTCAAGTGATATTAAAAGTAATATGTTACCAACTTATGAAGATGTTATAAAGTTCTGAGTGGAATCGGTATACGATAAAACGTGATAATGAAACTAATAAAGAACCCACTTACTATAAGGAAATAGAGAACATTGTCATTGCAAAAATTGAAGAAATATGGGCAAGAGCTTCCATTCCTACTGTCCAAAAAAAAAACGAGGGAAAGTGACATTGAAGAGATATCATTTGAAATTCAAAAATCTTTTGAAAAGCCACATTCAAATACCAAAGAAAAAATTTCGCGGTACCAGTAAAATATTGTTTGACATTTCGTCTTGCAAGTGTGAGAATATTTACGAATGCATTTGCTCTAGATACAAAAGTGTATCTGTGAGAGAGAAAAGATTCCTAATCGACCAATGAACCCCTAGAAGAATGATTATAAGAGCCTTGGATATTGTGACAATAAATAAAATAACACTTTGAAAAGGAAAATGCTCAGACAAAAATCACAGTTTCGGCTTCAAAAAGAAAGTATAGCGAAGTTTAATGTGACTACTTTATTCGAATCCAGTCTATCTGATAGTGATAATGTATTCCAGCCACAGACACGAGTCTTAATATCAGTGGCTCCTGTCAATACAGTCGAAAAGCCTACCGCTAAAAATATCATAGTAGACTACGCTTTACTTTCAAGAACGTGTGATAGATACGGGGTATTAGACAGGATTGGGGCAGCTATTACTTCAGTAGTTCTTCACACTTATACTTTGGAAATTATTGATAAAAATAAGTTTCACTGGAAACGCACGATACCACAAAAATTGGCCACGGAAAAAGACGGAAGTCCACCAAATATGTACCTGCTTTATACTTTGATAGACGGAAAACGGACTTGAATTACATCCGAAAAGGTCAGAAAAATGTACAATTATAGCATTCTTGAAGAGCATATTTCATTAATAATGGAAGCAGAGCCGAAGTTCTTGGGTTATATTCACCGATTTTTTTTTGAAATCAGAAATATCTATAAAATCTTTGGTGGCTGTTAGATGTGATGGAACTAACGTGAACGTTGGTAAATATGGAGGTGTTATACGTCTGCTTGAAAACAAATTAGGTAAACCGTTACAGTGAATTATCTGCCTACTTTGTATGAATGTAGTACCGTTTCGGCGCTTGTTTCTACATATTGATGGTGGCACATCGGGACCCAAAACATTTTCAGGGAGAATCAGTAAAGATCTAGAAGAATGTGAAAAAAGGCCCATTGTTCGATTTCAACATGTTTCAACAGAGTTACCCGAGTTTTCTGTTCAAGGTATTAGCACTGACCAAACATATTTATACAGAATAGTTTCAACGATTTCAACAGGCATGTTTCCTAAGGATTTTGTTAACAAATCGCCAGGCAAAATGTCTCACGTCCGATAGCTAACTCGTCCTAATCGAATTCTACGTTCGTATGTTTCGATGTAATTTCCTTCTGAAAATTTAGTAATTCTTGCTATGTGTGTCGTCAAGGTTTACGCTCCAACATAGTTTGCTATAAATATTCACCCTTCCTGTAAAGATGGAGCACGGCACCTTTTCAAACTCATCACTACAACAAGATATTTGTCCACAGAACTGAAAGTCATAATAGATCCTGTAATTCAAAGAAACAGTTACATCGCACACCCTGAAAATTTATTAATCGCAATGCTGACTGACTCTGAACCACACATCCGTGAACCTGCAGCCCATCGCATTTCGAAAACCCGCAGCAAACAAGAAAATAGACTGCGACTGTTACTACCTACTACAAAATTGGATGCATTGTCTTATACAGATCTCATTGACTGGCAGGAGAATATATCTGATCCACCAATATTGAAATCCATACCTGACGAAGACATACAACTGTTTGTCACCCAGAAAGCAGAAAGAGAACTCTCAGTTCTATGCCCGCCATGCCGCACACAAGCTGTTGAAAGGGTAGTCAAGACTAGGAAAGAAGCTTCAGCCACATTGTGCAAAAAATCTGAAAGAGAAGGCTTCATAAAAAACCAAATATCATCTTGGAAAGCCATGCCGAAATTCGATAGTAAGAAGGATTTTTGGGCTATTTCAAACATTAAAAAATAATAATATTAATGCCAATTTTGTAAACGTTTTCTTGTAATAAATAAATTTAACTTGTACAAGTATATTTCGTTTTATTATTTAACTTTTTTTTACATATTTAAACTTTTTAAATCTTGTTGCAAAAACTCGTTAAAATGAGTTTTTTTCCCAAAATATGTGTTCTTTAAAGTCAATCCGGATGCAGAAAGTGATATGCCATTGTAATGAAATTTTATAAGTGAGCTAAATCATAATTTAGCACCCTTTTCTTGCTGTGCCTAATAGATTTTTTTTTTCTTACAACGGTGGCCCACCCTAATGTACAAACAAATACTTGTAGGTGCATTTACAATATATGGGTGCAAATATTTATTAGCATCCTATTAAGAGCTCATATTCTGACCAAACCAACTTGGCAACATAATCGTGCCACAATATTGGAGCGGTACATTCTGGATTACATTGGTAAGCGTAAAAAAAGTGAAATCTTCTTACCTAAAATTATCTCATTGATATGATTTATTAGAAAATTTAAAAACTCGTGCGCATCTTGTTGTAAATAATTATCAAACTCCTCTGCAAAACACAAGAAAATACATAAAAATATTAATAAATTCAACCTCAAAAAAATACAGTGAAACTCGCTTAATAAATTCACTTTTAATAAGTTTTCCCGCTAAATAAGTTTGAATTCTGCGGTCCCGAAAAAGTCCCAAACAATTCCATATTTTTTTAAGGTTTAATACGTTTCCCACTTATTTCGTTTCTCGCCTAAGTCGTGAAAATATTTATAGCCGAACTCAATTTATTCATACAATTAAATCTTCATAAGACGAAATTTTGTTCAACATTCCTAAAAATGAAAAATGGGCGCAATAAAAATTAAATGGGTTTGGCGGAGTCAATAAAGTTCTAGCCGCAGAAAAAACCCTGTAGTATTTGGATAGCCTAATAAAATAATATTTAATAAATAAATTTATCCAGCGATTATTTACATTAATTTTTTCAAAATCAATCAACGTCGGCGCAAAATAAATTCGCCTAAACGAAACTGTTTTCATTTTGATTGTATTTCTTCGAGGAAACAATTGGCAATATTAATTACGTAATATCTCCTATTGTTTTCTAAGGCCGGCATCACACTAGGTGTATCTTCCGTCGCGTCTTTGACGCCGCGGAACGCCGCCACTACGTGGATCATCAATCGTTCCGCGTCGCCGGCGGAACGCTCGTTTCGGCATCCGTTCGCTTCCCGCCCGCGGAACTTATGTCAACGTAAAATCGGTGACGTCGCGTCTCGTGTTTTTGATTGTAACGCGCCACATTTGACAGATTACCTGCACGTGTGTTTGTTCTCCGCGCGATCCGCCGCGGAATATAGTAGGTATGTGACGGTTACAGATTTGACGCGACGGAAGAAACGCGTAGTGTGGCGCCGACCTTAATGAGTTACAAAAAATGGATCTAATTTAATTTAGCAATAACAAATACCACGAATTTTCTTTCCGCCCGGGAAAATATTAAGGTAGTCTGAAATCGAACGTAATTAATATAAAGTAATTAATCACAAATAAAAGGACGTTGCTCAAGGCGGTGTGTTGAATGTGTACACCTAAATTATGTGAAAATCATCAAAAGGGATAAATATTTAAAATGAAGTGAAATAGAATACTATTTACAAATGGTTATTTTTTACAAATGTGCAAACTTTACCAGGCCAGGGAAAGTAGATACAGGTAGCTTTTTGTATTTTTTTTGTATTCTAGAGGTTTTTGATTTGTCAATATACACCGATTTATATTAAAAAATTTTGACAGTGCTATTTTTTTTATAGTTTTGGTGGTATTTATTGTTTTTTAACCCTCAGGTACTATATACTTACATAGGTAATATTTTACAATTGTATATATTTACCTACTTCATGTTTTACAATAAAATGTCCTTGAACTGTCATATTATATAAACGAAAATTTAATTAACACACAAAATTAGAAAGTGTAAATAATTTATGGAAATATTGAAATCACTGTTAATATGTTTTCACACCTAATAAGTTTTTATTTGCTGGTCCCTTGAAAAACGTATTAAGAGAGTTTCACTGTATTTGATTTGTCTAATCAATAAAGCTAAAATAATAAGTAACAAAGTGTGTATACAGAATATAAATGTAACATTAATGTACATTTTCTTCTTGCATTATTTTCAGTCAAAATCATAAAGCCATGTATTCATTAGGGGACAAATTATCTCGCAAAATCACGCGCGGCATAGAGTCTACGTGACGTTGCAACATCGCGCACAATATAGCGGGACATTTCTACGTGCCGCGGAAACGTTGCCATGCGCACGGTACTTGAGCGAGCTCACGGGGACATCGGTCTGCGAGTCAGTATCACATGGTATGTTTACAAGTGAATGCTGAATCTGAATCTGTCAACTGACAACTCATCGCCGTACAATTTTGTGGTACACTTCAAACCGTGAATATAAAAATAAAATGATGTGAGGGCCGACAGCGTTCCTTAATATTGTCTTGCTTGGCTATGGAAGGCCCGATTATTTGTAATAAATTGTCAAAATCAGTTGTTGTCATTCAAGTGAAATTGACAAAAGATCCGTTAGACATTCGAAGATCGCATAGAATATCCATCCTTCTTTCTCTTTGCAGAAAATAATAAATAATTTCACACCTACCAACTTTTTCTCCTCTTACGTGTCGATAAACTCGTTAAAATAAATAAATACGCAGCTGTCATCCTAACCTCATCGGGCGGCTAGTGTAAACAGATACGCAGCTGTCAACATAACCTCATCGGGCGACATTTCCACCGTTTCCGCGACAAGTGATATGCGAGTCCCTGTGTGTACACGTCAAATGACCGTGTCATTGTCCCCGAAACATGACCGTAGATGTTGATGCGACATGCCGCGCGGAATGTTTCGCAATTTGTCCCCTAGTGAATATATGGCTTAAAACACAATGCAAACTATCTCATAACATTTGCGATATGACAATTTTTAAAACCTTCCAATAGAAAAGTATTAACTTTGGATTTTTTACAAGTATAGGGTGTTTTTTTTAGAAGCAGAGATCTTTAAATTAAAATAAAACACAGAAAAAATATTTTTAATATCCATGAAATAGGATTTATCTGACAGATAATTATATGGCATTAATATTGAATATGAATTCGGGCATGTGACCACCGTGACTGGTGTAATCAAGAAGTCCAATTTTTACACACTCTTTGTAGTAAATCAGGCTGTATTTCGGCAATAATGGGTCGAATGCTGTTCAGCTGAAACCACGTGTAAGCAAAATTAATGCCTTTCAATTAAGGCATGAAAAAGTTAGTAATCATGTCTCTGTACCACTGACTGTTGACTGTAACGTTCTGAACATCATAATTTTTGAAGACATATAGATCAATGATTCCACAGGTCCATAATGCACACCAAACGGTGACTTTTTCTTAATGTAATGGTGTTTCGACAATGGCTTGTGGATTATCATAGCTCTGAATGCAGCAATTCTGTTTATAGATATGACCAGGAGTGTGCTTTATCACTGAATACATTTGGATTGTGAAAACTGGACATTCAGATTACGTCATGTAAGCGCCAGCCATGGCGGCCACATGCCCGAAATCATATTCAAATATTAATGCCACAAATTATCTGTCAAATAATTGATTGATTTCATTGATATTAAAAACATTCTTCTGTGTTTTATTTCCATTTAAAGTTCTCTGCATCTAAAAAAACACCCTTTACATATATTATAAGTTCGAAAACGTGCGCAAGATAGTTTAGTAAAACAAGACATATTGATAAAATCATATTTATGTGGAAACACACATTTCATGATGGCTGTAGCCATCTTCTTACCAAGTAACATCATTGAACCATCAGCTATAATCATATTTTTTTATAGATAGATGGTCAAACAAAAACTAACAGTTAAAGCTGCCATACCCGCAAATGTGTTAAGAACTGATTACACAAAGAGGATTATGAAGTATAGGAAAAGAGGAAACTTACCTTTTTCTTTCCTTAATCGTGCAATGAACTTTTTGGGAGCAATAGATCCAACTTTTTTCTTTTGGGTGGCAATGCTATAAAATAAATCGGCTAAACATGACAAAAGAGTTTCTTTAGTCCTTTTATTTTTAGCTTTGTACTCCAAAACTTTCTCTCTGAATGGCCGGCAAAAGTACAGGGCTTGAAGTACTGAATTGCTGTAACAGGTATTGCCAAACTGCAAACAAATATATAAAAATTGACATTAAAAAAAGGTGCCAATGTAAAAACAAAACCTGTTTCATAAACATTGTATGTGAATGAAGTACTAACCAATAATTTAATCTAAATTCTCAACCAAGAACTAATAATAAAACCATATTATTGAAGAAAAAAGTAGGTGTGTAAATATTTGAACTCACGTTTACTAGTCCAAAATAGTGTTCGTTAGGAGGAAATTGATCAGATCCGATATCCCGTTCGAGTTGTGATACATTCCCACCCTGTAAATTCTCAAAAACGTTAGCTTTCACATTTCGTATTTGCTTCGAGACCGTCAAAGGAATAAAACGACTTATGATAAATTCATAGAACCCACTAATTATATTCATCATAATTTAAAATAATTTTGTTTCAAACATTACTTCTGGTTTTATTATAAATTGTATATTACCATTTTGGGTTAATATCATTATTGCTCAAATCCCTGACATTTTGACAACTCGAAGTCATAGACGGTCATAGATATAGAAAAGGGAAATATAGTCATAGACGATTGAGTTAAGCGCCATGTACAAATTGGCCAAGGTTGGCCCAATGCGTACAGGGGGTTTTGACAACACCTCCTATGAGGTATTGGTTTTGACGCAAGTTGGTGGAGGTTGGCCGAAGTTGGCTGAGTTATCGGTTTTTCGAGCACACATCAAAAGAACAGCGTGGCGACGCTCGGCCGGATCGACCATTTTTTAATTCGTCACCGTCCGCTAATTAGGGTATACGTCGTTCATGCTTCGTTTATCGTGTTTCTGAGATCGCCAAAAATGTCGCTATCGTGGACAATGAAGAGACATTCAAGTTTATTGAATTATTATTGTTAGTATAAACGGAAATTAATTATGAAAACAATGATAAGTTTTATTTTTCAGATAATTTAGTTCGAAAACTTTGATTTAGTCACATCAATAATTATCACTTTTTTTTATAGTTTGATTCGTCAATCTATAGAAAATATAAAATAAATGTGAATAGAGAAGAACAATATAAAGATAGACATAAAAATGTAGAATTAAAAGAAAATGTAAAACAATTCAATGAAATTAAAATTATAAATAGTAATTTTATACAATAAGCAATACTTTAAATTATAGAATAAAACAATAAATATGAATTCAATTAAAAATATTATTTAGAAATTATAATTATATTCAACTAGCTGTTATTCAGTTAAGATTTATGTCTCTAAAATTGAAGCCAAGTTTTAATATAAAGCTTATATTTCTCAAACTACTTGCCAACGACCATACCACCTTGAAAGCACTGGTTCTTGTCCGAAGTTAAGTAACATTGGGGGCGGTCAGTACTCGGATGGGTGAGCGCTTAGGAACACCGCAGGCCGTCAGCTTTTTTTTTCATTATGTACGAATCCCTTTTCCTCTTTAAATTAAAAAATAATAAATGTCCGGATCCGCTATCTTTATTTTGTAAAACCATATTTATCATAGTTTAACATGTCACCATATTTTCACGTTTTGCGAATATGAAGTAAAATTGTATTAATTATAAGCTATGACAGTGTCATCATTTTATTATATAACTAGCTGTAACTCGTTAAAAATGAAATGACGGTACTCTTTCATGTCAGTTCCTAAGGAATAAGTTTTTAGTTATTTATATGAAAAATGACAAAAAATTACATTAAAAAAACGAAAAAAATACTTAAAAATTCTTACTTATAAAATTCACTCAAAAAAATTAGTAAACAAAATTATTATAATTGGAATAGTTTATTGGAATAGAATTATTATAATAGGAGTTGACAAAAAAATATATTCTCGTATATTATAATTGGAATAGTTTATTGGAATAGAATTATTATAATAGGAGTTGACAAAAAAATATATTCTCGTATATAGAGTTGTTATTAGCAACGGATTTATAAAGAAAAGGCGCATGTGCTCAGTTATTTCATTTCTGTAAACGCAATATTGTAGATTGTTGTTAAGAATTTTAGGCGCAATTGAAGATTTAAAATTAAATGTTTTGAAGTTGCAAAAACTCATTTGCCACAACTCACAAATTGAACAATTTTGATTTTTTTCTTTTGATTGATTCGATAGATATACTATCAGAGAATATGCTTGTAAATTATAGAGCGAAATTCTAAATATTTCTCTAATTATAGCTTCGAACAAATAATTTGCCGCGGCAGCGATTACGTCCATTTCTAGTGCTTCGCCAGGCAGCAATGAGCAACGTTAGCGCTCTATAGTCCGTCCAACTTATCTGGAGAATAAAGGAGGGCGTCCCAATCGTTGTGGTACTGCCCATAGTCTAAAAATTATTTCATTTGTAGGGAATTTTATGCAAATTCGTTTTTTCTTTAACAAGTTATTAAGCAGTATACGACACGATAAAAAACAAAAAATGTAAACTAACGTACAAATAAATTTATCCAAATATACATTCGTAAAATACACAATGTCACAAAATGGCGTTTTTTCAAAATCAAAGAAAAATACAATTTTCAGGAAAAAAACAAACAATAATTATTACGCAGATATTCCGCCGCGTTTTTTCCGTTACGCCAAATCGGCAAAGCAAATAGATCGACCGATCATCCGCGTAGTGTGTTTAATAAGCGCATATTGTATGGAAAGAAATGTAGCGATGTTCCACGACAGAAGAGACGCGGCGGAAGATCCGCGCAGTGTGGCGCCGGTTTTATTCGGTGTCTCATACCTAATGATCATGACCACCATGTTTAACTCAGTAACACCTAAGGATATCAATCGGTTTAGGGCCGTTGTATCAACTTGGTTTATAGTAATCTTTCGTTCAAAGCATAGATATTTTGCATTTTCCACCGATCAAACAACTCGCTCTCGTAAAAATCTATGCTTTAAATGAACTATTGCTATAAACTAAGTTGATGCAACCAGTCTTTAATGTGCATAAATAAAAAAGTTTATTTTTGAAAAAAGATGTTTATACAAATGAACTCGTTAATGAATTATGTAATAAAAAGTATAAATAATAAAAATTCTATGTAAAAAATTATCGAATAAAATATGTTCTAAAACTTTTCTCATCTTACGGCTTCTAATTCAATTTTCCACTTATCCTTGTTCTTTTTTTTCCGGGTGTAGATATTTTAATGCCCATTTCCACGGCCACTTTACCTTCTTTAACTATTTTGTAAATTGCCGATTCAGAAATACCTGAAGAAATTGTATAATAGTAAATAAAAAACTAAGTATGGTAAAATCATTATAATTGCATGGCAGCACTAACCTGAAGTGGCGGCAATAAGTCTATGAACAAAATCAAACGGTATAATTGGGGCTTTTAGACGTTGTTCCTCTTCAAAAAACGTGTGCATTTTCAAGATTATTTCCCGAACACCGCTTTTAATGGTTATTGGCATAGTGACAATCTAAAATTTTCTTAAAAAACTATCGAAACAGTCGTGAACCCCTCTGTAAACAAAGTCTGTCAAAGGTCTGTCAGCTGTAGATAATCCAATATGGCGTCGTTAGTTCCAAATTTGGCCATTCTTCAGATAAGACCCGGTTGTTTCAAGTTCGATCAAAGTAAGCGGTCGATAAAAGCATAGATTTTTACGAAAACGGATCGTCTGATTGGTGGAGAACGTAAAATTTCAGTTTAAACTCTACGCTTACTTTGATCGAATTTGAAACAACCGGGCCTTAGACGGACTATACCGAGGTTGGCCCAATGTGTACAGGACCCATTGTCATCTGATTGGTGGAGAACGTAAAAATCTATGCTTTAAAAGAACGCTTACTTTAATCTAACTTAAAACAACCGGCCCTAAGGGGGTCAGAAAATGCTACTTTTATCTCATTGCTGTCACTTGACGTGTTGTGCGCAAGCGTCGTGACTCTCATTTATCCCATGTGGCAGCGCTGATTGGATATAAATTGGCGCCAATTCTCGGACATACGCATAAGGGTAATCGATGTGACACCGGTATGGGTGAGACAAACATATATTTCTGCATTGTAGTGATTTCGCCTATTTCCAGACCCTGCTAACAATATAGGAGTATTACATTGATATGCCGGTTTTTTTTGCCGCGAAATGCGTTATAGTTTTCACATATGGCAAGTCCCTGGAAAAAATGTCCAAACAACAGATTACCACACGTGTCACCGACATATTCCCGCCAGCCGGACTGACCTTTTGTTTGAGAGCAATGCAACTCCGTCATTGTTTCGAAAATACGATTTCTCCGAGAAGCGCGCCCCATTACGAAACGCGGACAAAGTTCTCTGCTTCTAAAAAAAAACATCCTATATTTGTAAAAAACCAAAGTTATTACTTTTCTATTGGAAGGTTTTAAAAATTGTCATATCGCAAATGTTATGAGATAGTTTGCATTGTGTTTTAAGATTTTGACTGAAAATAATGCAACAAGAAAATGTACATTAATGTTACAATTATATTCTATACACTTTGTTTCTTATTATTTTAGCTTTATTGATTAGACAAATCAAATATTTTTTTGAAGTTGAATTTATTAATATTTATATGTATTTTCTTTTGTTTTGCAGAGGAGTTTGATAATTATTTACAACAAGATGCGCACAAGTTTTTAAATTTTCTAATAAATCATGTCAATGAGATAATTTTAGGTAAGAAGATTTCTCTTTTTTACGCTTACCAATGTAATCCAGAATGTACCGTTCCAATATTGTGGCATGATTGTGTCAGAATATAAGCTCTTAACAGGATGCTAATAAATATTTATAGTAACGTATATCGGTAATGTTTAATCCAGGTTGGAATGGTCACTCAAACTTCAACACGCTATGATAGATATAATGTATTGACAATACATTGAATAATTAATTATGGCACGGCCAATCCAGTAGAAAATAATTGCGAATAAATCGCGAAAAATGTATTGCGTCTTTTATATAATTTTAATTCATTCTAATCACCATTCTACGGGCATTTAATTTTACGATGAATTAGTTTATGCCTGGTTCGCGTAGGACCAAAATCGACGGTCCGACGAAGAAAAATATATATTTGTGTTTGAAGAAGTTTGTTATTTTTCTCGATAGTAAATGTCTTGATAAATTTGATAGGGTCCACTCCGTAAACAGGCAAACATAAAGTAATATAATATGTTTGTTGCTAATATTAATGTGTGTAAAATGTAATACTTTGTATGTTATAACTGTCAATGAGGTCCCGTTAATGAGTCATCCATTAGAGTGACGACCGCGGCCGCGAGGGAGTAATTAAAAATGTCATTATGACTCACTCAGGCCGCGGGCGCATGTAAATAAATAAAATTCTAATTCATTTTTTGATAGTATCGCGAACGAAAATCAGGTAGCCGTCTGATTATGAAAAATTTTATGCCAAAAAATCCGAAACCGACTGCCAAAAAATGCAAGAGGATCTCGAGAGACTGTCAGGTTACTGTCAAACGAATAGGCTGATACTAAATGTCACTAAATATTATAAAATTTCCTTCACCCGCAAAATAAATCGTATTGTATGTTAATATACTATTGGTAATGATAGAGTCAGGGATGTGGATGAGATACGGGACTTGGGATTGTTGCTAGAGTCTAAAATGAATTTCAACCGGCACATTGATGCGATTGTTGGTAAAACATTCAAAAAGTCCGACTTCATAATGCATCTTGGCAAACCATTCAGGCAAATTAATACGTTTAGGAGACTACACATAACCTATGTTCGACCTCACCTTCAATTTTGTTCGACAATATGGTCACCTACATATAAATTTAACATTAACAGAAACGAAAACGTTCAAAAATCATTCCTTAAGCGTATTAACTACAAATTTATTTGAATTTTAACTATTTGGACACAATAAAATTTCACAAATTGGACACTCTAGAAAACAGGCGAATATTGTCAGATCAATCCTTTCTTTTCCAAATAATTCATAACCTTATTGATTCTCCTGAAATCACCAGCTTGCTAGCTTTCCACGTCCCATTCCGACCTACCAGACAGAAGTACCTCTTTTCCCTTCCAACTTATCAAACCAACAAACCATAATAGGAAAAATTCCCCTATTCCACGCATATGCTCAGATTATAATTATCTTTTAAATTCAATAGATATTTTTAACACTCAATATGTATGAAGAGTATCGTCATATGGTGAGGCAGATACTAGAAACTCGTCCCCCTCCCTGATCATGTATATTATATACATCACGAGCCCTTTGTGTCTTTGTTAAATTTACATTTGGAACAATCGGTTAAATTAAACTTTTAAGTTGTTATATCTGTCATTATCAAATTGACTTATTTATGGTTATGTTCTATTTGTGTTATCCTTTGGAAGTGTCTCCCTGTTGGAAGACTGAATACAATAAAATGAAAATAACATGAATGTTGGGAGATCTACTTTGAGGATTACTCTGTATTAGACAATAATAACGTTAATTCTCTATAAATAATCCTTGTTTTATTGTTTTAATTAAATAAAATAAAAATAAAAAAATAAAAATAAAAAATAAAATAAAAAAATTAATAAAATAGCCAATAATAAAAAAGCAAAATTAGCAAGAAAAGCAACCAAAAAACTAATAAAAAAAAACTAAATTAAAGTTAAATAATTAATTGTTGTAGATATGATCTTGAATGTAAGTAAGCATTTTGTTAAAGATAATTGGTGTCGATGTAGATTAATACTATACTTTGTGATTCGAAAAAACAGTGACGGTAGAGTTGGCAACGGGCTTAGTGCAAAAAGAGAGCAGCGACAAGAGTATAAATAAAAGTGACAGAACAATGAGATTAGGCCTACATAGCTAGAGAGATACGGCTGGCGTGCTGCGGAATGAGAAAACAATAGGGGCGGCTTAGCAACAGAGAAGAAACCCGCGACCAATGGCATCAGCGGAGAGGCAGGGAGGGCTAAGGGGCCCATTGACGATGAAAGTGGTCCCGGAGCAGTCCAACCAGCAGGAGGCACCACGCTCACAGCCAACGAAAAGCTGGAGGTATGTCCCCGGACCACCAGCGGCCACGGATCGCCAGGAAGAGTATATAAGGCGAAGCCGGCATCCGAAGGGCATTGAAGGTGATCCACCATATACCCTGGGCTGTTTTATGCGCCGAAGCGTCCATACCGGCTTAACACGTTTGCCGCCTGTTTGGCATTATTTTATGCTAAAGCGTCCTCTCCGCCCGGCCTGTCGTCTCAGCAATACAAGAACCAAGACCAGGCGAGTCGGTCGCGCAAAACCTTCAAACAGTTGAAAGTTTAGTGGAGGAACCGAGAACTCTAGCTCTGCTCGTAAGAACGGTAGAGCCGAATACCTCGATAACTCCAGAAGAAGCCGGGTCCAAACGGTAGTGTCCGCCGTATCAGAGCCACAATGCTCAGTGTTACCGCCGCGACGGCCAGTGACGAAGAAACGACGCCCCGCCGTCGACTGTATGAGCACAACGACGTCGCCGTAAGCACCGCCTGATGAAGCCTGCATCAACAGGGAAACCACCAGCAGGAGGAAGTCGCCACCCACTGGAGTAACACGAAGAAGGAGACATCCGCCACGTACTCCGCAATCAGGTTGATCCAAGCTAAAGACTTTTTTTCGCCTGCCAATTCTATAAAAAGTGCTATCTTAATTTTACTACCAACCCATGTTTAGCTTAAGATTAATTTTTTATGTGTTTTTTTGCCCTAATTATTTGGTTTTTCCTCTTTAGATTAAGACTTATGTAAATTTTTACCACTTTGACTAATATAATTAACTCGCAGATAAATACTTTATTTTCACATATCCTTCCATTTCACCCCACTCAATATCAGTAACAAGGTTTAGATAGAGTCGAAGAGTAGTCCGATCACGGGATTCGCGCAGGTCTGAGACCTCCCGGACGGCCCAATTCTCGATACTATTCTATGCCCAATGCGTGGGGCACGCGCCTCAATCACCATTTGATATCGATATACTCTATCAACATAAATATATGGTCTCATCAACTTAGACATTAAGGGCCCTGTACACATAGGCCGAGGTTGGCCCTATTTGTAATAGAGAAATAAATTATATGAAAAATTATAATAATAATAATAATTCAAACTTGAATGTCTCTTCATTGCTCCACGATAGCGAAATTTCGGCGATCTCAGAAACACGACAAAAAAAAACACAATAGACGTACACGTACATCAGCGGACTTATACGCACATCAGCCAATGTATGATCCCACCGTACGAGCGATACCAAAATTCCTTTGATGTGTGCTCGAAAACCGACAATGTAGCCAACTTGCGCCAAAACCACCTATACACATTGGGCCAACCTCAGCCAATGTGTACAGGGCCATAATAGTCTTCGATATCTTATCTATGGTCTTCGCTTTTCTTTTCTATGGCTCTAAGCTTTAGACGTCATTTCATGTCTGTTCTGTGCGTTTCGGTAATTTGATGGTAATTTGCAAATTTGTGCGACATTTTGTATCGATTTCGCAAAATAAAGATCAGTTTGTATTGGTTTTGTTTGTGTATAATTGGTTTCTATTTATGTACAACCAAGAACAGCACAAATAAATTTAAAAAATGAGTTTTTGTTGAATTAAAAAAATATATAAAATGTTTTAATTTATGCATTAAATCTTGAAGGATCTCTTGTATCGCTCTTGAAAGACTACCATTGCCTGGTGATTTTGTAATGTGTTTTCATATACATATCTGATGAGAATGGGATCCAATTACGACTTCATAGACCAGGATAAAAAATATGTGTTTAAAGGTGCTCTGTTCAAACACACCAGTAAAACGAGCAACAAAAAACGTGCATGGAGATCACTGAAACAAATTTTAGCAACCGAACGCACCTTGCTGTGGACTGACGATGCAGTTTTGTGTAAGATGATTTAATCTTAAAAATGTTGATTATTGCAATACATACACTTAACAAGTGAAATATTTGTCATAATTTCATTTCATTTGTTTAAACCAGAGCTAAACTTTATTTTATGGCCTCGCTCTGACATTCATAAAAAATATCCTGGCGTAGTTGAGTGCCCTGATGTCAAAACTGAAATCAAAATTTGGAAGTCGTAAGTATTTAAAAAGTAATTACACTTCAAAGTTTGAAAAATTTCCATACGTTTTGACATTCGCGTCGTTTCATTTACGGATAAATCGTAGATATACTGATGTATTTGAGTGCCCTGATTTCAAAAATTAAATCAAATCATTTCGGTTGCATCTATTTCAAAAATTATTACGTTTTAAATTATTCAACTTTTTGACGTTTGAAAATTCAAACGCACTTTCCATAGACAAAATTACGCAAATCATAGATGTCAATAGGTGAGACAAAAAAAGAATATTATAAGGTACCTAGATTAAAGTTCTTTTTTGAAAATATTTTATTTTCCTTTGAATTAGACAAATTGAAATTTGTTTACACACAACGAGTTAAAACCTTCACGGGCCGTTGCAGGCGAGTACCCGTGGGCACAAACCCGAGGAACGCCCCTGCTTGCTTTGCCACCAAACCATAACACAACGAGTTAAAACACTGACGGGTCGTAGCAGGCGAGTACCCGGAGGCACAAACCCGCGGAACGCCTCCACGACTGCTTTGCCACCAAACCATAACACAACGAGTTAAAACCCAGACGGGCCTTAGCAGGCGAGTACCCGGGGGCACAAACCCGCGGAACGCCCCCACGACTGATTTGCCACCAAACCATAACACAACGAGTTAAAACCCTGACGGGCCATAGTAGGCTAGTACCCGGGGGCACAAACCCGTGGAACGCCCCCACGATTGCTTTCCCACCAAACCATAACACAACGAGTTAAAACCCTGACGGGCCGTAGCAGGTGAGTGCCCAGGGGCACAAACCCTTGAAACGCCCCCACGACTGCTTTCCCACCAAACCATAACACAATGAGTTAAAACCCTGACGGGCCGTAGCAGGTGAGTATACGGGGGCAAATCAGCACGAAAATATACATTCATATTGAAAATATATTTCACACTTATAAGGAAATAGGCACAGAAATCTATGTATTTATTATTGTTTTTTTTTTAATTATGGTTCGCACCTTACTAGAATTATTAATGGTTTTTAACAACAAAAAAAATCTTGGTGAAAAATTGTCTATGGTTATAAAATTATTGAAATGTCAAAACGTATGGAAATTTTTTAAACTTTAAAGTTTAATAACTTTTTAAATACTTACGACCTCCCTCCAAATTTTGATTTCAGTTTTGACATCAGGGCACTCGAATACGCCCGGATACTTTTTTATGAATGTCAGATTATTTGTACCCTTCTTAACGTGTCTACTGTGCAGAGCATTCTGGACCATCCTTGGGCTACTCTAGCCAGGGAGGCTGGGGACATGTGTTAGATAACTCAGAAAGCCACACAGAAGATTCCGTGTAGGTCTTCCGGTCTTCTCCTATCGGTCTTGATGCTCGTGGTTTTATAAATCATGTCATTTTCCTCCCTTCACATACATCCATACCATCGCTTATTTTTTTATTACATTTTTATACAAAAATATTTTTAGAGATCCCACTAACCATAATACATTATCAGTCGGTTATTTCAGTCGGTCTTCTTTTATTTTAAGAATACGGGCCACTCTAACAGAACTACAGATAGGGTGAGACAGGGTATTTTTGGCACCAGAGGCGTGCAGTGAAAACATTGAAGCGTGACATTTACATAAGTATTTATTTCGATAAAAAATTAAATCAAAATATATATCTTGCAATATTACTATCACAATTATTATCACACTGTTTAGATTTTAACATAACATAATATTCTGTCACATAAATATTTTATTTCATTATGCTCAGTTAACCGGAACCGCAGACTGTCACACAATCCGGAATCACTCATCCGTGACTGCATTATCTTTCTAGGGAATTCTACGCCTTTCCATTTCATAGTAACAGTCTACGTAGTATATATAATCTGTAACATTCCACATATTTCTCGTTACCTTTGGAATAAACCTTTTGAGAGAATTTTTGCTATATAAGGAGTCACGGGACGCGGGCTCAGGCAATTCAGTTTGTGATGTTAACAAGGTGACATCTCCGTGATACTACCGAGTGAACCAGTGTGATCAGTGATTTATCATATTTACAACAGTGATATTAATAAATGACCTGCGCAAGTGAATAAAGGATACCGGGACGAATAGTTTCTACGAGCGAACATTGAACAGAGTTTATCAGAAGTAATCTAAGAAACAGCATTTAGCAACTATAAAATTAAGAACGGTATTATAATTTATCTCATTTCCAGAACATTCTTTGGTAATAAATTAAACTAAATTAATTTCCAGTGTTTTCATTTGTCCCCCAAAGCCACGTCCCGTGACAATATAGATGTATATTATATAATATTTTACACTAGGATCCTCATGAAAATGTATTATTAATTTGTAAAAAAACACCTCATAAAATCCCTATTTAACTAAAGCTTTGATAAACCACATTTATTTTTATTATAAGAGACATTAAATTTATCATAATTGTAATATTTATGAAAATAATTTTTGTTTTGAGGAGTATTTCTCTATTTTTACCACAATCATAGAAGTGCCAATAACTGTCAAAGCGCAGCGCCGATAACTAGAAGTGTTCCAATAACTGGTATAAATTAAGATTTTAAATATTTTATATATTATTATTAGAGATAAAACGGATAGTGGATACCAAATATCTGGCGACTGAATATTTGGCCAATAGCCACGACATGTTTAGATCCGATCTAAGCCTTGGGAGACGTCGTCGTGAATGATAAGTGAGCTAATGATATTTAAGCATTGACTCACTATACATGAGAGTCTCACTGAAAGTTAGAAAGTTTATTCGCCCCCTTACGATTCAAACTATCTACCTAATTGCAACCTTCCTAGAATCAAGGTTCAAGACAAATTATTTGGAGGCTGTTGAAGCTGAAAGAGTCCTGCAGACAATCCTGATGATAAAAAATGTCTTGTGATAAATCTTCTAACAGTGCAAGTTCTGATATTATTATATTTCTTACGTCTATTAAAAGAAGCAGATGTGACGAGACTGAAAAAAATCACGAAGCTGTGATTTTTCTGATTGTTTCAAAGAAATGACAAATAAAAATAATAGTAGTCATTGACAAGATCAAGAAAAGAACACAATTGCAAGCAAGATTGACTATTCCTTAAGGCGGTACATTCACTGCAAATGCATATTTCGGCGTTTTTTTACGAAAATGTGGGTTTTTATTATTCATTTATATCAGAATGTATGCGATAGATTGCATTTTTTAGGGCGATAACTTAGATAGAACCTTTATTCTTATATAAAAGTAATAAACTAAACATTATTTACAATAATTAAGAAAAGTATAGGCATTAATCCACAGGCCGCGGCAAAAAAAACTTTTTTAATGTCCCCGGGTGTAGAGTGGCCCGTTTAAAATTTCTATGTAAGCATAATATGTTTTTTATACGTATAAAGTTTACTTAATTATCTAGAATCCGTACGTAGGAAATTAAGAAATATTCAATATTAAAAAAGATATAATTTTTCAAACATGCTTAAATATTTACGATTTTTGGTCATTTTCAAATGTTGTTCATTTATATAAAAAGATGATTTTAAACGATATATTGTAACTATATTCGCACTTTGAATCTTCATACACTATTAAAAAGCTACATTTTTTTTTATTAAAAACACGTTAATTATTATTTAAAAATAAAAATTCTAAAGTATGAAAAACGACATCCTCATACGTCAGAATGCCGACAGCCACGGCAGAGGCCAGATGTGCTTATGTTGCCAAATATTCCTCGTCATTTATTTCACTATTAATCGTACTTCTACGCCAAATTTGACATTTATATGAATTATTATTATATAATACGCTCAAAAGCAATTGATACCTCCCATATATTAAGGTTTTAAATGGATTTTCGAACGGTTTCATCCTTTTTACACTTTGAACATGCGTCACATGTCAGTTTCGGTATTATCCTAATTTCAACAATTGTTGCAGATCATTTGAGGTATCAAGATACATACTGTACGCGCCGTGCGCATGCGCGTTCACGTCTACCATGTATTTATTTCTTGTTTAATATTAACGGTATTCATTAGGTTTTGAAAAGTATTTCAGAATTATTAATATGTTTTTTAAATTCTATACAGTAAGTAATAATTGGACGTAAATAAAATACGGGAATTTGTCGATAGATAAAATAATACATTTTGATATACGCAGTACGTTCGTGGGGCTAGGTAATTGTTTTGTTATTGTCGTATTACGATATGCATTGATTTAAAAAAGAGTTCAGAATTATTACTATGATTCTTAAATTATTTACGGAAAATAATAAGTCGTCTCAAATAATATAAGATCATTTGTCTAAAGTTAAATAAGTAAATATTTTGATACGTGAGGTACTTCTGTGGGAATGCCTAACGCGGACGAAAGCGAAGAATATATGACCATCTCTTTCTATCAAAACCTTACTGTTTTAGCAACGTATGTACCATTAATATGTAACGAACGTGTAATTTTTATTCGATTTGCGCTCAGATGACATGTCGCGCACGGCTTGAAAGCACATGATCTATCGATGTAATTTGACAGATGCGCATGTTGGAGAATCGGCTGTCCCGCCTTAAAGGTTCGAATTTATCGCAGTCGCGAGAATGAGTGTTCGTTCATCACAATTTGCCATTGCTTAGTTTTTTATTAAATAATTACAGCGTTAAACTATTATAAGCACAATAATAATTCAGCACTAAACTATAATAAGCTATTCTTCTTAGATTGTGCGGGTTTTGTTTGCTTATAAGTATCTTCTTTTATCAATAAATAAATTTTTTGATGTTAATTCGTGAAATTTTCGTCAGTTTATTGAAAATCCGATATCTGCTGGATATTGAGCCACTATCTGGATAGTTAACCGAATATCCATTTCATCTCTAATTATAACTATAAGGCTAAGGTCATCTAGTGCACTTGTAATTCGACTGTTACTTAACAATTATACAAACATAAAATGGCTTTATACTGACAAATATTTATACTGCAATATTAATCTTTCTGTAGTTTTTGCCATTTGTCAATACATGTAAAAACCTATTATCACTAATAATTCATGTACATGTAAATACGTAAAAAAAAACGAGCGAGCCTTACAGTAGTCACATATGATGTGTTACATTTGACATCTCACAATTAAAAATATCAATTGAACAGCTACAGAAATTAACCTCAAAATTTAAAAAAGCTAAATACGGAAATATTTATTCGAATAATTATTCATTATTACTTACTTGCATTCTTTATCAATGATCTGCATTTTTTCAAACACTTATTAACAAAAATTCATTTATAAATACATTTATTAATACATATACCAGATTGCATGCCCGTGTATGTGGTATGTTTTCCAAAATAGAAGGAGAAAGCTATCAGTGGTATTTTTCAAAATTCAAATCGGATGACAAACGCTCGAGTAACGTCGAAACTTGTTTTAATAAACGGACAATGGGTAGCTCAGACAGACGGCGACCGCTGTTCTATTTAATTTCATAATTGTCTTTAAAAAAAAAATTAATGTGAAAAACATGAGAAAACACCCATTCGTGTATTTATTACGAATCTGGGTAGGTACTTTGACATGCACACGAATATATTATATCGCCTTACTAATTGCAAAATATTTTAATAACTTCAGCGGATTTGAATCAACATTTTTCGTCAACAGATGTTTTTAAATGGTTTCGTTTACGATTGAAATCCATTACGGCATTATTGTTTTTGACAAAATCGTTTAAAGATATATCAAACTTAATTTTTGTCGAATAGATTTTTTATAAGTCAAATATATCTCGGGATATTACATTGTAAAAATATAATATTTTCTAGGTGATATAAGGTTTTTGATTTGATCCGCGCCGTCCAATTTTCCTCGAAAGGAAAAGAATTCTCTATCATAAACACTAACTACCATATCAACCTTTTATTCTATAAAAAAAAATTGCTTGAACGTCGTAATTCTCATATATTTGTTTAAAAAAAACACATTTATATATACCTCTGTCGGATTTCATTGTTTATAAACGATGAATTTTCCGTCGGGCACGCCTCGCGCACTCATTGGTCAAATGAAATTGCGCGCGCTTCCCCGGCGTCTTACTTCCTGTTACGCATTTCCATCCATTTTCACGAAATCACTGCCACAGATTGCAGGAAAGCAAGAGGAAATACGTTACATATCAAAAACCTTTTTGTTGTTTTGCGAACTTTGCCATTTTTCTATATGTATTGAAAACCTATATCATTAATAATTCATGTACCTACATATTTAAAAAAAATTGTACAGTCCCCTAATAATGATGCATTGCATTATTAATTCGATATTTTTTCTGCTTTCAGATTACTCAATAAACGCACCGCCTTCATTCAGACCAAATAAAAAGTATTCTGACATATCAGGTTTACTGGCACCATATACAGATCCATATTCTAAATTGTTATATGCTAATGCTGAAGAATATTCAACCATACAAAGTCTCCCCATGGATATTTCTGCGGGATATTTGCAACTTCGAGGTGCAAGCAGTATTGTATGATACTATAATAATGTAATGTTATATTTAATTTTTAGTTTTTCAGTATTATTTTACTTTATTCAGAGATAATAAATTGGATTTTTTAATTGAATTGTTATTATTTCCGCTTCCAAATTTTTATTAAAATCCTGACCGCTCTCCAGAAATACAATTTTTTTTAATACAAATGCTTATCAGATCAATGATTAAATATGCGCTTCAAATATGGATACTGACTAAAAAGAGCAGTGTAATATACACTTGTCAACATTTTGAGCCACATTTAAGTGACCATTATAAGGGTGGTGGATACTGAGTGATAGTATTGGACTACGAATTCTTAACTTAACAGTTTCAATCATTAAAATGGAGCATAGTGTATATTGCACAAACCAATTACAAAGATTCACAAATGTTTAAGGCGCAGTAAACTGAGTACTTTGTATGATAAGAGAATGTATTATAATAATAAAAAAATAATATTTAAGTAAAATAATGGTAAAAGATGAATAAATTAGAAACAGTTAATGAATTTTGATAGTAGGTAGCGCGGGGATAAGGAAAGGATGAAGAGGTAGGAGTTAGAGTGGAGATGAAGGAAGAGAAGATTAGATGTAGTGAGTGTTTCGTCAAAGAGGATATAGTACATCTAATCTAAACATTATTTTAAGTGCATTAAGATCAATATTGAAGAGGTCAATATCGATGCAATTATTATTGAAAGCCTTCCATGTGCGATATAAAAATGTATTTTGGGTCTGGAATGTTCTATTTTTCGAAACATGGAAGAGCACGTTCACATCTGCAGGGAACATATATACATATATATATATATATATATATATATAACTGACTTTTTATTAATTATTAATTTACTACTAAATATAATCTTTTATATTTAGTTAGCAATATTTCACTTAAAAATACTATCTGTATTGGATAGAGGTCATTCCGCGATTTCAGGCAAATTCAAACATTTTGGCAGAATGAAACAAAGGAATTTTGGCTGGAATTGTCATGAGAAACTGGACTAGACTATTAAGGCTATATATCCGTTTCACAAACGTGCGAATCTGTCAAATTACGTCGGCAGATCATCCGCTTTCAAGCCGTGCGCGAGATGTCATCTAAGCGTAAATCGAATAAAAATTACACTTTCGTTAGATATGTATGGTACATACGTTGCTAAAACAGTAAGGTTTTGATAGAAAGAGATGATCATATATTCTTCGATTTCGTCGGCGTCACTCGTCCCCGCGGAACTACTACATCAAAATATTTACTTATTTTAACTTTTGACAAATGATCTTATATTATTTGAGTAGACTTATTATTTTCCGTACATAATTTAAGAATCATATTAATAATTCTGAACTCTTTTTTAAATCAAAGCATATCATAATATTACAATCACAAAACAATTACCTACGCCCACGCGCGTACTGCGTATATCAAAATGTATTATTTTAACTTTCGACATATTCCCGTATTTTATTGACGTCCAATTATTACTTGCAGAATTTAAAAAACATTAATATTTCTGAAATACTTTTCAAATTATAATGAATACCGTTAATATTAAACAAGAAATAAATACATGGTAGACGTGAACGCGCATGCGCACGGCGCGTACAGTATGTATCTTGATACCTCAAATGATCTGGAACAATTTTTGAAATTAGGATAATACCGAAACTGACATGTGACGCATGTTCAAAGTGTAAAAAGGATGAAACCGTTCGAAAATCCATTTAAAACCTTAATATATGGGAGGTATCAATTGCTTTTGAGCGTATTATATAATAATAATTCATATAAATGTCAAATTTGGCGTAGAAGTACGATTAATAGTGAAATAAATGACGAGGAATATTTGGCAACATAAGCACATCTGGCCTCTGCCGTGGCTGTCGGCATTCTGACGTATGAGGATGTCGTTTTTCATACTTTAGAATTTTTATTTTTAAATAATAACGTGTTTTTAATAAAAAATGTAGCTTTTTAATAGTGTATGAAGATTCAAAGTGCGAATATAGTTACAATATATCGTTTAAAATCATCTTTTTATATGAATGAACAACATTTGAAAATCATCAAAAAACGTAAAAATTTCTTGCATTTTTAAAACATTATAACTTTATTAATATGGAATATCGCGAGGTACGACTTTTTTACCGTATCTCTCGATCTGTGAAGCGCCATCAGAAAATTTAAGTTACTGGCTCCACATTAAATGGGAACCATCTGAAATGAACACCCATGATGACGTCATACGGATCGCCACCCGAGGGTGAACCCGGCTTCTGGTGCATCTGTGAGGATTACCATTAGTCGCACCAGAAACCAGATATAAAATTTCTCTCTCACCGACCAGCTAGCATGGTCATGAGACCTCAGGGAGGTTGTTCGTGGACTCGATCAGAAATCTGCATGCAGTGATTTGATAAACTAGGATCTTAATACAAAATATTCAGGGTAAAAAGAATGCGTGACTGGATTGTGGATTTACAAAGGGAACTGAAAGCAAGTTGAAGTATTTATACAATTTATAACACTATAGGTAAATCATATTATTTAAATTTATCTATCGCTGACTATTCCTATTTCTAATGATTATGAAATATTACGAAGTTTGGCCGCTGACTATAGCTATCACTAAATTTTCATTTCTAATACACAATAATATAATTTAAATATCCTATTCAAGTATGAAAGTACAAAATATCATTCTTCATAGTTTGTTACACGGATTACTACGTCATGACATCACGGCGATGCGACATTTATACGACACTTTACTCGATTATTGCGAACTTTCTTCATGATTAGAAGCTCCGAAGTATCAGGCAATCCTCCTGGAATCCTTTCGCGGAGGTGCCCAGATGTTCGCGCAACTGGACCCCGCAGCATCAGCTCCAGGCATAGATAATAGTGATGGGTCCGCTCTGCACTCACTACTACAATGTAGTACTACACTACATTGAAGTGCACACTTCGCACATTTTGATGTGTAGTGCACACTACAAACTACAAACACCAAAGTTTTTGAAAGTATAAATTTCAAATAGTACACTTCATTTATTTCAAAGCGAACACTACAAAGTACATACACTTCAAAGTTATCGAAAGTATGAGAAACACATTTTAAATAGTGTATTTTTTACGTGAAATTTTTGGAAAGTTGATGTAGATATATGAAGAAAAATCTGTAACAACCCTCCCCCCCCCCATGGTTTGAAAATTTTTGGGAGCTATGAAGAAATTTTTGGGAAGTTGATGTAGCTAAACGGAGAAATCTCTGGAAACTGTAACAACCCCCCCCCCCATGGTTTGAAAATTTTTTGGAATCGAACGAAGAAATCTGTCTGGCGACCTTTTTTTTTTTTTTAGGTCGCCAAATTTTTATTTGGGAAAAAAATACTTCATTCGCTTCATTTAAAAATTTACTTCACAATTACTTTATTTCATTACTTCACTTCATTAATACTACAATTACTTCATTTCATTACTTCACTTCATTAATACTACCATTACTTCACTTCATTTCGTAGTACTACAATTGCTTCACTTCAAGTAGTTTTTACTACAATTGTAGTGTACACTTTGTAGTCTTCAAACTGGTGAACGTGTGTGTGTTGTAGTCTTCATTTTGAAATGAAGTTTTTCCCTTCGCTAATAGATAACATAATAATAGCTCCAGGTCATATTGTCCACCGTGTTGTCATCCATCTCAGCGATATTTCCGGGTTGATTTAAATTTAGATATGATATTATTTTGCGCTGTCAGTGAGTGGATTATATTATAGCTCGTTACTGATGTAACATTAGTTTTTACATTATTAACACCGCGATCTTATTTAGAAGTATTTATGTCACGAACACTAAAATTCCAATTTATTTCTTCAAGATTTTGATGATCAAGATGATGACGAGTCCTTATTTTAAAGAATTTTGTTACACTATAATTAATTATGGATTTAACTCTCCATATGAGGAGGGTTTAGTTATAACATAGTGAATTAAATTTTTACATATTTGCCACTATTATCACTAGACTCTAAGAACAAGGATTATATTCCGTGGTGAAAACTTGCATATTATTAAAGCTATTGCCTTAATAGGCACTTAACATAAAAGAAAATCATTACATTATTGGTTGAATTATTGTTAATGTTAAGTTACAGATTTATCAGCATATTTAATTAGAATTTACGGAAATAGTTGAGTTGTATAGGCACATGGACAGTCCCAGTTACAGGGGTTCTGCAAGAAACAATTTACAACAATTATCTTTAAGGTCTGCTGAATCCAAGGTCGAGGAGCACGTTTGGTATATTACCAGGTAGGCAAAGCGTCCGATCCTCCTGTCCGATGATGATTGTTGGACAGACTTGGTAGTAAAGAGATCGTTTGATTTTTTTTTTTTTTTCGATTCCTTAGAGTCTACGATACTCTGAGTACTTTACATGCGGCTAGACCGCCTAGTTCTACTTTTACAAGTGCGTCAGTTCTATAACTTTGACACTTTTACTAACTACTTATTGTAATAAACATCGTATGTTTTATATTTTACATGAATTCGAAAGGGTAAAAAATTTTTAATAAAAAACCCACTAAACATTTTACGTGATATTTAAAAAGGTGAAATTAACTAGGCGCGACACTTTATGTATAGTGCCGCCTTATTATAAATTAATAGTAACTATAGTAAAAAATTCAACTACGACTTAAATAATATTTATTTATTTACAGATCATAATTTCGGTGTACAAGTCGATGCTGTCAGCCTTGATGCGCTCGCTCCGGAGGATCGAGCGCATTTTGTTGCTTCATGAAGTAATGACGGGGCAGTCTGTATCGGTATCTGAAAGGCAGAAGACTAATATCGTGTTCATAAGAACCGAGATTACGGATTAGTGAATTTTCTTGTAATGGAAAAGTGCATGATTTGTGGAAATTGTCTGATAATTTGTGGAAGCATTGTTTAATTGTGTCCACCTTGTGCTGATGGTGCATCTTTTTAATATTTGTTCTGGGTGATGTGTTGTATATGATTTTAAGTGATTTGTTTTGTATAACTTGTAGTTTTTCGTATTTGGTGTCTTGTATGCTGCTGAAGGCAGGTGCAGCGTATGTGATGGTAGGTAAAATCATAGAATTGTATAGAGTGTTTTTGTTTTTGATGGAAAGTGCGCCGGTCCTGTTGAATATAGAGCGAAGCGAGCCGATGGCTCGGTTCGCTTTATGCCGGGTGTTTTTAATGTGAGAATTCCAAGTAAGGCGAGAATCGAGCGTCAGGCCGAGGTATTTAACCTCTTTTGACCACTCGATCTCGCTTTCGTTCACGAGTATTTTTACTCGTGGAGGTGGTCTGGAGTAGTGAGAAAAGAGTATGGTCTCCGTCTTGTCCTCGTTTAGCTTTAGCTTCCATTGGCGGTAGTATGCCACCATTTGGGTTAGTGCACCCTGGAGCTGTCTGGAGGCCAGGTCGGGACTTCGGGAGGTGGAGAGTAGCGCTGTGTCGTCTGCGAAGATTGCACGCGTGCAGTTCTGTAAAGAGGGAATGTCGTGAGTAAATATGTTAAATAAATGCGGACCGAGCAGGCTGCCCTGGGGCACCCCCATCGGTATTTGTCTTGTGGAAGAAAATTCACCTTTCACTGAGACTGTAAACTTTCTGCCTGAAAGATACGATTTAATGATCTCGATTAGGTACCGTGGCACGCCGATCGAGATCATTTTAAAAATCAGCCCGTCAATCCAGACGGTGTCAAAGGCCTTCGCGAGGTCTAGAAGTGCCATAGAAGTGCACTTTTTCCAATTGAAGCCCGTTGACACCTGCTCGATTACTCTATCCAGTTGCTGTGTCGTACTGTGCCTCATTCTGAACCCG
>JADDOH010024539.1:0-61417 GCA_016648135.1 Agrypnia vestita | reverse complement strand
AGTAAGGCGAGAATCGAGCGTCAGGCCGAGGTATTTAACTTCTTTTGACCACTCGATCTCGCTTTCGTTCACGAGTATTTTTACTCGTGGAGGTGACCACCTCCACGACCTGGAGTAGTGAGAGAAGAGTATGGTCTCCGTCTTGTCCTCGTTTAGCTTTAGCTTCCATTGGCGGTAGTATGCCACCATTTGGGTTAGTGCACCCTGGAGCTGTCTGGAGGCCAGGTCGGGACTTGGAGGTGGGAGGTGGAGAGTAGCGCTGTGTCGTCTGCGAAGATGGCACGCGTGCAGTTCTGTAAAGAGGGAATGTCGTGAGTAAAAATGTTAAATAAATGCGGACCGAGCAGGCTGCCCTGGGGCACCCCCATCGGTCTTTGTCTTGTGGAAGAAAATTCACCTTTCACTGAGACTGTAAACTTTCTGCCTGATAGATATGATTTAATGATCTCGATTAGGTACCGTGGCACGCCGATCGAGATCATTTTAAAAATCAGCCCGTCAATCCAGACGGTGTCAAAGGCCTTCGCGAGGTCTAGAAGTGCCATAGAAGTGCACTTTTTCCAATTGAAGCCCGTTGACACCTGCTCGATTACTCTAACCAGTTGCTGTGTCGTACTGTGCCTCATTCTGAACCCGAACTGGTCGTCCGGGAGAATATTTTTTGTGTATGTGTATGCTACCAGGCGAGTCAGGATAATTTTTTCAAGTAATTTACTGATGGTCGAAAGGAGACTGATGGGGCGGTAATTTATAGGGTTGGTGGGATCTTTATTCGGTTTTGTAAAAGGGAGGACATTTGCAATTTTCCAGTGCTCCGGAAAAATTCCGAGGAGCAGGCATCCGTTAAAAATTTTTGTGAGTACTACTATGGCTCGCTGTGGTAGATGTTTGAGAAGTATATTATTTATGCCGTCCAAGCCCGGGGCTTTGAACGGTTTAAGTCTTTTTATGATACGTTTGATTTCTGAGGGGGTGGTGAATTTAATTTCATCAATTTCATCTTCGGTGGGCGGGGCCGCACCGAATTCCCGAAGCGTGTCGGACACTAGTTTTTCAGTGTCGGGATCGCCGATCCCTTGTGTCACCTTGTATGTGCTTTCAAAGCCGTCCGCCAAGGCGTCGGCTTTTCCACATTAGAAAGTGCAGGCTGTGAGCACCCCGGTTTGATGAGTGGTGGAATGACTGTTTTCGCGCGCCTCAAAGCTCTGGTCATTCTCCATAGGGAGTTATCACCAGGCTCGAGTTTTTCCAATTTTTGTTCCCAGAAATAATTACGCAGTTGTTTGATTTGAATTTTAATTTCTCGCTGTAGTGAGTTGGTAAGAGTTTTGTAGTGTCTATCGCGAGTGCGATGATAGTGTCGGCGTGCATTATTTTTGTCTGTGATGAGTTTTTTTATTTCAGGTGTGAGTGGTGTAGTGTACGGCTGGACTACCTTGGCCGGAATAATTGTGTCGCGAGCTCCTTGAATAATTGCAGTCAGTAAATCTATTGCATCGGCAATCTCGTGAGGGTGGTTGTAGGCATTTGTGGATAAATAAATGTAGTGATTTATGAATTCTTTATAGGTTGACCAATCGGCGTCCTTGTAGTTGTATTGTAATCGGGGCTCCCTCTTCGCCGCACCATCCACCCGAAAGTAACTCGGGAGGTGATCCGACGAGAGGTCGTCCCCGGTGACAGGTTCCGACAGAAAGGATGCGTTTTTGGTCAAAACTATATCGAGTGTGCTTGGAAATTTACATTGTGAATAGAACGTTGGTTTGTCCGGGGCGAGGACGGCATAATCACGTGTCTCCATATGGGTGTATAGTTTTTTGCCATTTGGATTCGATCGCTGACAGTTCCAATGTGAATGTTTTGCATTGAAGTCACCGGCTATGACCACTGTAGGGCCGATAGCCATGAGTGTATCAATGTCAGCGGTCGAAATGGCATGTGAGTTGTATGCGGCGATCATTATGTGGTCACGGCCACCTATGTTTAATTTAATAATTGTGGCTTCAATTGATTTTAAAGGTGGTGTAGGTAACCGCGTATGCGGTATAATGCTTTTAATTAAAATTGCCGTTCCCCCGGCGGGACCGAGTTCGCGATCATTTCGGTATACATCAAAGCCACGTTTCCGAAAGTAGCACAATATCGACATCAGCTTGGTTGAGGCTGGCCACCAGCTCATCGACCTTATCACGGACACTGCGAGCGTTCCACGCGATAATATGTACACCCGAATTTACAACCGCCATTGTTGGTTAAAAATATTAATACGCAGCGCCGCTGGGGCGCTCGAGAGCATCCATGAGTTCGAGACAAATCATCGCGCGCGAAATTTTATCACTGCATTGGTTGAAACGATCGCGTGAGTTTAACATGAGTCGCATTAACATCGCGAACTCATTGAGGTCCGAGCCCCCAGCCGCGCTGGTAGAACCGATCGGTGGCGATGTATGGAGCTCCGGGCGCGTCGGTCGCGGCCCGGAGGATACTTGCTTATTTAATTGATTAGTGGCAGCGGGAGCATCGTTCGAACCCTGAACGACGCTCGACCACTGCCTTCCCTCGATGACAGGTGCAGGCTGCCTCATGGTCATCTGAGGGCGTGCTGAGCTGGGCTGCTGTGCGGTAGGACGGGGCGGTGGGAGACGCGGTTGGATTTTCGCGACGTACGCGACGCGTTTAGGGCACATTCGGTAGTTTGCCGGGTGGTCACCCTGGCAATTGCAGCACGCGGCTGGCTCGTCGCGTGTCTTTTTTGGGCAGTCCGCCGTCGCGTGCTGCTGCAGGCACTTTATGCATCTCGGTGCATGGTTGCAGTTACGCGAACTGTGTCCGAAACTTTGGCAGGAATAGCACTGTGTTCCGTGCTGTAGAAAGTTTGATTTATATTTCTGGAGGGTGACCCTGCAGTAGCATACGACGGTGACCTGCGTGCGGAGTTTGCCCATGTCAACTTCCTGCCCGAAGTAGGCAAGGTATAGCGGGTATTCGGATTTTGGAGTAGTCATTTTGACTACTCTGGTTGCGGGGAAGCCTTGAAGTGCCAGGTCCTCTTCGATTTCCTGGACTTCAATCAGGGGCAGGCCTCGGATGACCGTGCGCTTCATGCGCTCGGCATCCGGAGTAAATGAATGGAATCCCGTGATTCCATCATTTTTCAGGCCGATAATCAGCGCCTTTTGATCATCAAGATGCTGGGTTTGGACGGCCGCGGTGCCGCCCTTGGTGTATTTAAAATTGAACGCCCCTTTGACGTGTTTTTTGATTGCCGTATGCAATTGGAGGTGCGTCATGTCTTTTGTAGGCATGATAACCGGCGGTACTCGGGACGAGCGCGGCGTATTTCTTGGTGTCGGGTCGCGACGAGTGGGAACGAATTCGTCTTGTTCCTCGGGGAGGGCGGAGAATTGATTGGTGGTAGGAGTGGGTGATGCTGGGTTTGGGCGAGTCCGCTTCGCGGACTGCCTGGGAGTTTGCCACGATGTGGTGACAGAGATGACCGGAGTTTTAAGCGGAGGAAATTCGGTTGGAGTCGCGATGTTGTTGTTGGCGGCGGTTGTGTCCATTGACTGGGCTGCGGCGTTTGCGGATTGCGCGACGACGTGATGTTGTTTCGTAAAAAGATTCAATTCGTATGGAGTGCAGTTACGGTATGACCCGTCGGGTTCCTGCATCTGCGGTACAAATAGCGAAGCCATGTTAATTTCTAAAAGTTTCGCGAGTTTAGTGCTAATGATCGGGGGGCCGTTATTACACGATCCGGGCGCTCCGCGCTCGGACTTGTTGTAAAATGTTTTTTGTTTGTCTCGATCGCGGCGGCGTGATTTTTGGAAAGAAAAATTTTAAAATTGCTTAAATCGTAATAATGCGACTTCGGTACGGTATTCTCCCCTTACGGGGTCGGCTTCGAGTTGCGCGCGCAGCGTGGCACGGCGCACGGTATCGGAGCGGGTTGAAAAAATACTTTTGCGATGCTGCACGGTATCGTAAGAGCGGTATGAAAATATCGACTGGTCGGCTCAAGAGACGACAAGCGAGTTCTATCATCATCGCGTCCTACGCGTTTGACATTTGTCTTATTTATATATCTATGGTTTGTGATATCCTCACCTTGGATATATTTTATTATCCATAGATAAAGTCGTAGATGAAAAATATGACGAGCAATATTCCAAATCCACTATAACCTTCGGAAGTATAATTGATTTGAAAATGTTTTATAATACTTTTAATTACATTTCTGATACAACGCGAACAAAATTCTATTAAATTTGTCGCCATTATATAAGAAACAGTAATATTTTGATGTCTCATAACTCGCAAGCATGCTTTCATGCAGAACGAATTATCCGCATCGTACCTATAGAATATTGCCGATTAGATATGGAAAAACCCAATTTTATCTTCTTTTGACTGTCTTACTACACATTATCCTTCAATTTTCTTTTGGTGTTGTATCTGTATAATGTAAAAATATCACCTCAATATCATCAAATTATCAAAAATTATTTTAAATAGTTTTAAAAATAAGATTTTTGAGATTAAATTGTTCCTCGTTCCGGAACTCGAGTGTTAATCGTAGCACCGTTCTTAAATTCGAATTTATTGTTTCTCGTACATTCACACAGGTTAGCATTAGAACCTTCGTTGCACTTTCGTCTATCGCCAGGCATTTCTGCTGCGTTTCGTACGTATACATATACTGTAGCTTGTTTTTCATCTCTGGTCATCTCGCACTAACCACACTTAACTGAACGTCGCCGCACGGTTCACTTTTATTTGTGTATTCGCAGAAACGTGACAACGTCGTTGCCTTTACAAAAGTGTTAGTTTCCAGAATTTTCGACCTATTTCTTGTATTTTAAAGTGCCTTCGAGAATAGTCTAGCTTATTCTAGATTCATGTAGACCGTTCGAGGGACTTAGATAATGCGCACATTGTTTAAGACTCTCGCGACAGTATTGTGGAACAGCTCTGTAACAGTTCATTTGTCTTCAAGTTAACCGAAGAACGCTATGGTACCTACCACGAGACGAATCTCGGATTGCGGAGATGAATCCCGTCTGATATATCATGGCCATGCACTGAGTCCTTTCCATACAATTCTCTACAAAGTAACTGTATCCTCAGCACACCAAACCATCACTCAACAAGGATGTAGAACTAATTTGATGTCTGTGGTGGCCAAAGACGCGATGTGTGGGTTACATCTGGAATTAATTTCCCGCGCTTGGCCATGTTGGAGGAAAAGGCGATTGTTGTATAAGTTGCCAAAGATTTCTTCATTCGGTCCCAACATTTTTTCAAACCATGGGGAGGGGGGTTGTTTCAGTTTCCAAAGATTTCTTCATTTATCTAAATCAACTTCCAAAAAATTTCACATAAAAAATGAACTTTTTGAAGTACGTGCTCGTACTTTCGATAACTTTGAAGTGTGTACTTTATAGTGTTCGCTTTGAAATAAAGTGTGCTATTTGAAGTATGTGTTTTCAATAACTTTTAAGTGTGTGTAGTTTGTAGTGTGCACTACACTTCAAAACGTGTGAAATGTGCAGTTCAATGTAATGTAGTACTACATTGTAGTAGTGAGTACAGAGCGGACCCATCACTAAGGCCCGGTTGTTTCAAGTTCGATCAAAGTAAGCGTTCTTTTAAAGCATAGATTTTTACGTTCTCCACCAATCAGACGATCCGTTTTCGTAAATCTATGCTTTGGTCGACCGCTTACTTTGATCGAACTTGAAACAACCGGGCCTAATTCACACCGAACTCGCCGCCCCGACCGGTCTACAGATCAACCTCCGCATACTGTAGTATTATAAGTTAGTCAAATCTAAGAAACCTTGTATACCTATTCTGCAATAAACTTAGACTTAAAACATCTTCTTTCATTTATTAATCATCTGCGCCCATTATTAGCCAGAAGCATGTCCGTACTTACAGATCACTAAAACAGCGGGTGTATGTCCGGTGACTATACTATACGCCACATCTGCGGCACACCCCCACAAGGTGTTTGATTGAAATATTTTTGAGGCCACTGACCTTAATGAAGACTTACCTATTATTTTGTTTGGCATTAAACAAAATTAATTCGTGTCTACACAATATACAGGGTTATTTGTAAAACATTAATAACCTCGCAGGACTATAATCCTGCCTTGATTATGAGTCGAAAATGTTCAAGCTATTATGATCTAATATCAATAGTTAAGGAGATATGCGGCATATACGCGATATACAGGGTGTACCAGAGCTAGCAGCAGAAACTTGGCTGGTAGATTCCTGACTATGTTATGACTCTAAAATGTTTAAGCAACCACGACCTAATATCAACAGTTATGGAGATATGCAATATCAAAGTTTGCATTTTTTCAATATTTATGATTTATTTTTTGAAAAAAGTTGAACTATCATTTCAATAACTTATATCGATTATGAAAAATTCATTTGCGTCAATACAACTTAAATAAAATGACAAAAACATTGTAAAAAATAACATTTTTCGATTTTTGCAATGTTTTTATGATTTTGTTCGACTTGTGTTAAAGCAAATGGATTTTTCATAATCGACATAAATTACTGTAATGATAGTTCAACTTTTTGCAAAAAATAAGTAAGAAATATTGGAAAAAAATGCAAATTTTGATATTGCATATCTCCATAATTATTGATATTAGGGCATAGTTGCTTGAACATTTCAGACTCATAACATAGTCAGGAATCTACCTGCCAAGTTTCCGCTGCTAGCTCTAGTACACGCTGTATATAGCTACCGCCCCGCACTGCGCCCCTTGTCAGTGTTTTGTATCTTCTAGATTATTCGGGGCGTCTCTGGACCCTTCCTGAAATATCGATTTATTTCTATCGTAACAAAATAGCCCAGAAGGATGTTAACTCACAATTAAGTAAAATAAACTACATAGGGTTGTTTTTGTTTAAAGATTTATTTTTTTAATCAAACATTGGAGCTGTTGGCGGGGCTCGGCTGGCTGGAATAGAGAGAGAAGGGTGATTATTAGCGTCATGCGTATAATCACCAAGAAATCGAGAATGTTTCCTTCAGATGATTTGTTTGGAATATTTAACGTTCTTGACCCGAGACAATTATACCTTAAAACCATACTTATAAAATTCCACAAGGACAAGGTAAATTTTAATCGTACACAACAAACACGGGTTACAAGGTTGGCAAATACAATTAATTTCGAGGTAAGTACCTAAAAGGAAAACGTCTTTTGGGCAAAGACAATTTAATTTCACCGCCCCGCTTGTTTTTAACAAGTTACCTAATAAAATAACTAATGAAATAACTCTACACAAACCTTTTAAACATCATATTAATAAGTTTATAAAAATATCAGGTAGAAGGTATGCTGAAGAAGTGATCCGCCCTTGACCTCTGAATTGGCAAAAACTATTTATATAATTTAAAGTATTACTATAATATAATATTTATTTTTGTAAGTACTTAAATTCTTATCTTAATTTTGTACGTGTATTTTCATTTCTTTTCTTTTCTCTTAGATTTAGGTTTTCCTATGATTTACTTTAAATTCTTATCTTGATTTTGTATGTATATTTTATTTTCTTTTAGATTTAGATTCTTTAATTGTCATTTTTTACTAAATACCATGTGAGAATAACTGTCACAGAACAGGTTTTTACCTAGTGTAGCAGTTATTAGTATCTTGTATTAACTAATGTAAATGTAAATAAATAAACAAATAAATATTAGCGGAGCTGGCGAGGATGCAGGTGCAGATTACAGCTTAGAACCAGTTGCTACAACACGAGGATAGTGTGCCGGTTGTCTCCGTGCAGGAAACACGTACATAATAAATTTGAGTGTAGAAACGGGCGCACTGCGCTGTGGTTAGTGCATGTCACTATTACCTGCCCAACATAACTAGGCGTGCGGCAGGATTGGAACTAAAACCCGCCCCGCCCGCACCCGGCGGTAACCCCTCGCCCTGTCATTCAGTACAATTTTGTATTTGCTCGGGAGCTGTGACATCTTGATTACCAATATACACTGAATTATTATGTCCAAAACAACCAAAACAGTCCGGGTGGTGCAAAAACAATTGCCAATGTAGTTATAAAGTTTTGCGAAGCTGAAAAAGCAAATAATGGACCGATATTACCGTCTGACAGTTTGACAGATAGAGCGGCCGCCGCGGAGCGCGCTGTTACTCGAAAAAATTTATATTGAAGGCTCTGACACTGGTCACCGGACATTCAGTACATTATGTATTGTGTAATAAATTTACAACCTGGCAACTTCTGTTTCGCGACAGGGGCGCCCTCCCTCGCACGCCGAGTTATAGTGGTGGCACTCTACGGCGACCGCCGACGCGGCTTTATGCAAGCGGGTTATTCATCAATATCACCCGATTGTATTTCGATATGAAATCGGTAAATTTCAATAGTTTTTGAGATAAAATAATAATATTCAGATATAGATTTCACGGATTCATCAAAGGAAAATCAACTGTCTCCAATCTAATCCTCTTTAATGACTTTCTAACTGATAAAATGGATAAAGGACTTCAAACAGATGTGATCTATACTGATTATAGTAAGGCGTTTGATAGAATAGATCATCATCTGTTGATTAATAAGCTTTTCTTGGCCGGAATACGTGGTGACTTGCTAAGATGGTTTGCATCCTACATCGATAATAGAACTCAGGCTGTGGTAGTAAGCAATTACATGTCGAGTTGGGTTGTAGTTCCCAGCGGAGTACCCCAGGGATCACTGCTGGGGCCATTGTTGTTTATAATCTTCATTTCCGATATTCACGATTGCTTTCGTCACTCTAATGTCCTAATTTTTGCTGACGATATGAAAATTTTTAAACCAATCTCTAGTATTTACGATTCGTTCGATCTACAAGATGATTTGCTACGGTTAGATAATTATTGTAGATTAAATAAACTTGATTTGAATCCCTCAAAATGTTCTTGTGTAGTTTTCACACGCAAAAAAAAAAATACCATTTAACTATATATTAAAAGGAGAACAATTAGAAACAGCTACATCAATCAGAGATTTAGGGGTGATCAATGATAGAAAATTATTATAAGATGAACATATCGATTCTATTATAAGTAAGGCTTATAGGGCTTTAGGTTTCATCATGAGAATGTCTAAAGATTTTAAGTGTGTAAAGACATTGAAAGTACTTTACTGCACTTTTGTCAGAAGCAAACTCGAGTATGCAACTCAAGTATGGAACCCCCAGTATATGATCTATGTAAATCGGTTGGAACAAATTCAAAAAAAAATTATTCGCTTTCTCAACTTTAAATTCAATTGCGTTTCTGACGATTATGACAGTTCATGCAAAAAATATCACATCCTACCTTTATACAGACGTCGGGAAATAGGTGATTTGATGTACCTACTAAAAATTGTATCAGGCAACGTCGACTGTCCTGAACTATTAAATAGACTAAAATTCCATGTTCCCTGTAGATCTCGTAGACACAACCCAGTCTTTCACATTGATTTTACCTCATCCAACTATCGTCGGAATTCATATTTCTTGAGGGTATGCGATGCATTCAATAAACTGATAAGATTATTGGATATTGATCTGTTCGAGTGCAGCCACACAAGATTAAGAATAATTTTGAGTGCTGAATTTTTTTCCACATAATAATTAAGTTTCTTTATCTTTTGTTTAAATTTTTTATTCTTTCTTTCTATATAATTAATATGCCTTAGTATATAATAAATATTTATCACTACTGACATATTTCTGTTTGTTTATATTTTTTATTCTTTCTTTCTATATAATTAATATGCCTTAGTATATCATAAATATTTATCATTACTGACATATTTCTCTTTGTTTAAACTTTTTATTCTTTCTTTCTATATAATTAATATGCCTTAGTATATCGTAAATGTTTATCATTACTGACATATTTCTGTTTGTTTAAATTTTTTATTCTTTCTTTCTATATAATTAATATGCCTTAGTATATCATAAATATTTATCATTGCTGACATATTTCTGTTTGTTTAAATTTTTTATTCTTTCTTTCTATATAATTAATATACCTTAGTATATCATAAATATTTATCATTACTGACATATTTCTGTTTGTTTAAATTTTTTATTCTTTCTTTCTATATAATTAATATGCCTTAGTATATCATAAATGTTTATCATTACTGATATATTTCTGTTTGTTTAAATTTTTTATTCTTTCTTTCTATATAATTGATATGCCTTAGTATATCATAAATATTTATCATTACTGACATATTTCTGTTTGTTTAAATTTTTTATTCTTTCTTTCTATATAATTAATATGCCTTAGTATATCATAAATATTTATCATTACTGAAATTTTTCTAAATGTGGAGACCTGTAATTGGCCATCTATATTGTATCAATGTTTTCTATGCTTTTTTTTGTGCTGTTGGTCTTCCATAAACATTAAATAAATAAATAAATAAATATAACTGTAGGTCCAAGCCTCGCGTACTACCATCTGGGTTCAGTAATACCACAGTATACCCAGAACAGTAGTTTATCTCCGGCCTGTCGGCGAGTTATTAGCCTACTCTTGCGTTTTCGCTAGGGTTGTCACTTTATTTTTACTCCCATTCATTTAACTCGTAGCGTCTGAGATTCCGACGCATAAGGCAGACACGAAACCCGAAAATTTCTGTAATTAGTATACTAGTTTCTGCACTTAAATTGCAAGAACGCTGATTAACATCAACGTAGACTTTTAAAACTCACAGTCTTTGTGATAACCAACACACCTTTTTAATAAAGCACCACAAACATGAATAAAGGCATTTTTTTCAGGAAGCGCATTTTTTTTCTAAAGCGGCGGCTGCGAGCGCGAATGCCACCGAAGGCACGGCCCTTACTGCCGCCGCCTTGTGCCCTCATATTCCATGTCAATGTGTGCGTCACAGTGCGTGCGTACACGGCGCCGAGCACGCACGCACACATTCTAACGGGTAGCGGCCAGTTTGTATGAACACATATTACTGTTCTTAGTATACTGTGGTAATACTTCTGCAGCAACTTACCTAGAACGGAGATCCCCTTTCAGGCCCTTCCAGCCAAATCTCCACCTTCACTGTGATGGAGTCACTCTTCAAATATTTCGCCAACAGCTCTTTCCATTCCACAAACTTTGCATCACACCACACACTGTGAAGATGATTAAGCGATATTTATTTATTTATTTTATTTTGGGGAAAATTAACAGCAAAACAACAATCTTAACAAATATGAAATAATGGTTTTTTAAAATTATGCCAATTACAAATTTTCCACTGAATATAGTAATTTACTTTAACAGCGAATGGAGAGGGTGGAGGGGAATGTGGGACGGGAGCAGAAGGGAAGATATAATGTTCGAATTAGTTTGGGTGCGGTAGTGTAGATATTGTTTGTTTTATGTTTCTTATTGTTGAGTTGAAAATGTCAATGTGGTGATAATTTGTGTTAAATGAATTTGTGGATGTGTACATAAAGGAGTTTTGTTTTGAGTTGGTCTTACAAAAGGGGAGATGAAAAGTAGGTGAATGTCTGTTATTGCGAGTTGGGATGTGGTAAGATATTCGTTGAAGAGGTTCCGGACTATCAACTAGATTGTGTGTTGTTTTGAATAGCATCACCGCGTCAGCTATGTTTCTTCGACGAGTTAGTTAGTTAGTTAGGTTAGTTAATTATGAGTTTTCATTAACATACACATCACAAAATGCACATTACACCAGCTCGGAAGCTGCAGATCTGGGCGGCTGGGGTAAGAGGGTCGCAGATATATATATATATATATATATTAATTATAGAGTATATATATATATATATATATATATTATATAGTTATATATATATTATATATATATATAATATATATAACTATATATATTATTAGGTCCTTACATATGAAAATTGGCGTTTAGTATGGGAGGAAACATAAAGCCGATTTCGTTTATAAAATATATTTATTTAATCAAAGTATGTACCATTGCTATCTATGCACTTTTGCCATCTCATAGGTAGTTCATCGATCCCTTTACTAAAAAAACCATTCGGAAGGGAATCAATAAAATCTTTGAAGGCGGTTTGGACTGCCCCATCGGAGTTGAATTTTTTCCTTTGCAAGAAGTTATGAAAATTTCGAAAAAAATGGTAATCTGTTGGGGCAAGGTCGGGAGAGTACAATATAAGGTATAATATATATAATAATAATAATAATAATACAATATATAGTATAAGGTGGATATCTTAGACATTCCAATTGAAGCTCCTCTAATTTGGTAGCCGTCTGTTGTGCAGTGTATGGTCTAGCGTTATCATGAAGCAGCAGTGGCCTAGAGCGATTAACCAGCCTCGGTTGTTTAGCAGCTAGCTTTTCCATCATGGTTTGCAGTTGCTGACAATAGACATCTGCCCTAATCGTCTGGCCAGATTTAAGAAAGCTGTAGTGAACGACACCGGCACTAGTCCACCAAACGCTCACAAGTAACTTTTTTGGAGTCAATTTTCGATTGGGGCATGGTTTGGCTGGTTCGGCAGGGTTCAGCCATTGCGATGAGCGCTTCCGATTATCGTACAGGATCCACTTTTCATCACAGGTAATGATTCGATTTAAAATCCCTTCATTATTGTGCCGGTTGAGTAATGCAACGCAGCAGTCAACGCGCGTTTGTTGATTTGCTTCACTCAATTCGTGAGGTACCCACCTTTCAAGCTTTTTCACCTTACCAATTTGCTTCAAGTGGATTAAAACAGTTTTATCACTAACACCGCAGCCTGCAGCTAACTCGGATGTGGTTTGCGATGGATCCGCTTCCACAATAGCCTTCAATTCTTCATTATCAAATTTGGTCTCCGGCCGTCCATGGGGCTTGATCTGCAGGTCGAGATTTCCAGAACGAAAACGTTGGAACCAAAAACGCACTGTGTTTTCTTTTGCGGCACCGTCGCCATACACATCATTAATCCTTCGAGCCGTTTCTGCAGCACTGGTGCCACGTGAACTCGTACTCGTAAATAACGCGATATTTCAAGTTTTTCATTTTGTAAACTGAGTGACGCAAAGAAAAAAACAATTGAGGAAAAAACAAATGAATTATAATTTTCAAAACACAAATACACGAGTAAATAGCTGTATAAATTTGGATTTGGAATTCCTAACCAAAGAGAAGATATTTGAGATCAATTTTGCCAGTAGTACGGTAAAACGTCAATTTCATATGTAAGGACCTAATATTTTCGATCAAATTTGTAGTATCGATTGCATCGGGATCCTGCCGGGATCACTACTTACCCGCCTCTTAAATATGATCTAATGAAGCGCGTCAGACGCGTGAGTGTATTACAAAATCGGTGATTCAATTTTATTACGCGGAGAAGCGAATCTTTTGCGAATTTACACCGTCTTAAAATGTCAACATTTATGAGCCGATATTATATGTGTTGATTTTTGTAGCGTTTGACGTCGGAGGAACTCCGCCATAACCCCAATAATAAATAGAAAAGTTATTTTTATTCACGTTTTGGCGCCCGGCCAGCTCTCGCGCGCGGTTAACGGCAAAAAGGCTGAAGCCAGGGCTGCCCGCCGGGCCACCTTCACTCTTTTCGGCCTTAAAATCCATTTCAACGCTGCCACGACAGAAGCTCACAATCCACGATCAAGAAATACATATTTATATATCAACAAATGTACAGGGTGTCCCGTATCCCGACGTCAAGCCGAAATCGGGTGATAGGCCAAGTCATAATAGTTAACAGAAAAATATAAAAAAAAAAAATAATAATAATAAAAAAATGATCAGTTAAAACTGGGCAAAGTAATGATTTTAAATACTTGGTTTCGTCAAAATGTGACATTTTCTTCCAAGCTGAAGCTTGACTTTGAATTTTGAACAAAAGTTTACAGAAGCATTATTCAGGATTACATAATAATAAAAAACATGAAAGAAAAATAAAGATTTGTAGCAACAGGAGTGAAAAAACCGTCACAAGGTGTAGATTTTTTTTAAATGCTTACAATTTTTAAAACACATAACTTAGATTTTTTTATATATTTTTCTGATAACTATTTTGACTTGGCCTATCACCCGATTTCGGCTTGACGTCGAGATACGAGACACCCTGTATATGCTGTCCAGAAACACCAAGATATTAGTGTACAAAACGCTTATTAGGCCAGTGCTCACATACGCAGCTGAGACGTGGGTACTAAGTAAGAGGAATGAGCGAGCACGGGACGTTTTTGTAAGGAAAATTTTGAAGCGTATCTTCGGACCGGTTCTAGAAAATGGACTTTGGCGCAGATGTTACAACAATGAGCTCTATACTCTGTTTAAGGAGCCAAACGTTACAACAATGAGCTCTATACTCTGTTTAAGGAGGCAAACGTCATAAAATTTATAAAACTAGGAAGACTTCGGTGGCTGGGTCATGTGGAGAGAATGTCCGAGCATCAAGCACCAAAGTCCCCGCTGAACTCAAGGCCAATAGGGCGAAGGAGCTTAGGAAAGCCAAAATTAAGATGGAGTGACAACGTCTTCAAAGACATCTCTGCCTTAGAGCTTCGGAAGTGGAGAGAGCTGGCACTAGACCGAGATGAATTGAGGAAAATTATTGAGGAGGCCAAGACCCACCAAGGGTTGTAGCGCCAAGAGTGATGATGAAATCAAGAAATATATCAAGAAAAGCCGCGAAATGTTCAAATAATTCATTGTACATAACTTGCACACTGCGTGTCCTCGAGTTTTCACGGCCATTCGAAAACATCTGGGACTTTCTGCCGTGTCCCACTGTAGGATAAAAGATGTCGACGGAAAATAAAAAATGTATTTCTGGACAAAAGAATACCCGGAGAAAACAATTCTACTAGAAAATAGGATGTTATCGATATTTTACTTAAACAACGCGTGTTAACATTGTAACGAGGCTAAAAAGAATCACGCACTCATGTCAAGTGACAGTTGCTTGAAATGATCACAACACTACCGAAGATTCCGGAACGGCCTGGCGTAATCTACGGCTTACGGAAAACATTGAGAAACATCTACAAAAGCCTGGAAGCCACGAGAAAGTTCTCGTAAACAGTAGGAATCCCTAGAAGGCTCGATTTCAGCAGATAAAAATAGGACCGTGCGCGGGAGTAACGGTTGTTGTTTTTGGGCGCGGTTGACAGCGGCACGGAAGCGAAAGTAGCCGCGAGTTACGAAGGCCAGGTTGGCCAAGCAAGCGGTAATTCGACAGCGAATAGTCTGGAAAAGTTTTTACGTAGCGAAATATGTAAAAACGTGCGGGAATTGGGTAGAATGTCTAGTGAATAGTGAATAATGAATAAAGTGTTAAAGCGATTTTAAAGTGTCTATTTACGAGTTATAAATTACAAAACAGTTTTAAGTCAAATATTGTTGAGTGACCTTGTACGTTTGGTTAATCAATTAATCAGGAATCAATAAATCCATCATTTAAATTCCAGCGTTTTCATTAATTCACCCTGCGGCCACGACACGTGACGTAGAGGGATAGAGGGATTGTTGAGGATGATTAAGGCCAGTCTACTCGCGCAATCACAATGGCCCGCACGAAGTTGAGATATGTAGAGGGCGCTGATCGAGCTGATAGTGGCCGAGCGTCCAGGGTTTGCTCAGCACTCCAGCGCGGCGCACCCGAGTGGCTAATGCGGCGCGGGCTATCTCCATACGCGCCCGCGTACATTAGACAGAGCCGAATTTTTTTTTGAATGGTGCGATTCTATTATTAGGGCAGAATGGTGCCAAATGACGTCATTATCAAAATTATTATTCAAATTGAGAGCCATCTTATGTCTCCACATTAAAACTTTGAAATAAATAAATTTATCCTTTCTGCAAGTTGAGATATTAATCTTATTTTAATGTTTTCGTACACAAAATAGAGTCCTTTGCTATAAATAATACCAAAATAACAATTTTACATATTTTTAGCACCAAACTACGCTCGCAATCAATGATTTGTGAGTTAGTGTTGCTCAGACAACTTAAGAGAAAGCTCGCGTTTGCGCTTGGTGTCGTTATGAATCAAACTCGAACATCATTAACATGTACTATGCTCGGTGATATTAAAGACAATGTGTTGCCAACTCACGAAGAAGAAGATGATGATGTTTTACGAGACCAGACATGGCTTAACAAGCACGAAGGAACACCGATCATTTCAGAAAATAACTGAAATTGTAACAAACAAAATAGGGTACATATAGAGAAGAGTTTTTATTTTCTACAGTCACACATATACGAGTTACACAAATGTTAAAATACTATCATTTAAAGTACAAAAACATCTTTAAATGTCACCCTAAGATACCGAAGAAAAATCTTGAAGAAATCTATCGTAATAGTAAAGTGTTGTGTGACGTTTCGTCGTGTAACTTTAAAGAAGTTAATTAATACTCATGTTCCAGAGATCATAAAGTACCCGTGCAAGATCAGAGCTTCCTTACTTATCAGCGAACGTCAAAAAAATTGCTAATTGAAAACCCAGATTTAACATCCAAGACAAAACCCATTTGTGAATCAAATAAAAAATCACTCGATGATAAATCGCCATCTTCATTAGATTCTTCAATGTCCATTTTATCTGATTAAACTACTTCTGATATCACCGTTACCTCCAAAACTGAAATACCAGCTTCTGGCAAAGAGTCTGTCGCTACCATCGATTTTTTCACACTGGCGAAAAATTCCAACAAATATGGAGTATCAGACCAAAATGATTTTGTTGCTGATTACTTATACATTTTCACTATAAGTATAACTATTTAATGACTTATTTTCCTACTTCATACGTTAAAACTTACCTTAACTGGTTGTTTTATTATTAATAATTAAGTAATTAAACCAATGTTATGCCTGTGCTAAGAGATAAATTATTTTTTATATATAAGTTATATATATTATAAGTTATTTTTTCTTAATTTTTCATAAATTCAAGGTCATTTCGGAGAAAGAAGATGTTGTCTAACGTTATGAAACTTTATATAAAATTAAGGGACGTCATTTACAACCTTTTTTCAGTATCACAATTTAATACAAGATGATTTTTTTTCATACATTAATGGCCCACCCTAGTGTACACGCGCAACAAATATCTGGCGATGTATAATTAAAAAATTACATTGAACGGTGTGTAATTACCCTGAAAGTTCCGTATTGACCGTGGTGCTCGGCGCGGTGCACTCGCAGATCGGAGAACGGCCGCGGCAGATAACTCTTATTGGACTAGTGTTGATTTTTATACTAAACATACTGGCTATGTGCAAATGTTGAAACAGATTTACCAAGGCAGACATACCGATAAATAAATAAATAGAATTAATAAATGAAAAAGTATACTATATTCTTTATTTAAAAAGAACGAACAACCCTTGCTGGTCAAAAATAAGGTACCCGATTTACATATATTATAAAGGCAATGACGAGTTTATTTTATTTTGCTTTAATATCTTGCAGTATATTACCTCCCGTAAAGAATTTTCAATCGAGCTTTGGGGGCGAATTCACATTTTAATGTTGAAAAAGCAAACATATCATGTTGTGCATAATAACGACATGGATTATTGTGATTAATCTATATTTATAAGCACTGCAAGCCGGTATCCATTACAGGTTAGTTAAATCCACAATAATAGAAATGAATTTCATGTCTCTAGCTTGATTAGAGCGTCGAATTCATTATATCATTTAATTATACACATATATGAAGGGCATTAAAGCAAAGGCAGCAATATCCAAAAAAAAATCCTTCTAAAATCACGTTCCCTATGAATTTCGAATTCAGTACATTCTGAATTTAGTAATCCTCGATGACTGCTTTTAACTGCTTTTGGATATTGCTGCCTTGCTCAAATGTATGAAGCAGTTGGGTCGTTGTTGTTTTTAATAATAGCAGGTATGTTTACATTATTTTTACTTCTTGAGTGCTGCCTGATGCAATCTAGAGGACGGATTTGTTTATAAAATGATCTTTGTTGATGTGGATAAGAGATATTCTTTTGTAAAGTACACTAATAGACGGTACATCAAAGTTTCGGATACATTCTGCGGTAGAATAATCAAAAGGTTTTTTCAATATGATTTAATAATTATACTCTCTATTAATTATTTTTTATGTTTCATTAAATTTTGAAGACATATATTTGAAGAATTTTTTTGCTTTGTTATGAGGGTTAAATAAATTGATATTGGCAAGGAATTTGTTAAGAGGCTGAGAAAAAACAGAATTATCCTTCACAAATAAGAATAGATCCATGTTATTTCAAATCCGTCGTTATAGAGGCTAATCTTTAATCCGTTTTCATTTATTATTATACTTTAATCAACGGAAAAGTTCTCACGTATGCGTATGTGACGCATAAAAATATGTGTAAATTGTAAATAAAATATCTATTTCAGACCTTGACAGTAGTCTATCGTAATCGGTAATTCCGATGGATTAATACCTATCGAAATCGATACAAGTTGTGGGACAAAATTTAACTACTACGATTGTTATATTAGGTATTTACATAACTTGAACTCAGACAACCTCGGGTTATCCGAACTGCAGTAATTATTCGTTTAAATTATAACTAGCTCTCCGCTGAAAGCAATAACTAGTTGTCGTTAGATCAGTTAGTCGCAACAGTACAGTAGTTGTTACGAATTTGAGAATTCAACGGCGGCTGCAGTGTATGCATATTGGTCATGGCGACTGACTCAAAAGGAAGAAACTATGCGCAGATTTAAAGTAATAAAATAATATAAAAACGAAGATCGAGGGTATGTAGTAGTGAAATTAACAGGGGCGTGCAGTGGAAACAAGAAGCGTGACATTTATTTAACCGTATATTTGAGAAAAAAAATCTAAATTATTATCTGTAATATTTATCTGGCAGAATATTATGAAATGTTAAAATCTGAATACTATATATTAATATATATACAATAATTAATATATACACAATAATTATATTGCGATTGGAATATTACGAGATATATCTCTTATTTCGTTTTTTTTTCAAAATATAAGCTTAGGAAAAGTCATGCTTCTTACTCGCACTGTAAGTCTCTAGAAATTAAGTATTTACAGTGCTACAGAAACAACTATTAAAACAAAGTAAAATAATTGTACACCATAATAAATCAGAGAGTAATTACTTACGGTTTATAAATAATATGCGGGTGAGGTGTATTCTGTGTTTGCTGTAGGCGGGTTGCAAAGGTTACTGAAATTAAAGAAAAAACACGTTATCAGTTGTTTCAATATAAAAATAATTCTCGTCACGGAAAAGCTGCATTTAAAGTACCGACCGATACCGTGCAAGTACAATGATACATACTGGAATGGCGTGTCTATAATTATTTATACAGCCTAAAGGTGCATAAACAGTATTCCAAGATCGGGCAGAAATCACGATACTCTTTGAAATGTGCTTTAACCCTGTTACCAGGGAGTTGCGGCGAACAGAATAATCCTGTTATTCCTATCAACAATACTATTATCATGTCATTTAGATTTTTATTTATCATAACATTAGAAAATATTAAATTTAAAAGTTTATGTTTACATAAAAATCAATAATAATAAAAACGCGCCTGGTTAAAGCATAATCAAGAAGTTTGATCTGCCAGAGAGATGACTCAAGTCTGACTAATGATTGAGTTTGGAAATCACATTTAAGAATATAAAAAATGTTTCTAATTATCCAATAGTATCTACTAAACCAACAAAAAGTATAATTAATATTTAATAGTTGGAACACAAAATAAAGTTAAATATCAAACTTTAAATTGAAAATCTGGTATTTTTAAATCATAATCTTGAACGATCATAATAAGTATGAAAATTAACCAAATATTTGGCACAGGTAGTATCAATATTATCAAAATATTTACCGCAATTTGTAAAGTATAAGGTTTGAAAGAAAGAAAAGTATGTAATAAAAATCGAGTCCACCATGAATATTTGTGAGCGTGCGGCAGCGCGGGTGTAGTACCCGCAAGCACCACCCTTCCTCAATACAAATTCAACATTTTCACATTTAGAACCTCTAAGAAAACGGCGGGGCCGACTGGGAAATGTGCCAAGTTAATAAAAGTATAGGAAAGACTATTCCATTTTTTCTTGATGTAAATTTATGACCTGGAGATTTATTATCGTAAAATTTCAAATTAACGAGGAGAAAGGTATTTTGTTTCGGTTGCTACGGGCGCGGAATGGGGGCTGTTGCTTCCCTCCGTCCTCGAGTGCTGAAGAGGCTTGCCATCACTGAGGATCCTGGTAGCATTGTTTACCAATTATTCATTATTCTAAACGGATTCTGTTGAGCGTAGTGGTGAAATGGGTGGAATTAAAAAGTAATAAAAAACGAATTATTTGGAAGTGAAACAATATATTTTCCATTGAGTATTAGTAGTCCAAGTATTTATACGGGGTACACAACGCTTTTATTGGATTGTCAATTAGTTTTTACCCCCATCAGGTTCTAAACGCGGCCATAAAAGTCACCATAGGATTTAGACAACACGATTGATATTCATTCGTGTGAATAATGCTCGAATTGTGACTGTACACTAGCTAACGCATTTAAATATTCACAGTGAAATTGTAATTAATAAAAAAAATAGAAATTGTTAATTATATTTTTGGTATAAACGAGTACAATGATTTTGGAAAAAATGTTAAGTGCTAATTGATTATATTAGCATAAAAACATAAGTTAATAAAAATCAGCCGAACGTCGTTTTACAAGAGATTTCTAGATACTTGAGAATTTTTTTTCAAAAAAAAATTACTAGACATACGAGTAATATCTCGAGCAAACTAAATCATTAACAAGTATCTTGCGTTTAATGTACAGATTGCTAAACACGCGCTTGAAACTTGACTGTTTCACCATCTTGATGTGTGCTAAAAAGGAATGATATGAAAGTTAATCCCTCGCTCGTATATCATTCCTCCAAGAAATTCGAGGAACAGAAGAGCCAGTTAAATATTATGAGGAGGTCCGACAGCAAGGCTCGGATCACTCGTATTTGTTCGTTGAATGGATCGACAATTTGTGCGTTGAATGGAGGACGATATTCAAGAACAGGGCCGGGAGCTGACCACCGAATAAGTAACGGCTCTAGTTACAAAGGAGAGCTCGTCTGAGGACGAAATGAAAGAGACTAAGAAATTTGTCCCTTCACATGTGATTAAGGAGATCTGTAAAGTGTGGAAAACAGTTCAAGATTTCGTAGAAAAGCACCACTCGAGTAAGACTGTAGCAGTTTCATATTTTCATTAAAGGTTATCAAACAGTCATCAAAAACAGGCGAGAGCGTGTGTAAATGCAAAGGTTCCTGGATAAAGTTTCGCGAAAGAATGTGATTTTATTGAGCCACAAATGATGAATATTAGAGATTCCTTTATGGATCATTAATAAATTCGAATATATCTTTAATTATTTTGATATGAATATTTTCGGATCATGGAACGAATTTATTACTGTGGGGAAATTCGCTTCGACATACTATTTTGGGATACGAACACGTTTACGGAACCAGTGCTCGTCAGTCCACTAATCTATAATAGTAAAGTACCATCGAATTATAATACATTCATGTCCGATGACAACGTCAAAGAGATTTACGAATGAACATCATCTATGAGCAAGCGCATTCACTCTTCCGCACGAGTGTAATATGATCTGCAATGTGGGACACAAAATACACTGAGTCGAAACACAAAAAGTAATAAGTTGAAATACATAATCAAATCGAAAACGATTGTAAAAACCACTTCATTTTTGGTATTACCAAACGGTTTTGGAACTGCCGATCCTTCTTCAGAAACGGTAGTTCCGATACCAGAATGCCACGAACAGTTGGAGATAAAAATGCAACATGAATCAAATGAGCGAATACCGAACGCCGACACGGCGCGGTGGAACACGAGGCAACCTTAAAAAAGGTACACAGTAGTTTACCATCAACCCCTGTTTGGCGCGGGGCGGGGGGGTGAGGCCGGTGGCAAATACGCTGTGTCCGATAAATTGCCAATTCAAAACCGATAGCGGCGGCGAACAAATGGTTTAGTCGTAACCCCGATTTATCAGCGGGTGAGTTACGGGCCGGCGATTAGCCCCGCGCCGGGGCCCGGATGATGACGATGATGCATGGGGCCCGGCCGGTTGTGGCCCGAAAAGAGACCCATTGCAAAAGTGTCACAACCAAATGCAACGAAGTGTCGCGGATGAGTCTTCAAATCTAAGCATTACGTGTATCGTTACGGAATCATTAAGCGCTTTACGGAATTATGATAGTTTTAGAGCCGGTTTTATAAACGAGAGGCCAAATTTCCGTTAGTAAATCGACAATTGGCCGTTTGTTTATAAATGTTACCGACGCTCGTCTTCTAAAACTTTTTTAACCGTCCGTATGTATCGCAGTATTGTACTGCTCTTGTCTATGATTTTAGAGCTGTCGGAGGCAAATATTTTTCTCTTTTCTATGGAAACGAAACATAACCTAAAATTTCTCGTTCGCAACGGATTTTTGGGATACGTTACACTGGCTGTAGCTTCTGAAATCCAACAAAGTCTGCATCAGCTAATAATATTGATCCAAGAGCGTAAAATCTCAAGGCAACAAGCAGTTTTGTGGTTGGTGATAATGTCAGACTACTACGCGTGCGCCTTTTTACATTTTGCCCAATATCTTCTAGAAGCTCTTAAGCAGATCTTTTCGACAAGCGAAAACGGTAGATAAAATCTACGACATCTAAAAAATTAAAATAATCCACTCGTATATTGAACACTCTTTGTCGTCGAGTTTGTTCTTCATTGGACGAACTTGAATACAATATAATAGCTTGACATCGCTATATGTATATATGAATTTAGTAGGAGGACAACGTTTTACGATACTTATTAAAACGTACATGGTAAAGTAAAGGCTCTGATCAAGGAGATAATAGAAACGAGGTTAGGTATGAAGGCAAAATAACGAGAAAACCAATAAGCATACAATAGGAGCCAACATTTACTACAATAATTGTGACCGTTAATATAAACCGGGAAATGTGATTTATTTATTTACAACAAAAACGGCAGCTGTTTTATGACCGATTGGAATAATTTTGCAATTGATTAAACTTGCAAATTTGCGAACGTTCGGCCCGGAAATGTTTCGGCTCCGCTCACATCCGCGAATTCCAGGTCGTGCGGAGCTTGTGTGGAAATTAACAAAATTATTTAAAAAAAAAAAGAAAAAAAACAGTTGCACGCGACAACACAACTCAAACGCGGACTAACGACGGGTTTTTATTCTCCAGGCGCGGGGGACCCTCCAGCGCTGAAAGGGTTACAAAGTGAAAGGTGTCACAGTTGAGTGAAAAGACTTTCACCAAAGGCTGGGTAAAGCGCATCGTCAAAACACAAAATGCATTCTAAAGTAAAAGCTCTCGACACTTTTCCGCGGCGTCTTACCCCCGGCCGCGACACACACACACACACACGGCTGGGCCTAGGGGAGGAGAAAAGGGTGAAAGATTGCACGGTGATATAACAAAAACGGTGAATATTTCCGATTTAGCGGGAGTGTTGCCAGATTGTAGGTGATAATGTACAGTCGTTTCGGGCCGAGTGCTACGTTTAAGACTAAAATTGGAATTGCTAGTGGACAATATTAGGAAGATCGGTCCGAGGGCGCGGTGTCGGCGGCCCTGCGAGGGGAGGGCGGCGGGAGGGCCCAGGGGCGGGAGGAGGCCCCGGGGAGAAGGGGCGACCGTCTTTTGACAGCGCCGTCACATAATGAACGCGTCACTTTACGCCACAATGGCGACGTGCATAATGGCGGATATTAACCGCGCTCCTCGAGTTGCGGGGCCGCCGTGCCGCGACACATCTTCCCATTCATCGCTAGATATACGGAGCGCTCGCCCATTGGCGGTCCGCCGGGCGCCGGGCGCCGGGAGTGGGGGGCTCCGTTCCGAAACTATCATTACATAAGGAAATACTTGTTTTCTTACAATTGACCCAAGTCCCTCTCAAACGTGCAACAGTGAAGCGCCAATCGAGTGGTTGTATATTATAAACGTTACTTATGCAAATATTAGAATAAAAACACAACAAAGTTCTACAAAATTACCAAAAAAAAAATTTCTACTGACTATTTTTACACGACTTTATTTTGCTTCACTTTTATTTGTAATAAATATTTGGTCCACTTCCTGACCAATAATCGCTCTAAAATTTTGTATGACAAAGAGACGTATTCCAAATGATAATAAAATACCCGATCAATAGTTATACAAGTAAGTCTAATTATTCAAAAAAAAAAAATTTTAAATGTTGACGCGTTATTTTATCAAACATTGTACACGCCTTTGATTTTATCGAGGTACGCAAATACTGTGACTGCTCTGTAAATAAATATGTTTTCATTAAAAAAATATTTAGTCAAAAATATATATTTTCACCATTTCATTTTGAAGCGTTTTTCTCCTCAATATATGTATATTTTTTGAATATAAAATTATTTTTGTACGCGTCAAGCTTTGTATAATATAATAAAAAATGATTTAGTAATTATGACATTTGAGGTAACAAGAGAATGTAACGGAGGGCGTACAGATATCGCTAATACTCTGAACAAAGATTTTCCCAGCCCCATAATATTAAATATTTTGATATCTCATTCAGAGTGAAGGTAATTGATACACATAAAGTATACACGAAGCGTCCTAAACTAACAGTCGTGTTTTTTATAGCCATACACAAGAGGGGAATTCTTGAAAAATGTGGCAAAAATAATAATGGTGAATTCGATGAGTCAACAGCGTGCATATCGCGTATTCTTTTACAGAGCCACGCTTATTAGCAGACAAGACAGATTAAGACAGACGGAATGAAACACAAACCAATCCGCGACTTTCACAGATCCAGCTTAATTAAGAAACTCGGGTGAATCTCAGCAGGAATGCTCAGTGCGCTTTGCGTACAACGTAATGTACAACGAATGACTTGGTGCTCGGTGTACTTTGCGTACAACATATATACAACGAATGACTTAGTACGCTCGGAGCTGGGTGAGCGCCGTCTTCCTCGCGAGTTTCCAGGGTTGGTTTCATCCGTGTACAAGGACGCAACGAAAAAGTTTGTGTTCTCGATAAATTACCAATATTCATATCAATCAACTTTGAACATACTGATTTTAATTTCTAGACGTATTGCGCTCCTGAGTCGGTAATAGAGGTTTCGATGCGCGGGACATTGGTCAGGATCGCTTTAAGCCATGTATTCACTAGGGGACAAATTGTCCCTCAACAGCATGCGCGGCATAGAGTCTACGTGACGTTGCAACGTCGTGCACTGTTCCGCGACCTCGCGCACAACATAGCGCGGCATTTCTACGTGCCGTGGCAACGTTGCCATGCGCACGGTACCCGAGCGTACTCACTGCAACATTCCGCGGAGCGTCAGTACCACGTGGTATGTTTACAAGTGAATACGCATGCGCTGTATCTGTCAAGATGACAATGCGGGGAAACGAAATCGTTCTCGAACTCATCGAGCTGTATCGATCGAAGATCGCATAGAATGTCCGTCCTTCTTTCTCTTAGTAGTTAATAATTTCGCATTCTCCTCTTTTTCTCCTCTTACTTTTCGATAAACTCATGAACATAAACAGATACGCGGCTATCATCATAACCTCATAGGGCGATATATTTCCGTGACGTCTGGAAAACAATAATTATTTGCAAAAAGGACCCTGTTTTTAATAATATTCAATTTACTACAGTAAAACCTCGTTAATTTGAAATTGCGACCCAAAAAAACATTTCGAATTGCGCGAAACCCCGTTTTCGCCAAATGTGATACCGCAGCTGTCATCCATAACCTCATCGGATGACATTTCCGCGACAAGATATGCGAATCCCGGTGTGTACACGTCAATTGACCGCGTCATTGTCCCCGAAACATGAGCGTAGATGTTGATGCGACATGTCGAGCGGAATGTTTCGCGATTTGTCCCCTAGTGAATACATGGCTTTATGTTACAACATTCCAACATCTGGCTGTTTTTTGTTGCTCTCGATTAAACCTAATGAAAATATATCTTAAAGGCGCTTTTAGAGACGCCCATAAAAAGTCCAAAGTTTAGTGATATTCGTATTCGCCGAATAGTTGATATTTACCGAATGTTTGTATTCGCCGAATATCATCTCGAAAATCAAAAACAAACTATTTTTAAGTGAACGCAAATTAAGGTTTTGGCTGTGCACCTTGTATCCGAGCATACCTATGCACTCTATTACCGAGGATTCCCCTAACATCGAATGAATGGATTTGTTGAGTTCTCAAGTTGTCAATTGTGACTTGTTTCACAGAAAAACATGAGTTCATTCATCTAGTTTCGTTGGGTTATTAATAAGGTTAGGTGCTCATTTGATGTAGTTTTTGTAATGTAATACGTATTGTTCGTTCCATTTTATTTCCGTTGTGTGTAAAAGTGTTAACTCTCATAAAATAATTTCAAATCAAATCTAACAACATGACCTTCTCGTAAGCGTGAAAAAAGTGATATTTATTTTCTAGCGCTGGGTATGTAGAAACGGATAAAAGAAATGTTGTGTTTTTGAACAAAAATTTGCCGGTGGTAGATTTGTGGTGCATTATTTATTATCTTGTTGAATTACTCGTATTCGTATTCGCCGAATAGCAGTCTTGATATTCGTGAAGGTAGTATTCGTTGCATCACTAATAAAATTGGTCACTCCTGTCTCCCGACAGGCCGGGGAGCTGGGGAAAATGCTTCGATCCAACACGATTACGACTGGGATCTAGCGAACCCACTGTTGAAAAGGCGTTTTCTTGCGCTGCGAGAATGACGGGAATCGACATAACGGCCCTGTCGGACACCGGTTGGCATTTCCCCCGATATGCCACGGCGGGGCGGGGCGGCTCCTCCCGGCTTTCATCTCGATAGTTCACTCGATGGCGAAAGTTCAAGAAAAGGTCGGAGCGGCAGCCGTCCGGCGGCTCGGCGCGCGGGGAGTGGGGGGGGGGGCTGGTTTACGGTGTTTGGCTAACCCCGACTGCACCGCGGCGGCGAGCCCGCCGGCCGCCTGCATATTAAATCATATTAACCCCAAACCCTGGACGCACTGCACGCTCCGTGTACACGGCGGATTTACACCGAGGTTAAACGATATAAGTATTTACAATATGCACCAAAAGACCACAGCGAGTGAGTTGTATTTTCGATAGACAAAATGTACTCGATGTAATTTTCACATTACAATATTTTGAAAATATTGACTGTATTATTTGATTAATTACACCTACATGTTTCGGAAATACCTTTCCATCATCAGGGTGTTACATATATGTCAAAATATCAAAATGAATAATGTCTTTTGTTTTTCTAAATTATTTGAAAGTTCTGAAGTTCTTGATTACTCGCAATTATTGGAATTTTTTTTATTATTGGGCTAGTAGTTAAACTTAATTGTAAAATAATATTTTGTTTACTATTACATGCTTTACAAATTTCTAATGATTCTAAATTGTTCAATTTCAGACCAAAATTATTTATGTGTAAAATAGAAAGTCCTAAATGTTTATCAAAACCGTGATAAAAATTAAAAGAAACAATATTTTGAGTTGAAATTATAGTATTTTCAGTTATCTTTTTATGTAATAAAATTATGAAAGCCATCTAATTTTATAAGCAAATAATGTTCGTGTGGAAAAATTTCGTATATATTTTTATATAAAAATAGTAAAAATAGTCACGCGTACTACGGGCCGTAAACTAGAGATGTGAATGTAGAAGATTCTCCAAAGAGACATTTTTCATCGGGTTGTTGTGTTTTTTAAATATAATAATAACACACTACGTTACAACAGTAACAGGAGTCGAATAAAATAATAAAAACCTTGCAAAAATTGAAAAAAGTTATTTTTTACAAGGTTTTTATCATTTTATTTAAGTTGTATTGAAGCCAATAAATTTTTCATAATCGATATAAGTTACTCTAATGATAGTTCAACTTTTTGCAAAAAATAAGTAAGAAATATTGAAAAAAAATGCAAACTTTGATATTGCATATCTCCATAACTATTGATATTAGGTCATGGTTTCTTGAACATTTTAGACTCATAAAATAGTCAGAAATCTACCGGCCAAGTTTCTGCTGCTAGCTCTGGTACACCCTATATATTTTATCCCACGTAAATTATACATATAACTAAATATGCAATATACTTATGCAAGAAAATGGAAAAGAAACGTGCCGACAAGCTGTACAAGGCTTGGCACGATCTATTACAAGACAAGTATGAATAAATTTAATAAAAAAAAATCAAAATATGCATATATAGGTATGTTATAAGATCACGCATGTCAGAGGATACGCCAAAGGCTTAAAACAACATCGAGGCTCGCGAAGTGGGCAAAAGATTCAGCGCGAGCGATTCCTGGAATGGACGCCGGTGCCAGCGAAGCTTCTCCCAAAAGTGCCTTCTGGCCAGGACACAGCACAAATCGACCTATCGCAAATGGCTCGGACCTCGGACGGGCGCCGCGGATGCGTGGCCCGAGCGCGTGTGTTGTGTGTGCCCAGATGTCTCCGGTCGGCGAGCGTGTGTAGTGTGTAGGCGCGCAAACAAAAGGTGAGCTCGTATCGGATAACGTTGGAGTTTGGTTAGTGACCCCCCCCTGTGTGCGGAGGAGCTTTCCCTTCACGGAGCGATAAGGCCCCGGTCCTGGAGGTGTTAACAAAGATCGCAGTCGGGCCGGTCGCACACCGGATACGAATTATTACGTACGTATTCCCACGATTATTTAACGTTACGTTTGTGCCAATGAATAATCTGTATCTTCTGGAAAATTCTATCATAGCAGATTTAAATAATGGCAAATTTCATGACTATATATCTAATAGACTCACAAATGCTGGGGAGAATCGAAGTGCAACGAGGGCTCGTAACATCGGAGAAATATTTAAAAGTTTTTTGTTCGAAGTACATAATTATACTTCACCTTCATTAAACCAAATTATTTAACTTAGAGGTATTTTTAGTTCTTTAACGATTCTCCACCATGATCTGCGCCAATGGTCACGTGCTTGAATCACTTTGGTCCCACGAACATTTGTGGTCATGTATCAAATTGACAAATTTTTCAATTTCCGTCGTACGAAATCGCAAAAACAAAAAACCGAACAAATCCGGATCGTGTCGGACGTCGCATCTACACGTGCGTACTCGCACTACTAAATCGTGTACAGTGTGCGATGTTCAATACTACTTCGAATGTCAGGAATGTACTTTGCGTATTCGTACGTATACGTACCACTCATTTTGGTACTCAATTTCGTACGAAAACGCATTCAGTGTGCGGCCGGCGTCGGGTAAGCTTGGATACTAACGGCGCGGCGCTGCAACTCGGTCCGATCTCCATTATCCGAGTGCGGATTATTCCTAATAAAGTAATTGCACGGATACACCTCTGCAGCGGATAGTGGCGGCGCGCGGATCGCGGGGAAGCCAGCAATAACAGTGAACTCGGTTATTAAACTGTGTCTGGGATCTAAATAATGCGCCAAGACTTGCGGCGCACTCGCGAAGCAGTGTAGCAACAGAACTCCGCTTCTTCTAGCTACAGTTGATACAAATTCCCCCTCAATAAACTATCTCAACAACTCGCAATTTATCCATCCCGCCGGTTAATTATTATTATTTTTTTTTTTTTATTTTAAAAAAAATAGAGATGTGAACACGGAATACGTGTCACATCAATATTCTTACTATTTTCAAACTAAGCTAAACGCTTGTGCTATGAAAATAGGACTAACTTGCTAGTCTGGAGTGAGGTTCGAACCCGCAACCTTTGGATCACGAGGCCAGTGTCCTAACCACAAGACCAACAAATTATTTTTAATAAATATTTTTAAATAATAAAAAATGTACAATAAACAAATAAAAGGGTATCGCGTCGATGCTCTGGATGTTTGAATGGAAACTAAATGGACACAGGTAGGGAATGCAATTATATATTCGGGATCCCTACGAATCGGGATTCTAAATACTTTTGTGTTTTTTGTTTGTTTATACAGCTGAATAGCATAATGACAATGCCTTGCATTTTTATATTATATATTTTTTATATTATATATTTTTTATATTTTATATTTTTTGTATTATATATTTTTTATATTACATATTTTTATATTATATCATCAATTTTAATAAAATGTTCATTATTAATCATTGCATTAAAGTTTTTGTAGGCGTTTTTCCAAGCATCAATCAGTCTATGTAGTAGAGTAAAAACTACTAGCTAGTAGTAGTTTTTATTACTATGTTAGGTTAATAAAATAGAGCAAATATTATTAAAAGCTATTTCTATTATTTGAATGTGACATGAACATAAGTTTTAAGTACTTAATAGAAGCTCTATACAATACATGAACATAAGTTTTAAGTGCTTACTAAAAGCTCTATACAATTAAACATAAAAACATAAAAAACGCCGATCAATCCCGATAATCCCGTCCGATTTTTCGGTTCGGGATTGATCTCGCAAAATTCCTCGCGTGATCGGGATTGCATTCCCTAGACACAGGGTATACATAAAATAATCTATAAAAATGACCACGCGGCATAATTTCTATCGGAACGGAAGCTTGATGAAGAGTTTAGAACGAGATCAACGCTGAGGTAGGTACCTAGATGTACCTACCTCGGTGTTGTAGTGTAAAGGCGCCTTCACGTATCATTCTGTTATTGTTTTATGTGTGCGTATTGACATTTTTCAAATCAGCATTTTGTTACACCTTTATACATTTGTTTACTTTTACGAGGATTTATTTATTTGTATTAAAATTACCTACCATAGAACTTTAGAACCAGCCAAGGCATACTTCCATATAAACATACTTCAAATGTAAGTGAACGATTTTCCACAGAACAGACAAAGCTCTGTAGGAACTCATTCACTCACAAATGTAATACTCAACTCTGGGCATTCAAAATAATTCATTATTTATAAATAATGTATGTTTTTTATGTTCAAAATATTCAAATGTAAACGTATACATTATTTGACCTTCAATAAACATCGCGCAAGTGTTTACATTTTTATAAATTAATTATAATAATTTGATTAAGAATTTTTTATTTTGTTCTCGTGTTGATGCTTTTCGTGTTTGGTTAAATTATCAATTTATAACATTTTTAAAACGGGTTTCGCATTTGTCATTGATTTAGCCAAAAAGCCATCATGCGGCTGACCCTACATGAATACCTACTTGTACAAAGAATACCGTAACAAATTAAATTAATGTCGTCACTATAGAAATTTTAATTAATAAAAATATGTGCATGAGGATTCTTATGAACATATTCTAATTCGCGAAGTACATTTTTTAAAAGACTCCGTACCCCCCTGTCACCTAAAACTTTGACGTGGGCCCTGCGAAGGGATCCGAAACGTCTGACTCGGCTGGATCGTAGGCACTCTGAAAAATATATCAGAATTCTTTCGTTTCTTCCGAAACTACTTTCAGATACATTTTTATTTAAAAGATTCAAATATTTAATTCAAAGATTTAAATCTTCCAAATATCATTTATACAGGGTGTCTCATAGCTAGTAGCAAAAACTTCGAGAGATTCTTTTTCATGCAATTATAAACACAAAATATTATTTGCACTTTGGGTGAAATATCGACAATTACCGAGAGAAGCAACATAAAATTTTGCATTTTTAAAAAATACTTATTTATTATTTTCTGTAAAATGTTGGAGTCTCACTACAGTAACTCATGTGGAAAATTTAAAACTCATTTGCTTTAATAGAAATCAAATAAAATGACAAAAACCTTACAATTTTTTTTTTCAAATTTTATTCGAATTGTATCAAAGCAAACAATTTTTTAATATTTCATATAAGTTACTGCAGTGATCGTCCGACGTTTTACTGAAAATAAGAAAAAAAATATTGAAAAAAATTGCAAACATTGATGACGCTTATCCCCGTAACTGTCGAAATTTCACCCAAATTGCAAATAATATTTTCTATTCAAAATTGTACGAAGAAGACTCACCCGAAATTTTTGTTGCCAATGATTGAAATGATAGTTAAATACTAATATTATCAATATCTTTAGGCAGCCATAAAAAAGATTGTTGATGGCAAATTGAATGAACGCCGATTAATTGGATTATATTTGGGTAGCTAATAAGAATAATTAGTATTACCATACCAGCCGCCCCGCTCCTCGGCCGGCCAATTAGCGACACGCCTTGTGACTCATGTGCATGTTTTATACCACTCTTAATTAATCATTAATCATCTCCATATTTATATGGCTTGGAGTTCCCTAGTGCGTGAAGTGGAGGTGTGAACGCCGTCGATTCATAATTACAAAATGGACCCGTGCAACTTTATTTTACAGATGTGATTTTTAAGTCGCCATTTAAATTATATTGGGTTATCTTAGAGTACACTCGTACATATCCGCCTATGTTCGCAAATCAGGTGCAATTTAAACATAAGAATTGCAGCGAACATCTTCACTTGGAAGTAAAAACAAAACATACTCGAAAATCCGTCTTTACAGTTTATATTGATAAAACAATTTACGAACACGCTCACTCGTATTTTTGGAAATACAATTAAAGTACGTGAATTAAAAAAACCCTTTCGAATAGTTACATCAGTAATAAAAATCAGTTGCACACTCTATTACGGGGCAAACCATATTATCGATTCCGACTGGAAACCATTAGGAAAATAAAAACATCCAATGAACATCGGTCGGTGTACAAAACGGCGTCGTCTCATTGGTCAAGCAAAAAGTAAACAAAACGGGAAATGCAAATGTCAATTATTCGAATATTTTATTCAAATGTCAGCAGATGGACTCGATATTATAAAAAATACCCTTGACAAAACAAAAAACATATTCGCGACATATTTAGAAAAGCAGAAATCCGTGGGAAGAAGGAACACGAGTAGAACGCAGACAGTGCAATGACTTCGATATCATTAATTTGGCGTATTGTGATGACCGGATTATACGTGTTACTGGGAAATTTAATTTATACAATTAAAATTGGAGAACTCGCACGAATCGTTCCAAAAGACTGCATTTCACGTGTTTTATTATTTAAACGGTAACACGCCAAATCATAAAATTTTAAACACGAAATAGAAATGGATGAATGCAAAAAATACTATAATGATAGCAAAAAATACGCCGAATTATAACTGATAATTCGGCGATATCTCCCATGTGAGCTCGAGCCTCGCCCGCGGCTGGCGGAGGCGAGATGTGAGGTTATGTTCGATCTGCTAATATAAATAATATGAAATTACCTCTGGTAGTAGAATTCCAGGTCTAAAAATACACTAACACCACACTGACTGCCTTTATAGTTCACAAAGAGGGTATTTTTAGCGGCAAACTGGGCTTGCATCACAGAAATAACAAAATAAAACAGAAAACATCGAAAGCGGACAAGAAGCGACACGGAACAGCGAGCTAAGGCAGCAGCTGACTGCGTGTAGCACTCGCGTAAGCTTAGACGGTCGTCAAATGGGGCGTTCTCTTTTTATTATTAATATAAAAAATATTTTATTATTTTGCGAAAAGGGCGAGGAGAATGTACCTTAAGAACATATTATGAAATAAGTAATAAAAAAATATTTCTATTACACGAATGGCATTCATCACGCACGTACGAGGCCACCGCAGACAAGGAGTGGGCGCGCGCCGCACGCTGCCCTCCAGCGGCCACATTTGGAATTATCGATTCTCCAGTCAATGGTGCCACAATGCCGAGTAATCTAATTGGTTTACCGTGTTCTTTTACGACTTTCAATTTTAGCGCAAGATCGCTTCGTGTTACCAGCCGGAATGGAAAATCGTTAGCAAATTTTCTTTAAATCGTTTACAAATGAAGATTTGCTCTTATTTTGAAAGTATTAATAATTTGTATTAACGATTAAAATATATTCTTAAAATTAGATCTTTAAATTCGTAAATTTAAAATTATCGGAAATCTTGAAAATTTCAGTAGGTACCTACATACTAATATAGGTACCTATATTATTCTTTTTGGTTTCTACACTATTTTTTTTTCATATTGACAAATGAGGCGTCTTTAATACGTTAATGCATTCACGAAAACACGAAAATTTTCATTCTTAAATACAATCATTGTGGCATCTACGTTTTTATAATTAATTATGCAAATAATATAATTTCAAAACCTCATTATTATCATTATAATCCAGTTACACAATTACTGTTTTTGTTCGTGCCTAAAATAATCAATAATAATAACTACCACGTTTCCATGAAACATGGTACCTACCTAATACATACAATATCTGTGAAGGTACATACATCAAAAAGTTGGCTACCTAATTTTATATTTGTTTTACCGTGTAATATTATACTGATATTGTTAATTGATTATTAAATACATAATTTAATACGGAGTTGATGACCCGGTTTTGGTCACTTTTAGATATTTTTTGTCAACTGTGCTACTACGGACTCAAAAATTTCAGAATCGATTATTTTAAATTTACCCACTAACATATCTATTAATTAATTTTATGAAAATGTAGAAAACAAGTACCTACCTAAATAAAATTTAATATAAATTAAAATATAAACTTCAAACTTGAAATGTGTAAAAAAATGTCAGTTCTGGCCACTTTTACCTAGTTTTGGCCATGTCGTTGTGCTAGTTCTGGCCATTTTGGTTTTTATACGGTTTCCTAATATTTTTAATAAAAATAAAACAATATTAATAATAAAGGCCTCGGTCTAGCTAAGGAGACAAGGAACATCTTTTATATTATAACAAATAATAAATTAAATAAAAACTATCCTCAAATAAATATTGTCAAAAGACATTTATTTTGAAATCTCCAGAAAAAGCGGCATTTATTGAAAAAATAATAAAAATAAAACAAATAAAATAATAAAAGATAAAAAAAACCTTCTTAAAAAAACCATATACATTGAGAATGGTAATTATTTTTCCACTTATTATTACAAAATACGTTGTACTAGCACGTAGTTAATTAAAATGATACGTAATTAATCTTACATACGCAAATTTAATTGTTTGGGATAGTTTTTTACGAAAAAAGTTTACCATTATCTATGTATATTTTTGTACTTATTTTACTCATCTCATTTGTTATAATTATCATTTAATATGTTTTCATTACATTAGTAGAACTTAATAAATAAATAAATAATACTGTAGAAAAATTATGAGTTACTTTTATTAAAATTATGATCTTGTCGTGCCTATAGTTAACGAATGAAGTCACTAACTTATCATGCTATACTATACCCGGAAAGATAGATTGGAAAAGATAAGAAAAATTTTTCTGTATGTAGTTTTATGGTATATTCTGCTGTATATATCTGACTTCTCTGGCCGACTCTGTATCAAAACGAATGAATTTTTTGTAATCAATATAAGTTACGCTAATGATAATTCAACGTTTTGTAAAAAATAAGTAAGAAATATTAAAAAAGATGCAAAATTTTGATAATGAATAACTCCATAACTATTGATGGTCATGGTTGCTTGATCATTTTCGACTCATAAACAAGGTAGGAATTCACCTGTAAAAGTATTGTGGACTAGTTATGTTACACCCTGTATTCGCATGTACTGTGATCGCTTTTAATTTGGCGATGGCTCTTATTTCCTCCTTTTTAGTATTTTCTTTATAAAAGGGTGTTTCTATTTTGGTAAAATATAATATTATTTTACACTTTTAAGTCTTCGTCACACTAAATGCTGTAATCAATTCTAACCTCACTTAGCTGAAATTAATAAAATAAAATATAAATTCTTATTATTTTTGATTTTATTAAAAAATATTTTTGTAATTTATTTAATGCAATTCACAAGATAATACAATCTACTAATATATTCAACCAATAGTCGAATGTTATATAAACTTCAACGTCACCTTTAAAATAATACAAACCGACAGGTGTTACCGACATGCAGGGCGTTCGATAAATAACGTGTCTGCATCAAAAAAAAAAAACCTTTGTTTTATTAATGATCATTGAATTGTCATCAGGAATACGTCTCTGTCAAACTCCAGAGCGATTATTGGTCAATATTGATTTCAAGATTTCTTGTTAACAGACAAGTGAAACTAAATAAAGCATGTAAAAATATCAGCACCGAGTACGTTTACTCCCACCTGATATAATGATAAATAGTAACTTTTTAAAAATTCACACTCCTACGGACTGAATGAAGCGAACTGAGAATAGGGAATAAGCTGGAGAAAATACACCAAGTTAGAGTGAAATGACAATTTCGCACAGTGGCAGTCTACGCTTCGACGTAGAATATCAACAATACGCATATGATGATTATTCTATATTATACTCTATGTTTATTCGATATTATAAAAAAATATCTTTCCATGCCCGAGACAAAAGAAAATGTAAAATGTTTTTTTATGAATGAGCTTGAAATAAATCAATGAATTCATAATGGTGACGAAATCATTAAATAAACTCATTCTTCTTGAATGAATGAATAAAGTAGTAGCCGATCAAATCAATGGAGGAAAATAATAAATATGACCTACCTAACCCAACCTTCATCAGATTATGTTATTATAGTATAGAGACTGTATTATTTTGTTGTTTTTGTGTTTTGTTTTGACTTGAAGGTGGTTGGGTCCAACCGAAACTCGTTAATATTGTATTTCTATTATGTAAACTAATAACTTCTTATTTCATTATTTTTTATGCTATATATTTTAAGTTGACTCATTTAAGTGTTAATCTGTGGTTTCTGTAATCGTCGCGTCGTCTGTTGTCTCGTATCTGTAGCATAAACATTTATGTAATACGAGGAATTAGAATGCGAGGGATAATTACTATTTTCATTATCACTATTTCATAATTCGTATAAGGTTTTCTAACGATCCTAATAAATATTTTTAAAGAATATCATAAAATAAAATTCCGCGTATATTGGAATGTCATAAAAAATAGTTATTATCGATTTGAAATTTATATGAATAACACGGGATTATAAGGACGTACTGGTACAAAAATGGTTTTAGAGGCGTCCGCGATTTGGTAAACAGCCAATTTTAATTTATGTTTTTTATTATTTTTATTATTGCCATTTTATTTTTACCTCTTGCAACACTGTATTTACATTTTAAACGCAAGGATTTCATTACAGTATATGTAAATTTCCGTATTTAATTGTCCATAATTTATAATATAAATATAAAACTACAATATTAAAACTTTTGTGCTTTTAAGTATTCACTTCACAATTTACTGTAGTATTTATTTAGTGTTTTTTTCTATATTTTTTTGTCTCGTTACATTTTATATTCTATCTTTTAGTTTCTTGATTAATTTTGGTATTACGCACTGTTTGGTCCTGTCTCCGTAATAATTGTTTGTTTTTTTATTTCAGGATTATTCTTATTCGTTATTTGTCTTGTCGTATATTCATGTTTTATCAGTGTTTTAAATCTCTCATTCTCGTATTCTTCCAGTGTCAGCTTATAATAATTTTGTTTTTGGATCGGTAAGATTTTACACATTTTGACTAGGTTTTCCTGTTGGTCCTTAGATGCTTCTTTTCGTTTTTAATTTGCTATAGTTTTAATTATTCTTAGTTCTAGTTGTTTATTTGCACCCATCCAAATAGGTAGGTACATAATAATAATTTGAGTGATTTATCAAAACGACTTGAAAAAAAACATATATAAGAGGTTTTCATGACCCATTTATATTTATACACAAAATTATGAACGCTCCAAGCAGGTGAGCCCCTTGATTTTTGCTACCAAAAATGAACATTTTGACAGATTTGCAGTCACATTTTTATCTCTCCGATTGGGAACGAGGAGACTCACGGTAGGTTTATTTCTGGAATGAATTACCGCACATCTTCACGTGCCGCCGAGGAATGGTCGCTGGTGCCAGCATCCAGCTGCCAGCTGCCGACCCGAGCTGATCTCGCGGAGGACCGCGACACCGATTGACCGCGTAATTGCGTCGCGCATTCCAGGGATCAATCACTCTCGCATTACTCTCCTCACACCCCCCGATCGCTCGCTGATCACCGATCACTGATCGCTGAGCGCGCTCCGTCGAATTTAATTAGCCGACACTCATTTATTAGAGAAGCGACCATCGCTGTTTGTCCGTCGAACAATTTTAAACTTGTGATAGTTTACTTTGTGGTATTAAATAACACGTATCGAGATGGAATTTACAAGACGCGGTGATGCACTGTGATGGCCGATTTTGAAATGGCATTCTAGTGTCACTTGTATATCGTATGAAGTAAGCAACATTTTACGGATATTTGGGTCATGCAGGAATTAATTTTATTTATTTGTTATTTTAATTTTATTTACAATTGAGGTTATTATGTTTAATATTTACAATTTTAGCGTCCAATTGCTACTCCACCTAAAACTTCCGGATAAAGCTAACTCTAGATTTAATTAAATACACATATAATATAAATCAGAGATAAAATTTATTTATTAAATACGTTGAGACACAATGTTATTGAATTCAATATTTCTAATATTTTGTTAAAATTCCTGTTATTTATTATTGGATTTAAAACATTTTAAATAAATATGAATTACGCGACTCAAAATACATATATTTATTTTTATAAAATGTGTATTTTTAAACATAATCTAACTCATTACTATTAAGAATGGAATGCATTTTTCTGTACTGAATTTCTATGTTTATATCAACTATTACCGTAATTTTAATTTAAAACCAATTACACAACATACGAGTATATGTACGAGTACATTGATTGATTTTATTAGAATAAATTTAGCTGTAATTTTGGAATTTCGGTTTTTTAATAGATTCCTCAATGACCACTCGAGACCTTGTAGGCGGATATTTCGGATTGTTGAACCCAGTTTTGAATGAAGTGTAGTCGGCAAAACAACCCAGAAAACTCTGCATGAATAATTCTGTCGCGAAGAGAAAACGATAAATATTTCCATCATAATAAATAGTACATAATATCCAAAATAAAATAGTCTAATACTAGAGCAGATTTTACAATAATTGTAGGAAATGTCACGGTTGTGAGATGACGGAACATGGGTAGAGCGGGAATAACTGAAGACATTACATTATTTCATAAAAGTATTTAAGTTATTCTGATAACTACAACTCTGTTACAGAAAACAGATTACAAGAACACGATTATGAGGTTTCAGTCCGTGTTCAGCACCCACATATACGGCTTCGTCTATAGGTTTAAGCGAGAATCAGTAGGTAGTGTCGTCCATTTCACTATCACCACGCTGTCTCGTCAACAATACGCATTTCTTCTTCGTTTCGACTGAATAAAGTACCTGTTTAATACGCCAAAGCTCATAATCTTGAAAGAAATTTAAGCAAATGTTCGGTTTAGGCCCGGTTGTTTCAAGTTGGATTAAAATAAAAGTTTGTTTAAAGCATAGATTTAAAAAAAATCGTTTGATTGGTGGAGAACGCGAAAATCTACGCTTAAGACGAACTTTTACTTTAATCCAACTTGAAACAACCGACCCTTAGATGGGTCACGTGAATTAATATAAATTGAGCATTAGGTATATTAAAATAATTAAAATGTATTTGGTAGAGTTATATTTTAAATCTTGTCTGCTAATAATGAACGGTGGTCAAGTTAGTAAAAATGAAAATTTTACAATGCAAATTCACATATTATTTTGAAAAAACTGCGTACAGTTACTTTGACGCAATGTGCTTCGGTCTGATGAGCGAGGGACACGGCCGATTCAAATAGTTTAAGGAAGACCACCGAAACGAAGGTTGACGAGTTCTGTATTGGAAATCGGCCATATGTAAGCATCGACGTCGAGCGCATCACTTTCTGTGTGGCACCGACTTTCTGGCAACGTTTTTAACTCTCAAGCCAAGTGCCATTAAACAAGTATTCAATTCACCGATTAACGAATACAAATGCGTAACAGATGAATTCAGTGCGATTCTTGTTAGAATCTAATAGGTTATGTCAATTCTTATTAACGTGGGATTAAAACGGTTGTATAATGAGAATTTTACTCTTATACGATTTAGAAAAATACGATTAATTATTATATTTATATAGCAGCTTAGAACTTCTTTCGCTTGGAAATAAATTAAATTAAATTTTTGAGCAGTTTGTTCGGTTAAGTGGTTGAGTGCTCGCCTTGTTAACAATGTCGAGGTATTGATACTCGTGTCTGAAAGTCAGCTACTGTTATGAAGAATATTGTAAGAATATTGATATAGTGTTTGCTAAAATGTTTTTTAAAGTTAAATAGAAGTATATTCCACGGATATAACGAACTGAATTGGAATGCTTCGAATGGAATTGTAGACCTCGACATGTGAAATGTATCAATGAACAAACGGCCACGAGTTAGTGAAGAGATCGCCAGGAATTAGAGTGCGAATGTTTTAAAGAGAATCGGCGCAATAGCGTGCATATAAAATATAATGTCACGGCGCTAAAACAAAGAGGTCTAAGATGAAAAAAATACGAAATGAAAACAATGTCGCATTTCGTCGCTTCATTATTCACTCCCTTTGGTTTGCGGAGCTAATTTTAGCCGCGGATGAGAGCGTCATGGACTAGTCATGTTGCCTACGCACACTGCACGGAGCTGGAGGAGCGCTCCGCTCATCAACGGAACGTTTTCGCATATCTGAAAATGCGGTGACTTTAGATTTTGAAATATCTGCGCATGGAAATATCACACCGAGGAACTATTTCATTGAAAAAGGTAATGGACGAAACAGGAAGACATTAATTACGGTTCTAGCCGGACATGTAAGTATAGCCTCGAATTATAAATAAACCAGAACAAGAAAAATTGCACAACGAAAATGTAAATTATGCCGGTGTTCCCAGGATGTCTGTGTCAGATTACGGTGATAAATAATGAGAAAAGCATATGTAGATGCAACATAAAAATATTATTTAAAATCTTAACGCAAACCCAATTCATCTAATAATAATAATTAATGGTTAGTTTTATTACATTATTTCTTACTCCGCAACAATTTAAATTTCCGATTTTTCCTAATGTATTTTCTTATAAACAAAAAACTTTTTTATGGTCCGCACAAAATAACTTTACGGAAAATGAAATTGAAAAATCAAAAGCGAAATTATATTGCAAAACTTTTAGCTTTTTTATGTATAGTTAGAACAGCACCGATACTTATTTAAAAAAAAAATGTTATTTTAGCTTATTTGATGACGCAATAATTTTCCATGTTATATTAGGGACATATTGAGGGCGTACAATTGCACGGGAGATTTTTAGAAAATCGATCATTATAAAGTATTGTCACTGACAACTTGCCTAGGGCGGGGGTTGGCAGTTTATCAAGTGAGAAGAGCCAAATTGTCATGGAAACAGGATACAAAGTTACTAAAGAACCGGTTATTAAGCGTTTCCAGCGTTTTCAATCATTCTCAACACGACACGTGACAAAAAATTAAATTTTTTACCTATATTATAAGCACAGCAGATATCAAAGCGAGACTTCCCGTCTTCGGGATTGTCTGTACACTTATTCATACTGTTTTAATTTTACCGTACTTTCTGAAGCAACTATAATATATCTAGATGTGACGTGTGTCTGCGTGCGCGAGAGGGACGAAAGATGCATGCGTGTGACCGCACCGAGTACGGGGCGCGCCACTCGCCACGCTTAATACCTTGCCAACGAATATAGTTGTGTTTTGTATCGAGTCACAAAAAAACTACTAAAGAGATTCCGGTGTTTGATTCCAAGACCCGGTTTCCCGAATAAGACTAGAATAACATTTGACCAGCGAGGCTGGTCCAGTATACCAACGCTAAAAGTATCCTAGATTTGGTCAACAATTATAACTTTTTTTACTACTTGTAAAATATAATAATAATAAATAGTAAGTAGGTACTCAAATATAAAGTTATTTGTATTAGTTATTTGATATCCCATCAGCATGTTGACTAGACAGGAGATAACTACACCCGTCCCATACGACCAGGACCGTATAGATATTTGAACGCCCTGGGTAGAATGAAATCGACCATCCATATCCATAAATAGTGAAATCTTTAGTATCAACAGAAATCTTTTATAGAAATATATATTTTATGAATTTTTCGAATACTGGTTGGGTTTGACAATAAATACAAGTGGTGTTTAACTGAGTTATTTTTATTTATTAAATTTTTTTTTCCGCTGGCTGAAAAGTCTTTGAAGAAATCGTTATTGCGTTAATTAAAAAAAAATAATAAAAAGACACGCGTTTACTTATGATTTTTTTAAAATAAATAAATATGTACAAATAAATATGTACAGAGGAGGACTGCCTACGGTCGTGAGGCAGCCCCGCTCTGTGCACGCGCTCGCGCCACTGCGCCCGCGTAGGGGCACTTCTCAATGGTCGCCTTCCAGACTTAATACTTCCGCAGATTATCGTCCCACTGCTCGCTGGACCGAACAGGATGCTGGACTTCACGACCGCGCGTCTCCGAATAATATTAGGTACATCAAATATCTGTACTCACGATTGTTTAAGCACTCGATTCGAAAAGCGTCACGTCATTATTCGTTAATGAGAAACTCCCAATTATTTCGCTTCACGGTTTAATTAGTCTTAATAAACTCATTAAAAAAGATGAAATATTTATACATGGGTCATTATCATTATACGCTAATGAAAACACTTCGAGGGCCGCAATTTAAATCCCAACTTTTGTTCATGGAACGAAATTAATATTAGCAGCACGTTAAATATGGTTACGGATTGATTTTGCCAGAGTACGAAGTAGTACTTAAGAGACGTTAGAATTTAGAAAAAAAAAGAAATTTTAATTTGTCGATGAATCCCGTCAAATATATCTGCCATGACGCTATTTGGAAAATTTGCGTAAAATGATTTATGTATAATAAAAACTATTACTAATAATACTAAATATGTATAGTATTAATAAGTGAAAACCATGAAGATCTGTAAAAATAGCCTGGAAAGTTGGAGAAGGATCTTGGAGGATAGTGGATTAAGACTGAACAGGAAGAAAACGAGTATCTGTACCTACCGTTCGAGAATGTTAATGCTGCCACTCCCGTAATGCAACTAGACGGAGAAACAATACGAAATAGTGACTCATTTAAATATATTGGGTCACTCATCCACAACGATGGAGAATATGCAGTAGATGTAACACATAAAATTAGTGCGGGATGGATGAAGTTTAGATCCATGACGGGAGTTCTATGTGATCCAAAAATGCCATTAAAATTAAAAGTTAAAGTATACCAAACAATTGTCAGATCCGCACTTCGATATCAATAGCAAGATGAAGGAAAAGCAATTGTGATAGTGTGGCACCGTTGGACACATTGTTAATTAGGCGATCTCCATGGATCTTTCTCGAATTACATCCAGAAGAATACTAAAAAATTCATAGCCAAATGCTGAGGCATGGATTGGGTGATGTTATCCAGGACAGAACAAACTACAACATAAGGACGAGAAGACCTGACTTCAACATTTGATGATAACAGTGAGTTGGGATAAAACCATAGAGAAGAAGAAGAAGATGTATGCGTATAATTACAATAGTTAGGTTTGTGCAACAATGCCCTGCACTTTATGAATATACTACACAAGGGACGACTATAAACAAACCTTTAAAAACCTTTATTAAAACCGATATATTGAAAAAAATCAAATACGTTTTTCATGGACGGAAAGCTTAATACGAACAACTACACGTAAGAAACCGTCAGATGTAAAAGATGTGGGAAAGTGTTTAGGAGTATACAGTTTTGGAGTGGAATACACATGGAAACCCATTTTTTACTGTTTTTAAAAAAAAGGTTCATAAAAAGGTTTTTAAAATATCTATATTTTCTATTTGATGGAATTATTTTCACGGTCGACGTCTATCATTCGTAAATATCTTGGTTATCCGATGGCATTTAATCTTTTACTGTTTTTAATGTGTATTAATTAAACAGTAGATTATTTCCTGAAAAAATATCGCTATATTTTACCACCGATCATTGCATTATCTTTTATTTAAAAAAATTTCTTCTCTCACCTGACAAAGAAATAAATTTTTCAATCAGTGATCAATTTGTAATCAATATCCTGTGTCGGTCTTCCTTCGGTTTTCATACTTAAACAACTGTAACATTATTTACGATGCTATATGTCTGATTACTTTTATAAAGGTAACCAATCATTGTTTATATTTTAATTTTTAATGTTTCAAAAATATTTAAGATCTTTCAATTGAACACTAGGCGGCGGAATCCCGCCAGGAATGACTAGTTAGTCGCTTGTACTGGCACTGCAATCAAGCATTGGCAGGATCGGAAGGACAAAGGCAGTGGAGCATTGGAAAGGGTGGAGGACTGCAGAACTCTTAATTTATTTATTTGTTTGGACATATTAACGGATATAAGAAAATGATATGTATAAATATACGAGAGTGTAAATAGATAGTAATGAACTTATTAACTTATATCGTAACATATTTCACATAAAAATAATTAGGAATATTTTGAGTTTGTTCAAATCTTTCAGAACAGTGCTGGATTTATGTCACAGAGACATTATTAATCAATTAGTGTATATTATAGATATCTCACAGAGACGAAACTGTATTAATTATGGGAAAGTAGGTATAGAAGTCATTTGGGTGTAACAGGACTTATGACCTGTCTTTTGGTAGGCTTAAGTGATCACTTTACACAATTGTAACATTCGCCATTTCCACCCATGATAGAATATACCATGCTTATTCATTTTTTGGAAGTTGTATATATGTTCAAATTGCGTGAAGCTTTCATATATGAGTTGTAAGCGCCTTGTCCATGCGGCCTGTACAAAGACATTTAAATCAATTGTAGATTTTCTCATTAGCGACATCTGTGGGGATTTAGGGGAATGAAAATGGCTTTGTACAGGCCGCATGGACAAGGCGCTTACAACTCATATATGAAAGCTTCACGCAATTTGAACATATATACAACTTCCAAAAAATGAATAAGCATGGTATATTCTATCATGGGTGGAAATGGCGAATGTTACAATTGTGTAAAGTGATCACTTAAGCCTACCAAAAGACAGGTCATAAGTCCTGTTACACCCAAATGACTTCTATACCTACTTTCCCATAATTAATACAGTTTCGTCTCTGTGAGATATCTATAATATACACTAATTAAAAATAATTATGTGAAATGTTAGGTTGCAGTATTGAATCAATATTTAATTACTAATCAAGTATTAATTCAATGTTGCGTCGCAGAATTATGTTCACTTGTGATATTAGGTGGGATAGAGACACACGATAGATATCAATGTTGGTGAACAAATCGTCGTACGCCCGGCACATTCCCACAAAGGTGAGCGTAATTCGGAATTGTAACGTGGATGATGCATTTTGTTCTTGTAGCTCTTGCTAGGATGTGGATGTTGAGCTATATAATTGATATATGGGGACGAGTTGATAAGTGATAATTGGGGTGGACAATGAAATTGGTTTCGACAGATCTTATACAAATTAAAAATGTCAAGAGCTGTGCGTCTTTTTTTTTAAACTTAAAATGTTGATATAATTCAATGAATCTGCATAGTGATGCCGCGGGATGTTTAACCCAAAGCTAAGCGTTCTTATGTATTTCCTTTGTATTTTTTCAAGTTTTTCGATATGTATATTATAGTAGGATTCCAAAGCGAGATGCATATTCTAGGTGCGGTCGGATAAAAGTTTGGTAGAGGTGCATGTAAGTTTTACGACTTTTGAAATTTCTGGCGAAACGAAGTACAAACTCTTATCCAAGAAATAGGTAAAAACTCTATTTTTCAGAACAAAAAATGCTACTTGACAAGTTGATACATTTCCTGATATTTAAATAACGTGGATGTATTATCTAAATTGAGATAAAATAGAAGATTTATAAAATCTGGGCCATTACTCACAAAAATCAAATGAATTGCTCCATACATAACGTTTCACTTTTGGCTTTTTATAAAACGGTACGGCAAAGTCTTCTCTTTGGAACAAATTGCTAGAATTTTGGCGAAATATGAACATCTAAGTGGGAAAGTGAGACGGCCATAAATCTCCAACGGTTCCAGGTTCCAGAGGCGTGCCGGGCCAAACTAGTAATAACAGGAACAGGCCTCTCCTCCACTCCACTCTCCGGGAGGAGGGGATCGCAGTGTACCGAAGGCAGAAGTTAATGACGCAATCAGGCAGCGCTTCATTACTTGTATTGAATGCCAACAGATAATAGGCTGCCGAGGGTTAATTGCTGGGGAATCATTACAATAAGTACATCAATAACTATTCATGTTCGGGAATGTTCTTTCCTACACAATTTACTATTCGCAATCGGAATGTTGATAGTGTAAACATTAAACAATTGCCCATTTCAGTTGGTTAAGAAAATTAAGCGTGCATAATACAATATAATTATTTTTAAATATGTATGATATCATAGGATCATAAATTACATGATTGATTGCCCCCTGATTGTTAGTCTGATCGACTTATATGCACCATCGAGGTCATCAAGACACAGTGCATTGTTTTATTTTAGAGGAAATGTCAGAACTAATGCATTAGAAAACGTTATTAGGGAATGAACATGCGGAGGTGGTCGACATTTTTGCTGATAGTATAACTGTGTTAAGAACTAAATTGAAACAATTCTTTACATCTCAACTAAATGCTAATGGATAAATAAATCTATTATATGTGCTTTATCCTCTTAATGCACTGTAATCTTTATAACATCTGTCTTTTGTGATTTTTTATGGATTATTTTGTAAAAGACCATATGGGCGTTAAATAAATAAATAAATCAAAAATTTTGAGAGACCGACAGGGGGTGGTGAAGTCAGATGGTTCAGTCTGCTCTCCATACAGATATTAGATAAAGTTAAAATAAATTATAGTTCTTTAATAAAATAATATAATATCTTTCACCGCAACTCTCGTGTATCGGAGACAAGATTTCTATAACTGTATTGTGTTATGCTGGACGCAGGCCGTCATAAGATAAAAAAGGAGCATATTGTCATGAAAAAGTTAACTGTAATTTTATATAATGCATAGTAACATTTAGCAGGAAAATAAAATTTTTGAAAATTTTTACATTGCGATATGATACGTAAAATATTTACTGTAGTGTGACGTAATGCACGGCAAAACCCAACCAACCAAGTACGCTGTAAAAAGTAATATTCACATAAAAAATTATTGAAACGTTAATTAGGTATAATAATTTCAAATATAAAGTATGAAAAGTCTTAAAATAATTAACTGTCTCGATAAATGATAAAAAATCATAAAATGATAGTAGGTATGTATATTTTGATTTACTGTGAATTTAGTTTTAAAACTCCGAATGTTCTAAGGTAATTTATATTAATTGTTCGAAGAATATTTTTTCTTCTGAATGAAGGCTTGAACAATGTAGATTGTATAATCTAATAAAGTGGTGAAAACAAAGTAATTTGTGTTATATTTTAGCAATTTACATTTAAAAAAAGGTTTTTCGAAACGATCGATAAAAAGTCAGTGTATTTTTAAGTCCATGATGGACCCAAAAGTAACGATCATGCATAAGTTAACTAACTAATATAATTGAACAAAATAAATGCTGTAACAAAGCTTGCAACGCAAGGAGAGACAGATGGAACTCTTTGTCTTTATTACCGCCGTTAAGGAGAACATTAACAGTTTTGTTTAGGTGACTCCGAACTCGCAGCCTCCAAGCCGGGTCCCCCGAGGTGAGCTGTGGTGAGGTGAGGTGAGGTGAGGGGCTCGGGAGCTTCCACACGATATTTATGCTTTCTAATAACACGCGCTCCCGCACTTGCTCATTCAAGTGTGGGTTTTTAGTTAAAAAATCAATAGATAAATAAATGCCACTATAATCTAGATAAAGCTTATCCATATCTGAGTACCTGAGTAGTTCTCAGCGGCGGACAATCAGAACTTAAATAGATTTTAGTGTGATTTTTAGTGATAGTAATAATTAAGAAAAAAACTAACCCATAAAAAACAAGTTTCTATTATACTCTCTTTCTCATTTACTAGTAGAAACAGTTTGGCGCTTAACCTACGCGTTGGGCTCAAGTCGGGCGACGCTACGCAAGCGACTAATAAGAAATTTGGAAAAATCCAAAATTATACTATAATAATTATTTTTTTTAAACGAGAAAGTAAGAACATTTTCATCGTTGCCACGAGTCTGTCTGCAAAAATTCAGCTCGATTGGATTACGGGAAAATGGTTAAAAATAGATCCAAAGTTTTTTCGACAGACAAGCAAGCAAGCAAGACGCTACGAGTTAAAAGAAAGGGGGTAAAAAGCACAGATATTTAAGTTTTCCGCCAACAAACAACCTGCTTTCGTAAAATTATACGCTTTTTGTTAATTATTACCAAATTATTATCATTGATCAACCAAGCGGCCCTAGGGAAGTGGGCGGTCGAATTATATGTCGAACAAATAAATAAATAAATAAATATAATAAACCTACTTAAAAAGACATATTTTACGAAAGCTGTGTATACTAACTTGTTAATGAAAAAAGTCAACAGATGTCTCTAGCAGACACCATAGTAATAAATGAAAGGTGCTTGAATCGAACATACTCGGATATATAGAACTGTGTATGTTCGGATGTTCTTACGATGGAATTGGTGAACGTTGCATTGTGTAGAGTGATCACTTAACCCAGCCACTCATACAGGTTATAAGCCCTGAGCCATCGTATAAGAGATTTTTATCCACTCTTTTTATATATAAATTTATAAAGTAGCTTCGTCTCCTTGAGACTTCTTTAATTAATCCTTAATTAACTACTTAAAAAAGGATGGTAGTTTCCTCTTTTTGAATTTGTGCAATAAACAACGCTCATAATTATTTTCCGATAGTCAAATGAATGATAACAATTTTCATTCTTCGTTTTCATTGCCCCTTTCAAAGGTCAGGTACCCAGGTCTTGGACAATTCGGTTTAATTATTTCCCACTTTCTTCAGAGGGAGAAAGGTAAAGTCAAATGCGTCTGGCTGTCATCTCACACCCCCCTGTCGACTGACGTGAATTATTTCTAAATAAATTATTATCTCGGAGAACATAATTTACGGATATTCGAAGTAAGACTTTAACGGATGCTTTCGTTAATTAAGATAATATACTGTTTAATGCCATAGTTAAAAACAATTTATTTATTTCGTTTGGGACCACTATAATTTATTGTTTATTTGTTTATTGTTATCTTATATGTTATATGTTATCCACTTACATATAACTTAATTGTGTAAACTTTTTTATTGTATAATTCATTAGAATATTTCTTGAATAATAGAGACTTTTAAATTTACTATTATTTATAGTGTACAGTTATTATCTTTACTAAAAATTTTATTCTAATTTTTAATTGTTTTGCTTATTGTTAGTTTTTTATTTTTATTGTTGTCCCACTTAAAGACATTATAATTATCACATACGAGTTACTTTTTTGTGTTTATATACATTTATGTACTACTTACTATTCAATACATTATAATGATACTCCTCTCCACTCACGAGTTGTATTACTCTTGTAGAAGAGAAATACCATTGTAAAAAAAAACTGTAAAAACTTTAACTGTAAAAAATAATGTCGGTTAATTTCAATAAATAAATAAGTAACGCAAAATAATTAACCACCAATTAAGTGAAGCAGAAAGATCGGAAGGATAAACAAAGATAATTTTTTATTCATAAATATAAATAGTGTGTTAAACTCATATTTCGGCCGTTTTTTTTTAGAAAACGAGCAAGACTCGCGTTGCCATTCGATAGCCACACCACTCTGCCATAAAGTTCGCACAAATCAATAAATGTGAATTATTAGAGTTTTACTTAAGCTGGCGCGAGAGCCTCCCGCACCCCTCACCGCCCGACAGCTCCACCGCCCCTTCTCCGCAGCCAGGGAAATTTTCTTCCAAAGGAGTTGTAAACTTTTCCTCCGATACGCTGGTTGGGAGTTGGATAACTCGCGCCGAGGTGTGCGCCCCGCGTTATTACCTACACTCGCGCCAGTATGTGCAGCGGTATAATGTCGTCCCCCCTGCGACGGCACGCGGCACTAAACAGTGTCGTTTGACAAAAAGTCAAATTGTCTAGAATTTTAAGTATAGTTATTATACTCGTAGTATTAAGCCACTAATACTTTACACGTAGTTGCAATCGTCTTCGCGAGCAAGATGAATTAGACTTAAAAATAATGAAATAATTAAAGTACACATCATACCTGAAAAGAGAGAAGAGAAGAGAAGAAAAGAGAGAAAAGATAGAGAAAAGAGAGAAACATTAAAAGCTATTATTTTATATTAATCAATTAACATTCACAGATACTTTATTAATATTATTCACCGTACATTATCATTAAAACATAAATTTTCGCAATAGGTCAATTGTGAGTTGTTTGTTTGTCAAAGAATTTTCACACAAATTCAAAAGTAGGTACCTACTGATCTTCATTTACATGCTCTTATGATAAAAAAAAATGGGATTATTTTTTAGAATTTATGTGTTCAACATAAATATAATTAATAGGCCCGGGCCTTTTACAAGACATATTATGTAAGTATGTACAATAAATCTCGATGCGGATAACTGTAAATGCCTGTGTATGCACGTATGCATCTTATAATTAGTTCGTTTGGAGTTGATAAATGAAATGAAAAGTGAAGGGTCCACAAGTGGCTCGATGGAGGCCCGGCGGTGAGCGAGGGTGTGCGGCGTATTGTTATCGCGATTGGGGTAGTTTATGCTTTCTCGCGCCCGCCGACTACCTCCTCGTATCCACTTGTTATTTCTCAGGAATAAAAATTCAATTACGTTTTTAATTAACAATATGTACGTAATTAATCAAATATTAATTGCATTCGCAATGCGCTCAAAAATTATAAATTGCCTTAAATTTTCTTTTTAAAGATCTTAAAAAACTGTGTTACCAACCGTGAACCGATTATTACAGCCGGTATTGCGACCGACTGATTTTTATTTAATCAGGTTTCATTTAACAGTACTTGATTTTGATCAATACGTAAAATAAAACCGTACTTCAAGGACATTATCGGCAAAGCTGAATATTTGTAATATATATTTGTAATTATGAAGTTCCCATTTACGTCGCTCGGTGTAAGAATTAATACTCTGGAGCAGTGTTTCCCAAACTATGGGTCGCGACCCACTGGTGGGTCGCGAGCGAATATTAGGTGGGTCGCAGTCACAATACCGCGCAACACGTCTTGTCCGGGTCACTCATTTAACAAAGTTGAAAAATAACTTTAACGCTTACTTCGAAGAAGGGATCAAAAAGTTCGACAGGATAAACTATATTTGTAAGCCGTTTCAAGACAACATACCGACTCAAATGTCAACAAAAGTAAGTGAAGAGCTTATCGATTTATTGGAAGATACATCGCTGAAAAATACTTTTAATCGCAAACAATAAGCAAAATTCTGTCTTTTAGTTGCCGACATTTATCCCTGCTTATCTGACGCCATCAAAGTCCTCCTCCTCTTCACCATCTCATACTTATGTGAAATGTGATTTTCTGCCATGGTTTCTATTGAGACTAAATATATAAATAAATTGGACGCATCGAATTCACCGCGATTAAAGTCGACGCTAATGATGTTATGACAAGAAATAGGCAACAAAAGCACTCTTCCCATTAAAATATCACGTATCAATATTTTTCGTAATGAAAAATTTCGATTATATTTGGGTTTTTCTTAATTGAACAGTCTTTCGCATAGTTACAATATGTATCGGGACAAGAGGTGGGTCCCGAAAATTGATTTTTTGTTTGGTGGGTCGCGGTCCTGTCATCTTTGGGAACCACTGCTCCGTAGTGTTACATTGTACGCGAATTATCAGTTATAGTTTGAGGAGCCGCTCGTCCCTCGCCAGATCGGCTCCAGGATCCGGCGTGTCCTCCACCCGGTCCCCGCGCGATAACGGGGATAAATCCAATAACCCGCCAAGGGCGGAGCTGGCCCCCCGCCCCGCCTCACCGCACGCGCTGCACTCTCCGCCACGCTTCCAGTCGCACCCTGTCTGCGAAAATTCCAAGAAAAACTTCCAACAACAATTTTCCGACCAGCGGAGAATATTTTCCTCCCTTATTCATATGAAATTGCAACACAATTTAATGCCTTCGGAATGCTTTCAATGCATCTCTCGGAAGAAAAATATTTTCCGTTGTCGCCAGATTGAATTTATAAGGATTACGATCGTTTATTTTAATTTGTTGCGGTTAGTGATATTTTTGCTAGATTCTGATTTCGTCGGGAGATTTTGAAATGAAAAGAAAAAAGTAAACTTAATAAATACGTTACAGAAAAATGCAGAGGTTAAATAAGTCTTTCGGAGAAAAAAAGAGCCTCGGGCTTGAGACACTCTTATTGCTGATTATTGTTTTTCTTCTACTAGTGCTTGTTATCGAATGTTGGCGACAATTAACTCGCTAGCAGCAACTCCAAGTAGTTGTTGGACCGTGGAAATCCCGAACCATTCTTGACCCTGGCAGTTTTGCCTCGAATGATGACATTAAGGACCTGGTATTATCTGGATGTGTCATGGTACGGCCAAAATATTGTAATTATTAGTATAAATATTTTATTTTTTTCACATCTGGATAATTATATCTTCATTCTTAACTCTATCAATCCAGCTTATTTTTAAAACCCATCGTAGATCCACAGATCAAAGGCTTCCAGTCACTTAAGAATTGTTTCAGTGAGTGTCCATGATTACATTCCATAAAAAAATACAGGGAATACTTTCGTACCATTCTCATTCGGGAATTTAAGTTTAGTTCATGGCTGCCTAATACATTTTGTATCCGGAAGAAAGCAGCTCTGGCTTGCTCTGAATATTCAATTTCCATAGAAGGATCCCAGTTTTCCTTTGAAACAATTTTCTTTAATCCCATGTAGACTATTGTATCTTTTCTTTCTATTCTAATTCTATTTGTGTTTAGATCGCCATTATCTGTTTCGTTTCGTGATTATGTATTTTGTCTTGTTTGCATTTCGCATGTATTCACTACTCCTGTCTGTAGTGCTTGGAGGCTTTCTATGGAGTCCGTTAGAAACACATAGTTCGCGTAGTGTAAGTTATTTAATTTCTTCCCATTTATTACCAAGCATTCTTCTGCTTCTCAAATATTTTTTTGTGTGTAGTAGTTGAAGAGGAATGGTGAAAGTATAAAACCCTGTCGTACTCATAGCTTAATTACTATTTCTTACTTGACCTTCTAAATTCACTGATACCAATATATATTTTATTATTTGAATATCCTTATGATCAACTCTAGATGCTTTTTGAATTTCAACTAATTTTTCATATAGAATCTTGTCAAAAGGATTTTGATTGAAATCTCTATATCAATGCTTGGATACCGAATAGCACCTCGCGTGTTTCTCGACCGCACCTAAAACCATATTGAGTCTCTCCAATCTTCTTTTCGTCTCTGATAATATATTCAACAGTGAATTATTCGTGGAAAGATCTTTAAAGCGTGACTTGTTCAGCCAATTGTGAGGTACTCGCAACATTTTTTAGCTTTCGCTTTTTCGGAATTAATATTTCTACTTCATTCCAAACTAAATTTGTAATTTTAGAGAATATCTTAAAACGCGGTATTTGATGAAAGTAATTTGATTACACGTTCAAAAAAAATCATCGTTTATAAACAAATCAGTGTCCAGAAAGTACCATCACAGCGAAGACGCTCACTTCCAACAGTCAATGCTTCTGATTTTATATATATGCTACGCGCCTGGTGTCAAGCGTGTGGATATTGTAACTTTGATATATTTTAGTTTATGTCTTCGAAACTATCCAATAAATACTTATTTTTTTTAACATATATGTGAACAATAACTACCTTAATGATTTACATCCTCAAATTTTATGTAATTTATGTTATAATTTTAAAATATTTATTCAAAGTTTTCATACAATATGTATGGCGGCACGCTACCGCCATACATAAAAATAAATAAAAACACATAATTGACCAAACACATTCCTAAATAAAAATACGCATGTAGATATACGGTACCTACCCAGTACGGCAAAATTCAATAACAAATAAATGCACATATATTTTCTTTACTTGTCAAATGTCATCCAGAAAAGATAAAGTAATTTTCCACTAACTTTAAAATGTCAGAAAGAAATACAGTTTCACAGAGTGGTTTTGAGAAACGAGACCGCAGCACTTGCGTCTTACACATGTTGATGTTAGTCTTTGGCTGAAAAATGCCAGATATAATATAAGAAAAGCGAAGAGCGCATCTCCCCTCGAACCGTAATATGGCGGGCGGGCCGGTCGGAATGCTCTCATTTTCCCGGGGAGCAGAGCCGGCGCGCGGTGGGCCGTACGGGCGCACCTGCACGCCGCGCGCCGCGGAGGGCGCCCAGAATTAAAATAATATGTTTGCTCCAACTATGAGAACCTGAGGAAATTTGCGATTCCGAAGCGCAACAATTTCGCTCAAATTAACATTAACGATCTTCGTATTCCCCTCTGACGGTACTTTCGAAAATTGCCACCCGGACGAGCGAAACTGAATGCCGATTGTCTCGCGCAAATAGTAAACACTAATATCTTTAATGTTACTATGGAACGATCCACATGAATCCAGAATCAACTGAACAATTCTCTAAAAAACATACAACATTATAAATATGGAAAAACTGGTCGGACGTTTATGAACATTCGCGAGACCAACATTTTTGTATAAAAATAACGACGGGCGAGCGCGAGAGAGAGTTGTAATATTTTTGCGATACACAGATAAAGACGAATCTAGGAATGCCCTAGCGATAGACAAATAGTGCACGGAAGATTCTAGTGACGTGAATTATTGCGAACCTGTGTGAGTATTCTAGAAACAATTAGTGTGAATTTAAGAACTGTGCTCCGATAAAAACCGTGTCCAGTGACTTTGTATAGTATATAAAAGATGAAATAGTTTTTAATTTATAATTTGCCTCCCACAGTCACGACCCCGCGATAGTACTATAAGAGTAAAATAGTTAATTATTCATTACAAATGTCATCAAAATATAATAAAAACTCTCAAGTACATAGGGTACCCCCTCATTTTAATTAGGTGCATCAAAGAATTTCTATCAAATACCGGCATAGAATTATTAACACAAGTCATTTCTTCTGTTTTTTTATATTTCATATTTTTTAATACTATTCTATATATTTTTTTAATTTAGAAGTTTTAAAATAAAAGTTTTTTATTTTTATGTATCTTCGTCAGGACAAACGCATACTAATTATCCATTACATATTTTGGTAAACATGTTAATTCTTGAACGGGGACGTGGTTACACTTATGGTTACGCTTAATTGACAAGTAGACACCGAAATGGGGAATATATCAAATAATGGGTTATTCATAAAATATAACTGGTTATTTATTATATTTACTTTAGTGTTCAAGATTTTCTAGATTTATAATATTTCTAAGTTATCCAATCTGAGGTCTCTAATATTTATATCGAGAATGCCAATACCGTTTTCTTTTTTAAACGTGTGGCCTGTTTTCAAAAGTTGGTTCGCGAATTCGAAACCGGTAGTTACTAAACCGTTACTCCGAATTTACAAAGTTTTTTAAAATTAATAATAATGTCTAACACTTTCAATATACATTGTATATTTTATACATTTAAGATTCTTCCCTTACAAAAACAGTAAATAATAAGTATTCCAACAAAATAGAATATATTTTTGTCTTTCAGGTGAACCTCTCAAGCAACGGTTACAATTTCCATATTTTATATAAAACATTATTAACAGATTTGGAAACGTCAAAAGCACTGCGGGGAAAACTCATTTTCACGCAGAGTTTATGAAAAAAGTTAAGTAGGAAAAGATGTAAGTGAAAAGGTTTTCCTTCTCATTAGGGATGCGAGGGTGTCAGCTCAAGCTGCGCTGGAGAGGCTGATTGCTCCTCTCAGATTGTTCTCAGGTGGATGAACGATGGGCACAGATCTAGCTAGACAACCCGACTCAGATTGTAGCGTAATCTAAAATCCTAAGTAAAAAAACTGCGGCTAATTTTTACTAAATCACTCTGCAGACTGTTTTAGTCCAAAAGCTCCGTTACTAGCTTTATTATTTGTATAAGTTTTAGACAAGTGAAGATTTTTTTATGTCATTTCAACCCGTAAATATCTACTTTTTTACTTTAAAACTGAAAATACTTTACTTCTTCAGATGGCAAGATTCGTTTAGTTGCCTTACATTATTTGTTATTTAAAAAAATTCTAATATCCACGTTCCTCAAAATTTTCGAATCAGTAGACATGAACCGAAATAAGGGATTGTCACTGCTGCATATTTTAAACAGGGGAAGCACTAAATTGGAAAATGTTAATCGTTATAAATAAGAGAAACACGTCATGCTGTACAGCAACATTTATCCAAGACACGCATCTTGACCAATTAACAATAATTATCGTTTATACCTATCGTCAGGTGGCGTAGGTGTTGTGAAAATTTTAGATTATATCTATAATATACGTGGCTGGATATTTGTTTGCTTATTTGTTAAGTTGTAGGTACTACGCTAAACCTCTTCCATTTTCAACATTGAAAAATAAGTTTGACATTGCGATATAGCACATAATTGAGAATTAAGAATGTAAAGAAATATGGGAATAATTGTAGAATATGGACTCCAACTCAGATCTTTACTAGGGCAAGTGTCATCGATATAGTTGATTGGGTCGCAAAGCTATTATCCATAAAGTTTCGAATTATTCATAATATATTTTTAAATTTGAATTACTTTATCAAACCACAGAAAAATGTTGTGAAATAATCTAAGCTTCTTAATCTTATTAAATAAAACCTAACTAACCTTACCCAAAATACATGGCTTTTGCGAAAATTTGGTAAATTAACGTATTCGCTGGTTTAATCCCAATGATAATTAAGTGTTATTAAAAAAAATCTGATAAATTCCTGTATTCGTTGTGTTTCTCTCTTACAGATGGTTTGCGTCAACTGGTGTTACCCATGGATAAAACGTCTAAAATGTCAAAATTTATGATGAAAATTTCGAAACTAAAGTGTAATAACGTTTTTAATACTTGCGATCCAACCAATTAAATTTTTTGATGTTTAACATCTTCCCTCTCGCTTTTCTGCAATATGTGGCAATGACTTCGTAAAAATGGACGGAAATGCGTAACAGGAAATAAGAAGCACGCATTAGTGCCATCACAGCGAAGACGCACACTTCCAACAGCCAACGTTTCTGATTTTGTATGTATGCTGCGCGGCTGGTGTCAAGCGTTTGGATATTGTAACTTTGATATATTTTGGCTTATGTCTTCGAAACTATCCAATATATACTTAATTTTTTTAACATATATGTGAACAATAACTACCTTAATGATTTACATCCTCAAATTTTATGTAATTTATGTGATTATTTTAAAATATTTATTCATAATTTTCATACAATATGTATGGCGGCACACTACCGCCATACATGAAAATAAGTAAAAACATATAATTGACCAAACACATTTCTATATAAAAAGGTGCATGTCGATATACAATACCTACCTAGTGCTGCAAAATTCAATAATAAGGAAATACACATACATTTTCTTTACTTGTATTTAATAATAATAATAGCCTTTATTCAGACATTAACATTTAAGATTTCCTTGTGACAAGTTAGGCTGTCACACCATGGCAGTTCCGTCTGTATGCCTTTTGGCAAAGGCCTCCTCCAATTTCCTTTATTCCTCCCTATCTTTTGCTATTCTGCTGATTCTGCTATTTTGACTACTGTAAGGCTCGCTCGTTTTTTTTTAAACAGGGCACTCAACTGTAATGAAGATACTTGCCCTTGAAAAGATCGGATTTGGTCCACATATTCTACAATTTAGCCAAAACAACCTCGATGTGATGCGCTTACACTTTATCAGTTAACTCAATGTTATGAAAAATTAAAAATTTTAAGCGCGTGAGTTTATATCCTGCTCATAATTTTTGCTGCATTTGCAGCAAAACTAGTTCAGGCTGCAGTGCGGTTTTACCTGCATGATCAACGTACAGCATTAGCATCGATGTCGTCACGTTCAAAAAGAGCAAGACTGACTGACTTTCTAAAACCTTGTTAAATATTACCTTCGAGTGAACAGAAAATTTGCGATCGAGCCGTAAGTCGAGCCAGGCAATAATAATATCTCGCGTGTAGAAGTTTAAATGCCGGTATCGTTTCCCGCGCCCCCCCAGCCGAGTATTACAGAGTCATGAATCACGCTGCGCGCGCCGGCGCCGGGCCGGCTGGGGAGGGGGGGAAGCGCCAATTTCCGTGAATTACTCCGCGTTTTGTTTCACAAATCTTCTCGGAAAGCAATCCCGCCACCCCCGCCCGGCCCGCAGGTGAGGTCCTCGGGGTGAGATATCTCAGGAAACAAACAAAGCTCCCGAAACTCGGAGTGAGGTATTAAAAATAGACTATTCATAATTGAAGACCCCGTGGCAAGAAGTTGTTAACTAACATTCAAGTCATTGTGAGACAAAAAGACGTTTGCATTCCGCCTTTGAAAAATATGTTTTATTGCTAATTCAAGATTAAATTTTATTGATTTATGTCACTAAAATATCAAAAAAGTATTTACAAAGTAAAGAAAACGCATTTATGCACAAAAAAATAAAAATATACTGATTGTTTCGCACACGATCAATCCAGCGGCATAAAATTGAATTTTTTAACTTTAATAAAAATAACTATATATGGCCGTGTGTGTGTATGTGTAATTGTTACCATAAGGTTTATTTTTTGAACATTTATGTATTTAGTTTATAATATTTCTTATACTCGCGTCGAGGCCTCGACAACTTGAATAGTTTTAAGAATTTTTTGTAATTTTATTCTATATGTAATTTGTAATTTTTTATTGTAAATAAAATGAGTGGAATTAGCGGTCTTATTACTGACGAATCCTGACTGGAGATATAAGGTTTTGTGCATTATTAGGACATCCGCGAGATTCGGAAATAAACGTATCTCACTGTGGAGGATGACGGCCGATCTCGCGGATTAAATTAAATAGCAAAAATATGTTTTTTGCCAGTTTTCAGATAACTGCGCAGCAGATTTGAAAGGCCGTTAAAATGGTCAGGCAGGCCGACGTTTGAACGCGACAAGCCGGCGCCTGGCGGGGGTCAGGCAGGCCGACGTTTGAACGCGACAAGCCGGCGCCTGGCGGGGGCCGCTGGTTTATGGACCAGACGTACGCGGCGCGTGGAAAGTTTGCAACGCCGTAAAATCAGAAAGTTCACGAGATGAACTCAGAAAAAGTGCACAAAACCTGGCATGTCATTTCCTGTCAGAATTCGTTATAAAATAAAGAATCGGATTAGTTTGGAAGGAGATACATCGAGAGATAGGAATCGGCCTTTTTTGAGGCGATTTATGAACGCCGACACATCCGGACACATTGGTACTAATTAAATTCACATGCGGATGTGCCAGGCGTTCAATTTGACGTAACATTTACATATGTACACCTCCCCGTTCGGGAGATAATTTGGCTAGGCGGGCAAAATAGTCCGTCTAGAGGATGGGCCGGCACGGTATGATCCGCTCGGGAATGCTGCGCTGACCACCATCCGCCACTGGGTATTCTCGAGATGTCTCTCCCCTCCCTTACTAATCCCATTTTGACCGTTGATTTCCCGCTGTGTCTAGATTTTAAGTATAAATAAAGGAAGATTCCGCAGACTCAGCATCCTCAGTTCGCCGATATTACTTTTACCTTGTTACGCTGCCGGTCCGCGGAATCGTTTTTTGCAAAATAAAGTGTCTTTTATTTTTAATTTAAATTCCCGAAAAAGTGTTTTTTGTTGTTGCTTTCGAATTTACCTTTGTGCTTAAAATATTATAAATTTATACTGAATTTCTCCCACCGTAACACGGAGACCCACCCTATATTTAGCTATTTTTAAATTCGGTTTTTTAGCCGCTCGGGTTTTAAAATATTTTGGGAATTTTTAAATAGTTTTTCGAACTTGGTATGGCCCTGTGCGTACCATTTCGTGGTCCTTCGTGAAGCCGGATTTCCGTTGTTTCGGTTTTAAATTTTAAATTCAGTAATTTTGTGCTTCGTCGGAATCCGAATTTTTATATTATTGTAAAAACATATTGTAAAAAAATTATTATAATATTTTAAAGAAAAATGTCGCGCTCGTTAAGATCAAATTCGAATCGTGAATTAGCTGCCGACGAAGACAATGCCTCCCGTCGCGAAGCGTCATCGGGAGATGAATCGGACCGGCAGTCGGGAGCTGAGGATCAGGCGGCGTCACCTACTGACGCGGCTAGCTCGAGTGCAGATATAAGGAGGCTGCGCAGGGAGCTACGCCACAAGGACCGGCAATACAGGAGGCAGCTAGATGAAATGCAGAAGCGCCAAGAAGAGATGTTTACGAGGGCTTTGACACTTGCAGCGACTGGAAGGGACCCCGCGGCGGTGGGCGTAGGAGCGCCCGCCGCCGGCGCCGCGGCAACCGACGTAGCGGCGCCTATTACCGCTGCGAGTGTCTCGGCGGACGACATCGCCATAGAAGACCCGGCGCGCATGAATGCACCTACAACTTGTCATCAAGAGGCTCCTGCCGGGACCGATAATCCGAGCTTGGGCGACTGGATGCGGTCGCAACAAGCGCAATTTGAACGACTGACGTCCGCGGTCACAGAAGCGGTCCGGTCAACGCGTTCACCTGAGAGCCCGCGATATCCGCTCAGCCAGGATGAGCCACGAGTGTCGGCTATGATAGCGCGGCAGTCTAACGCAAAGGACCTGGCGGAATTTTCGGGCGACCCAATGGAATGGCGTTCATTCAAAACGCAATTCAGGCAATCCACGGAATTGTGTGGGTTGACAACTGCAGAGAATGCGATGCGGTTGAGAATCGCGCTCAAGGGGGCAGCTCGGGAAGCAGTGCGCCCTTTGATCGGCGACCCTCATTGTGTTGAGGGGATTATGCGCACTCTGGAGGATTTATTTGGCCAGCCAGATGCGATAATCGCAAGCGTCCTGGAAAAAGTGAGGAACACAGCACGCCTCACTGAGAGTACGGACACAGGCATTTTTATGAAATTCGCGGTAGCGGTGAAGAATGCCGTCGCCACAGTAACGCGAGCTCGTCGGACGGCTCCCGCTTTCGGCGAGAATGGCATGGTTCGCGGCGAG